>JAMBLF010000625.1:0-226058 GCA_030578115.1 Leucoptera coffeella | reverse complement strand
CACATGTGTTTAGACGGTAGGATTCGTCAAATAATTTTATTATAAACCAAACCTATCCCCATAGTAAGGCTGAGGAAGCATACAACATATATTAGTTGGAGAGCCAGTGAACCCTGGGAGTAACGGTCTTCCTGTAAGGTTAAAAATTTGCATACCTACAATTTATGGCATTCTAAAAGCAATAGCCATGACCTGGCAGGCGTCAGCCCTGCACGTCATCAACCCCTGTATTTTTTATACTGTTAGATAAATTAAATTTTAAAACTTGTTTCTGTAAGTTTGAAAATTTTATAGGATAAAGTTTATTTATTGTTCATCTTAAAAACAAAATGCCAGGCGATTTCACAAACAAAAACATATAAAACGCGGGCGTGCGCGTGAGAGGTGTTGCGTGAATGCCTATAGTGCGAGTGAGACCGTTTATTTAATATAAGTTTATTCACGCCAGTGTTGTGCATTAATTATATCCTTTATCCTATAAAATTTTCAAGTTTACAGAAACATGTTTGCGTTCATATAACACCTCTCACGCGCACGCCCTTAGCAGCTGTACCATCGCCTGGCAAGGTCTTATGCTGGTCAAAACCGCCTGGCATTGCACATATATATTCTATGACGGTTACTTAAAAACATATAAAAGTTTTAATCATACAGGATAAAGTTTATTTTACCTCATCAATGTGCATTTTCTAAGTCACCTGTCATGTACTTCTGCTTATTGAAATCGCCTGGCATTTTGTTTTTAAGATGAACAATAAATAAACTTTATCCTATAAAATTTTCAAGTTTACAGAAACATGTTTGCGTTCATATAACACCTCTCACGCGCACGCCCTTAGCAGCTGTACCATCGCCTGGCAAGGTCTTATGCTGGTCAAAACCGCCTGGCATTGCACATATATATTCTATGACGGTTACTTAAAAACATATAAAAGTTTTAATCATACAGGATAAAGTTTATTTTACCTCATCAATGTGCATTTTCTAAGTCACCTGTCATGTACTTCTGCTTATTGAAATCGCCTGGCATTTTGTTTTTAAGATGAACAATAAATAAACTTTATCCTATAAAATTTTCAAGTTTACAGAAACATGTTTGCGTTCATATAACACCTCTCACTCGCGCGCCCTTAGCAGCTGTACCATCGCCTGGCAAGGTCTTATGCTGGTCAAAACCGCCTGGCATTGCACATATATATTCTATGACGGTTACTTAAAAACATATAAAAGTTTTAATCATACAGGATAAAGTTTATTTTACCTCATCAATGTGCATTTTCTAAGTCACCTGTCATGTACTTCTGCTTATTTAAATCGCCTGGCATTTTGTTTTTAAGATGAACAATAAATAAACTTTATTCTATAAAATTTTCAAGTTTACAGAAACATGTTTGCGTTCATATAACACCTCTCACTCGCGCGCCCTTAGCAGCTGTACCATCGCCTGGCAAGGTCTTATGCTGGTCAAAACCGCCTGGCATTGCACATATATATTCTATGACGGTTACTCTTAAAAACATATAAAAGTTTTAATCATACAGGATAAAGTTTATTTTACCTCATCAATGTGCATTTTCTAAGTCACCTGTCATGTACTTCTGCTTATTGAAATCGCCTGGCATTTTGTTTTTTAAGATGAACAATAAATAAACTTTATCCTATAAAATTTTCAAGTTTACAGAAACATGTTTGCGTTCATATAACACCTCTCACTCGCGCGCCCTTAGCAGCTGTACCATCGCCTGGCAAGGTCTTATGCTGGGTCAAAACCGCCTGGCATTGCACATATATATTCTAAGACGGTTACTTAAAAACATATAAAAGTTTTAATCATACAGGATAAAGTTTATTTTACCTCCTCAATGTGCATTTTCTAAGTCACCTGTCATGTACTTCTGCTTATTTAAATCGCCTGGCATTTTGTTTTTAAGAGATGAACAATAAATAAACTTTATTCTATAAAATTTTCAAGTTTACAGAAACATGTTTGCGTTCATATAACACCTCTCACTCGCGCGCCCTTAGCAGCTGTACCATCGCCTGGCAAGGTCTTATGCTGGTCAAAACCGCCTGGCATTGCACATATATATTCTATGACGGTTACTTAAAAACATATAAAAGTTTTAATCATACAGGATAAAGTTTATTTTTACCTCATCAATGTGCATTTTCTAAGTCACCTGTCATGTACTTCTGCTTATTGAAATCGCCTGGCATTTTGTTTTTAAGATGAACAATAAATAAACTTTATCCTATAAAATTTTCAAGTTTACAGAAACATGTTTGCGTTCATATAACACCTCTCACTCGCGCGCCCTTAGCAGCTGTACCATCGCCTGGCAAGGTCTTATGCTGGTCAAAACCGCCTGGCATTGCACATATATATTCTAAGACGGTTACTTAAAAACATATAAAAGTTTTAATCATACAGGATAAAGTTTATTTTACCTCATCAATGTGCATTTTCTAAGTCACCTGTCATGTACTTCTGCTTATTGAAATCGCCTGGCATTTTGTTTTTAAGATGAACAATAAATAAACTTTATCCTATAAAATTTTCAAGTTTACAGAAACGTGTTTGCGTTCATATAACACCTCTCACGCGCACGCCCTTAGCAGCTGTACCATCGCCTGGCAAGGTCTTATGCTGGTCAAAACCGCCTGGCATTGCACATATATATTCTATGACGGTTACTTAAAAACATATAAAAGTTTTAATCATACAGGATAAAGTTTATTTTACCTCATCAATGTGCATTTTCTAAGTCACCTGTCATGTACTTCTGCTTATTGAAATCGCCTGGCATTTTGTTTTTAAGATGAACAATAAATAAACTTTATCCTATAAAATTTTCAAACTTACAGAAACATGTTTGCGTTCATATAACACCTCTCACTCGCGCGCCCTTAGCAGCTGTACCATCGCCTGGCAAGGTCTTATGCTGGTCAAAACCGCCTGGCATTGCACATATATATTCTATGACGGTTACTTAAAAACATATAAAAGTTTTAATCATACAGGATAAAGTTTATTTTACCTCATCAATGTGCATTTTCTAAGTCACCTGTCATGTACTTCTGCTTATTGAAATCGCCTGGCATTTTGTTTTTAAGATGAACAATAAATAAACTTTATCCTATAAAATTTTCAAGTTTACAGAAACATGTTTGCGTTCATATAACACCTCTCACTCGCGCGCCCTTAGCAGCTGTACCATCGCCTGGCAAGGTCTTATGCTGGTCAAAACCGCCTGGCATTGCACATATATATTCTATGACGGTTACTTAAAAACATATAAAAGTTTTAATCATACAGGATAAAGTTTATTTTACCTCATCAATGTGCATTTTCTAAGTCACCTGTCATGTACTTCTGCTTATTGAAATCGCCTGGCATTTTGTTTTTAAGATGAACAATAAATAAACTTTATCCTATAAAATTTTCAAACTTACAGAAACAAGTTTTAAAATTTAATTTATCTAACAGTATAAAAAATACAGGGGTTGATGACGTGCAGGGCTGACGCCTGCCAGGTCATGGCTATTGCTTTTAGAATGCCATAAATTGTAGGTATGCAAATTTTTAACCTTACAGGAAGACCGTTACTCCCAGGGTTCACTGGCTCTTGGACTATATCTAATTCATTTTCCTTCCCCAGAACCCAGAAGAAGTGAACAGACTTCAAGACGAGCTCTCGCTTCTAAGGAGCAAGTACGACTCAGAGCGTGCCAAGACGCAAGACCTGCGAGCGCAGCTCGAGTTGGCACGCAAGGTGGGCAAGCGGGAAATGGAAGACGCGGCGAGGCAGATCAACGACTCTAAGAATGAACTTGCTGAGTTGAGAAGGTTGGTCATACATACATACACATCACGCCTGATTCACAGTAGAGGGGTAGGCAGAGATCACGGATCCCCATTTGTCCCGATCCTGACAGACCACTTTCGCTTCACTGACATTCATACATCCTCTCATACACTCTCGGCGGTTGGTCATGTGTCTGATAATTATGTAAGAGTGTATGAGAATATAGTTAATTTTATTATTTTATAGGCAGTCAGGGCTTATACCCGATTACATTTTGAGTACGTGCACTTGTCAGTTTTAGTTCAGAATAGGAAAATTAACTTAAATGTTCCTCCAAAAATTTCCAAAACCAGCCATTTCCGGGTCAATATTAAGTTGAATTTAGGGGTCAGGGGTTGCAATGCAATATTCGATAGCCATAACTTCCCAAATATCGATGCGTCTAATGTTTTTTACATCTAGAAAACTACGTCTATAACCTTTAAAAGACATGTTTTAATAAAGGCTGTTATTACTTTTCCTAGATTAAAACACGAAGCCAGTGCCGAGTTGTTGCGTGCAAACGAAGTGATGACAGCACAAGCAGCCGCTATCGCGAGGTTGGAGAGCGAACTGCTCTCCGCGAGAAACCACCGAGCGACTGGTGATGTCATGGTTTGTATGGCGTAGATGCAGTTCATTCATTCGGTCAATCGTTCGGTCATTGTGAATGGTTCAAAATTTTATTCAATATGACTTGATTGGAGACTTATTTAAAAGGTTTTGACACATATTAGATTAGAACTTCTGTGTTCATGTGTATTTTACGCTCATCTCCCGATATGAGATAAGGATGATTAAGGTTTATCTTAATTGGTTTGTGACGTCATCATTTTATCAGTATATGACCATTCTTACCCTATTTGAGCTATACGAACATCAAACTTCTATATGTTTCATATTTCCGTACAGACCGAGCTAGAAAAGAACAAAGCGGCCCTCGTTAAGGAGATATCCAATTTAAGGAAATGCCTCCTAGATACTGCGTCCACCGACCATAGTGACGTCATAGCCCAGTTACGCGACCAAGTCAGGGACCTTGCAGAGAAGATCAGTTGCCAGGAAAAAGGTCCCAGGAAAAGCTGGTTTCCCAAGACACGTCCAGGAGCTCGGAAGATAAGGACCTGGCTGTAAGTTGTTGGAGCTTCGTATTAAATGCATGTTGCCTACCTTTGTTTGTGTGTTTTGCTATTTGTTGTGCTGGTGTTTGTACCGCAGTTGGTTTTTGTAGGTCATTGTAGAGTAGAAATATTGAGTTTAAAATGTTTAAGATAGTAACTGATTGTCGTATTGCAAATTTGTTCTACGAAAAGTAACTGCGGTTTGGACTCACGGTTAAAATGTTAGTTTCGTTTCTAAGGGCCTACAGTGTTATCTGAAGTTGGATGAGGTTTCCTGGTCGGTGGACTGACAATCTCTGAACCAGCTGCGTTTTTTATTACATCTGTGTAACCATTACACCACAAAATCTATAAACGTACTATATCAAATATGTTTTCAAAATACAAGGTTGACTCGTATATTTTTCGTCTAGGAAAACCAACACGAAAAGGACAAACCCAAAAAATATTGTAAAAAACAATATATTAGGACAAAAAAACATAAAAAACACATGTAAAAACAGTAAACAGGGCACAAAAGTCCAAGAAAAAACTATTGTTTGAGCAGCACATTGGTCTTGCTGTTCGACTCTTCGACGTACGACGTAAAACTGTCCACGCCTTGCTTCTCCTCGACGTTAGACAGACTGAAGGGTTCCACCAGCCATACACCCACCGAGTGTATCACGTATAGAGTCAGGTAGAGGGAGTATGAGACCCCGGTGATCGCGCCCAGACCGAAAATTGCAAGATGGCTTCCGCGCGGGTCCTTGTATGTCACCTCTGTCCACGACAGCAGGTAGTCGCACACCTTTCTGTAAAAATATATACATATATTTATAACATAGTACATAAATAAAATGATCGGTAAACGTAGTGTAGGACGCCCCTCTGACAGATGGACCGATGACCTGAAAAAGGTCGCTGGTAGTGGTTGGCTGAGGGCCACGAGTGATCGTGTTTTGTGGCGTTACCTTGGGGAGGCCTACGTCCAGCAGTGGACTCACATAGGTTGATTGATTGTCATAAATGCTCATAACAAGACATATGCCATACCAGTCAGATAGACGCTATATTGAATGAAAAGTGACGCTAAATGTACCTATAACCGCCGAGTGTGTATGAGAATGTGTATGAGTGTCAATGAAGCGAAAGTGGTCTGTCAGGATCGGGACAAATGGGGATCCGTGATCTCTGCCTACCCCTCTACAGTTATCGGGCGTGATGTGTATGTATGTATTACTTATTTCTACAATTGGAGAGTAAGTGGTAATTTTAAAAGTACTTTTCCCTAGATAGTTGTGCACCTAATATGACAGGTGTTGTTGCTGTGTCAAAGGCCAACGAACGACAATACAGTATGAAAATGACCTGTTCAGAAAAGATTGTGTATTCAATAACAATAAACAATACTTGGTCATATCATCAAATAAGTAAAATTCTGAAAAAGCTAGATTTTATAACTATAGCCGCCGAGTATGTATGAAGGGGCGGCAGGTGTATGGAGATCAATGAAACTAAAGTGGTTAGCAAGTATAGAGACAACTGATACCCGTCATTTCTGCCTAAACCTCTGTCGCCGGTTGTGATGTGTACATGTTAGGACCTATACAAAAACCCCTTAGTTCGTTCATAGCCAACTTTACGTTTAACTCACCTAATTTTGGGTAGTGTCGCGTCCAGTACATTGACAGTGCAGTGCAGGAAGTACGTCAGGGCCAGCATCAGAACCCACACGGCCAGCACGTAGGGCGGCGAGTGGAACGTCGCTAGGGCTGCTGTGGGCACAAAGCACCTTTAGTCACTTTTAGCACGTATCACGTAGCTTAGTAGTTAGAGAAAATGAGGGCTTCGGTTTTGGTCTGCACCCCTGTACCAATGTATATGTAACTCATTCCTTTGACATTACCAAAAGGGATACTGAGGAATCAGATTTTATGGATTTGTTTATCTATTGCAACAAAGATTTGCAATAGTCAGTGTCTGTAGCAGGAAATCTTCTGCATCCCTTGTCAGCAGGAAAGCTGACTATTTGGTTACTTATTCTTTTAAACCACACAGCCCTTTGGAAAGTACACACAAACCTCTAACCACCATATACACACACGCATTCACGACCATTAACCCTTGCGGGGTAGTCAGAGGTTCAGGTGTCCATCTCCGCAATTGCGAAGGTAGTAATTCTATGGACACCTCGAACCCACGTGTGTAACCACCATATATCACACTTATAGACTATTACATATTACAAAAGTCAAAACCTTTCTTACACTGCAACTGTAAGAAGCCGCGGTTGGTGGGCGTCGTCTCGTCTGCCCTATTCCCTTCCAACCTTCGCCTCCTCGACTCCAGAAGCCTCATGGTGTGTTCAGAAGCCATGCAGCGACCGCTTCGGGACTCTAGGATCCTGGATTCCAAAAGGCGGCTCTCGGTACGTGATGCCTGCGGCAAACGATACTGATTTAAATGCATACAAACTGTTGAAGAAATGGTCATGGTAGCGTATATATGACGCTTGAATCTGTAGCAGAAATTATGGTTTTAGTTTTTCGTTTTATTTACATAAATTTGGCACTTCTAAATGTGTATCAGAGATTGAGGTATTAATTAGTTTTTAGTTCAAGATCATCTATATGTACTGACATTACTTTTTTTTACTTACTACCCATACATAACACAGCCGTCTCCCTACTAAACTTCTTCAAGTATATTTAATTGTTAATAGGTAGGTACTAATGATCTTATTTTATTGACTATCCTACACACTCGATAGTTTCGTACTTTACTGACACTATTCTTCAGTCACGCTCATTTATCATGAGTCTTACTCAGGCATACCATTAATAATTTTCATTCTTTTCGTTTCGTGTGTATTCTGTATGGAGGTACAAGTTCTTACTTATGAGTGATAACTTTTACTCAGGCATCCCATTCAAAACTTTGTTGCGTGTAGATTCTGTATGACAGTATTAGATCTGTGTCTTATAATTCTCTAAATATTTACCGAAGGCGAGATGTTGTGGATGGCTCCGACCAGGGATAGTTTCTCCTTGTTCTCGGGAATGGCGTCAGGGATCTTCATGTCAATCTTGTTCAACGACGAGTGGTCTCCGCACATGCTACGACAAAACATATTTTGATATAGGTTTCAGTAAAGCACTACTATTCTATAATATAAAAAAAAGGATTGTTAAGAATTAATTTCTTTCTCTTTTCTTAAGTTTATGAAAATTTCTATTCTTTAAGTGATTTTATGGTAATATAAAACGGATATAATATGATGAGATGGGTTAGTGTAGTTAATAAGTTAATAAACGATTCCAAAATAAACATACTTCCGTCCGCTCTTATTCGTTATTCCGCTTCATAATCATATGGATACTTTACAATTAATTCGTAAAATGGGATGAATAATAATGAAATTCCGTGATAAATGATGCTTAAGAACATTTTGATGTAATAACGGTTTACTTACACCATCTCGTTAGCTTTTTTCGCATCTCTCTTAATAGCTTCCATTTTGGAGCAAATTATCTATAAACTAACCTAATATATACAAAAAATCGCTATTTTTCGGCATTTGTTGCTTTTGCTAATTGAAAATTATTTGACGCCTGACATTATTGTTGTTGAGTTTCCATGGTTACGTAAAAACTTTTTAAATATTATGGCTGTTAAAAAGGTTATGTTTATACCATGATTTTAACTTTCAGCCAACTAATTTTTTTCAGACCATACATACGTACATATACATTCACGTCCTTTAATCCCTTTCGGGTGGGACAAATCCTCGTAAACACTACCCATATTATTTAAATTATTAATTATTGAGGTTGTGATATCATATGGATTATTCAACATCATTGGCGCACATACAACTCCTCATAAACATTCGGCGGTTATAGGTACTTCTTAAATGGCCCTCTGGCCAAGGTAGCAACTAGTCATATGATCATAGTACACCCCACCACTACTCACTCGTATATGTTTTGTTCATCAGAAAATAAGTGACGTATGGGAGCTCTGGGATCTTGGACTATAATGTCACCCTTGTTCAATAAGGGGTTCATCTGACTGTCATATGTCTTATAGGGCCGACCCATACGGACGACATTATTTATCTTATATATAATTTAATTGTCTGAGTATTAGCTCACTGATTTTCTTCTCCATGTATCCCCAGATCCGCTACCTGGACAGCCAAAGACTAAGGCTCGAGAGCTGCAGGAAAGCCCTGATCTGGCAGAAACGATACCTAACACGAGTCGTGGCTGGCTACAAGCAGTTGGAGGAAAACCTGCACTTGCCTACCTCTGACCGATGTGGAAGATTGCCTGGGAAACGGTTTAAGTAAGTATATGCTATAAAGCATATAGTTAGTAGGATGTAGGTCTATACTTAATATAATATCTCATTTAAGCTTGAGAATCCGAGATGTATTCTTGAGTACCTTAAATAATATTTAATTCCTTTCATTCCCTTTAGTACAAAGAAAGATAACGTTGAACAACACATACATATATTCACGTATCTGCTTTCTTAACGGGATAGTCATAAACTATTTATCGCCACCGACAAATCTATCTTGCTTCACTCACACCCATTAACCTTCTCATACATAGAGTACCCGCCACATAAGGTGGCAGTAGCCAAACTTGGAACTAAATTTGACGTTTCCGCCATTGCGTGTTATTTTGTATGAAAGGTAAATTTAGTATTACCAGCGTTGTGTTTTTTGCCCACTCTTTGTAATTTTTATGTTTGTTAAGGGTGATTATAATAAATTGATTTCTGGAGTTTCTTGTTAGTTCTTCTCCAAGGGTCTCCGCTGAACTTCTTCTTCTCAATCGTTACGCTCTTATCAGAGCGGTCGTGGTCTTCATGACGTGGCATCTTGAGCAGCCGAAATGGTTGGTGAACTAACCTCGGTAAAAATATGTAAAGACAATGCTCAGTGCCATGTTTGAAATAGTTTTTTTACATACATACATACACATCACGCCTGATTCCCTGTAGAGGGGTAGGCAGAGATCACGGATCCCCATTTGTCCCGATCCTGACAGACCACTTTCGCTTCATTGACATTCATACATTCTCTAATACACTCTCGGCGGTTATAGGTACTCCTAACGTCACCTTTTTTCAATATAGCGTCTATCTGACTGTTACATATATGTCTTATTAGGCCGGCCCCTACGTAACCGCCCTTCCACTTCACTCATATATATTCCTTTTGTCAATATATAGTTTTTTTAATTTGTACTTAGATCATAAAATAACTTTCAAAGAGAGCTTATGATAGGGCCTATTTTGAATAAAAATATTTTGACTTTTGACTTTGGTATATTAATTTGTTTTATTTGAGTTTATAGCTCTGCAACCAAAGATCGTTACAAATGAAACCTCAATATAATGTATCGAGCCGTATGGCACAGTGAGTGCTAGTTTTGGCGTGTTTACTGGCAACACTGGATTACGCGACTGTGGCGACGCCTCCAACTGCCACCTTATGTGGCGGGTACTGTACTCTTCTGTTCTTCATACTACTGTGGTGACCTCTAGAGCGCCACACACACAGAGAAACCTAAGTAAACCTAGGTTGCAATTAGTTCAACATAATTACCACAGATGACGCCGCCAAGAATAAAATAATAATTGCACACAAATCAATTTCCTAGAACGCGCAAGTGAAATATTTATCGGAAACAAGATAAATACAAATTTCCAACTCAGGCCATTAGCCTGGACGAACACCTGCCCAGGTAGGAAGCTTCCTCTTTTCATGTAGGACACAGTGGATCCTACACTACATACACCCGCCTTGAGATGAATCTGTACTATCTGATCTGTATATGTTCTACGCGGCCTACTCCGTGCAACTCTAGTTTACCTCCTTGTTTTTATTACAAAATCTAATACCTAATATCTCCTATATTCATACATCTCACATGTTACCTATTTGTAGATGCGTGGCGCTGTGCGTGATCGTAATCCTGCGTCTCGGGTTCCTAGTCCGGCACAGGCAGCGCGCGATCCAGCTTAGCTCCCAGTGTCTATTGCGCAAGAACGACCGGGTGCTTACACCGTAAGTTCATACATATTTCTACTAAGAAAGCATCAAGCCCCTGCCTACCCTTCCTAAAGTTAAAAGATAGCGTGATGCTAATGTATGTTTTGACGACCTCCGTGGCGCGATTGGTTAACCACCTAAACGAGAGAGGTTCGATTCCCGGTGGAAGTAGAGTTAAGAACTACACTTTCTTTTGCTTTCCAGTCTGGTTGTTGATTATATACTATATATGTATATACCTTAAATTTACGTTGACTAGTACCCTTAACACAAGTCTTTAATGAACTTACCAAGGGGCTAGTTCAATTGGTGTAATATTGTCCTATATGTTATTATTATGTTGTTTATATTACAGTGTCAACATGGGACCGTCATACATTCGCGGTACACCATCATCTCGAAGAGTTGTTCTCTCTGACCTGAGGTTTAATTTGCACTCTTCACCTGTTGGTAAGTGTTTATACGTTCACTAGCGACCCGCTCCGGCTTCGCACGGGTATAAAATGTATAGCCTACTTCATTATTTAATGTATGTAATTATACATATAAACCTTCCTCTTGAATCACTCTTTCTTTAAAAAAAACCGCATCAAAATTCGTTGCGTAGTTTCAAAGTTTAAGCATACAAAGGGACATAGGGACAAAGAAAGCGACTTTGTTTTTATACTATGTAGTGATATACTTCACGACTATTTATTGTAATAGGATATAATGAGGTTTAAGTGTAAATTATTGTAACTGTGGAGGAAGTGAATTATGAAACAACCGTATAATAATAATTTTATGAGACAAGCAGTGTTGGATAAATCTTTTTACTATCAACGAATGTATTTGTACCTATGTTCAACAACTAGCGACCCGCTCCGGCTTCGCATTTCTGGCTATTTAATGGATGTTTTTATACAAATAAACCTTCCTCTTAAATCAATCTATCTATTTAAAAAAATCGCATCAAAATCCGTTGCGTAGTTTCAAAGATTTAAGCATACAAAGGGCCATAGGGAGAAAGAAAACGACTTTGTTTTATACTATGTAGTGATATACTTCACTAATATTTATTGTAGTAGGATAGAATGAGGTTTAAGTGTATATCAATGTAACTGTGGAGTAAGTGAATTATGAAATAACCGTAGAATAATAATTTTTATGAGACAACCAGTTTCGGATAAATCTTTTTACTATCAACGAATGTATTTATACCTATGTTCAACAACTAGCGACCCGCTCCGGCTTCGCACTTCTGGCTATTTAATGGATGTTATACGTATAAACCTTCCTCTTGAATCACTCTATCTATTAAAAAAAAGCGCATTAAAATCTGTTGCGTAGTTTCAAAGATTTAAGCATACAAAGGGACATAGGGACAGAGAAAGCTACTTTGTTGTATACTATGTAGTGATATAACCGATTTGTTTTATGATCTACTACAGGCACTGTATTAAGGATACAATTAAAGTTTATATAACAACAATATTTTCAAGACCTTTAACCCTTACGGGGTAGTCAAGAGGTTCGCGTGTCCATCTTAACAATGGTCGACCTAGTGTTTTAGAAGGTATTTCTATAGTATAAATATGATAGAGGGGCGTGTGTATAAATGTATGTTTTCTTTACAGTAACAGAGGTGAGCCGATCGCCAAACTTCAGGGTTCATTCACCGAGAGAAGAACCTTTTATGCTCAAGTACGTAACTCTTTCATAATATAACATACATATACATTACGCCCGTTTCTCTACAGAGATATAGACGGAGATCTTTGAGCCCCATTAGTCCCGATTTACAAACCAATGTCGCTTCATATGCCTCTTACATACTCGGTGGTTATAGGCATTTGTATCTATAGTCACGCTTTTTCTATATTATATATTACGATTCTTTAACTTTAAAAAATATTCTGTTAACATTTTATACCACCACCGGCTTTTCCCTAAAAAATGACAAAAAAAAATATTGAATGCGCCAAAATTACTAGATCCAAGTTCATATTTTTTTCCTGCAACCATTTCATAATGTACATTCTATAAGACCGCATAGTGCTTATATATGTATAAAGTCTCGGGTTTTAGAAGCTGTTGATCTTACTATATTTGGCCTACTACATACAAATATTCACACTTCTACGTCCCTACGACATAGGCAGAGACTAGCGATCGCCACCTAGAACTATCCTGAAAAATCTCCCTTGCTTCACTCACATTTACCTTCTCATACATGCTCTTCTATTCACGCTATATTATCTTAAGATTACTATATCTCGGTAATAACCTTTCCAGCCCCCGCCGTAGTGATTCAACCCAGATGGATAAGCTAGGATTAGTGAGCAAGTGTTTCTCCAAAGCAATGGAGGCCCAAAGAGACGTGCCATGACAACCGCCGCGTCAAGCATAACCCGTCCAAATACAGGAGTGGTGACGTCATTATACAGTAAGGGATGGAGAATAATATGAACAATATGTTTTTCTAACTGTTTTGTAGTCCATTAAAGTAAAGGAGTTTATGAAAGCAAGAAGGTCAGTCAGGCACAAACGAACTATGTATAAAGATATTGTTAGATTATATTTCATAGTGACTTCTAGAGAAGATGTTTAACTTCTGTCGAAGATGACGGTCATATCGAATAGTGAATTGATATAAATGGGATTTTACTGCCCGTTAAGATGCCTTGCCATCATCTAGTGCTCAATAATGTTTGTTGAAAATAAGTTGCAAGAGATTAATTCTTTTTGTTTACTACGCATCACCATTATATAATACATACCATTTATATCGTTAGGACCAATAATATCCTAAAGAGAATGGTAAATGTGGTTTTTACATAAATTAATTTCATTCGTTTACTTTGATAATGACGTCACAATTTTCCAAGCTCCTGATTGGTCGACAGAAACGTCCTTAGACCAATAATATTGTTGCATTTCTAGAGATTTAGCATTTCCTGAACAATCGAAATAAGTATTAGATTAGTGCCAAATTTTGTTTTTCGGGTTTAGTAATTTATTTTTTAGGTTTAATGGTTGTGTTTGTATGAATGATTGATTTGCAATACTTAATTTTAGCTTGGATTTATTTGGTTATGTTACAATTAATTGAAAAAATAGGGTATTGACATTTACGATTTGTCTCAATTTAATGTATGCTTATTTAGATAAATAAATTTATGATAAAAAATTAATAACAATAAAAAATTTAATAAAGTAAATTCCGCCTACGGAGATGTAATATTAACGGAATGAATGCAATTTCAATTATGTTTGGTGTACTTAGTATTTGTAATGAAAATATTTTCTGCAGCTCACAAATTACTATATTTTATAAAACTCAATTACCATAGTTTACGAATATTAACAACACTTTGAAATGATAATAATATAAAATTTATTCATCACTGAAAACCTCACTTGTTAATGTAATTTTAACTTGTTGAATTGATACATAGTAGTTGAAAATACATTAAATTTCATGGCTTCAATTTAAACTGGTATTACATTGAAGCAGGTACGTAAATAACCAACCTACATACAAATCAAGTAGTATAAATCTCTATGAAAGTCTACATGTCATTTTATTTTAGTTCAATGGAATATTGAACCAAAATATAATGAACTACAGTTATATATAGATTTGTAAGCCACTTGGTTTCAACGTAGGATAGTTGCTTATTACGAGAGGTACAAAATATGCTATTAAGTCATTAAATATATTAAGTCATATATATATAGTCAGCGCTAAAAGTGCAGTCCCAGTAACCTTTTATAAGGTTTAAGTTTATAAGAACAAATTACAATATTTTACATTTTAAAACTGGCGCCACTATGCATTGTCATGGCCACTATACGTTCACGTGCTTCGAAATGAAAAATATTGTCTTTTGTTCTTATAAACGTAAACCTTATAAGAAGTTTCTGGGACTGCACTTTTAGCGTTGTCTGTACCTATACTTTTTGTGAGCTGCTAGTAATTTTATTTCATACATATACTCTATGAATGATGTAAGTTCTTGTATTAATTAAGTTTTGTTTTTGTGTCATATGTATACTTAAGTTTGTTTTAAGTTTCGTTTAGTTTTTTAGTGTAATGCAATTGTGTAAAGATATTTAGGGACCTTTTAGACGATTTGTTTGGTAGATATTTGAAGGATGTCTTAAATGACCAGATAATGATATGACCATGAAATATTATGCATAATAAACAGCATTCTCAAAATTAAAATTGGAAAATAATTGAAATGTACACCAAAATATAGCTAAATGCACAGCAAAGGTTAGGTTTGGGTCGGGACTGTATTATTTTGGTTTACAATCCAGTATTATTGGTTTACATTTTCGTACTATAAGATGTTCGTTTGAATACTACCTTAAAATTTACTCTTAATTCACGCATTTAAACGGTAATATTGATTGAATAAAAGAAAGAATAAACATTAAAAAAATTACATGATTGCCGGCCAAATTGTGTCTTCAAATATCTACCATAATAACACACTAAAAATAGAGTTTAAATTTAAGTGCTACTATAAGTTAGGTCTAGCGAACACAAGAGTACAATTTAGTTATAATGGACGCCATTAGGCTAGTCCGATCGAAGTTAATATGAACGAATAAACTCACGTTTTTTTTTAATATGTCGCAGGTCTTATCCATATTTAATACCTTTTACCTTTATATGACAAAATAGCTATATTGCAATAGTTTTTATTGAGAAAACATATCAATTAACATAGTCCGTAGCTAATTGTTCAATCGCAAAACACACTATGTCAGATAATTTTTTATTCAATTCATTAGCACAATTTAAGATGTATGTTTCCTTTTTTGAAGCCAGTATTTTTTCTTACCGTATCTCAGAATTTCTGCTTAGTATATTATGGACTATTCCGTAGTTTATATTGAATTTTGAAGATGGGGTAATGCATAGAATACTCTACTCGAATACTGTGAATCTCCTAAACTTATCTCATTTCATTATAATGTCTTAGGTCTTTTAGAACGAATATAGAATTAAATAGATCTTATTTGACCTGCGACATTAGGTTAATGATTACGAACGATTATTTTTAAGCTATTATTTTTTATTGCCATAACATTGAACCATGTGCCTTTACCATTTAGCGTTAACTATTTACAATTATAATATTACGAAGTACCTTTATAGACACAAGTAAAACCTATTTTATATTCCTTGTAACTTATAAAATTGCCTCGATTCTCTATGTAGTTTTATAATATGAACAGATGACGTCACGATATAACGCGACTAAATTGAGTAGTTACAACACCACAAAAGAGTAGATGTAACGTTTTAATTTTGTCGGTTTATATATGTTGAGTTTACATCTTCAGCCAGTTTTGCACTGAATGTTTTATGAGTTTCTATAGCATAATCTATACAGGTAATAGGGGTGTTCATATACTGTCCTTAGTGTGTAGAAATACAAACTTAGAGCTATGTTGTACAAGCCAAAGAAGTTAACCCACGAGCACAAATAGATAAGAAATGTTTTCTAGTCACAACACGTTGCCATGGAAACCGAGCTCTCTGAACCAGTACTTTAAGATGGAATAAATTGTGAGTTAAAAATTATATGGTGTTTCATTTACTTTATTTAGCTAAAGCACATACGCCGCTACTATTGAGACCGCCCTATTTGTACTACTACTATTTAATAATAATAATATTGTAGGACGTTATTACACCAATTGAACTAGCACCTTGGTAAGTACATTTAAGACTTGTGTTAAGGGTACTAGTCAACGTATATTTAAGAAATATATACTTATGATATATAGATAAATACATATATAGCATATATAATCAACGAACAGACTGGAAAGCAGAAAAAAGCGTAGTTCTTAACACTGCCTCCACCGGAAATCGAACCCGAGACCTCACGATTAGCGTTCTGGTGTCTAACCGTTCGCGCCACGGAGGTCGTCAAAATATTTATTATACTATTTTGTATGTTGTGTAGTAGCCAGAGGCATGACCATTTCTGGAGGCGGAGATAGAAAGTCTATAACCACCTCTTAGCCACATGTGAACTAGATAGATAGTCAGCACTTAATATGACAGGTGGTAAGCGGTGTCACCATTGCAAAGCGCTGAGTATTATCTGTTGTCTGGATTAGTAAGTATTGAAGAATAAAAGGTGGACTTCCTCACGATGTTTCCCTTCTCTTTATATACTACCTCACGTTTTAATTTTACATACATATAGACATGAAACCATCTCCTTGGTAACATGAGCATAATATTGGGGTTATAATGATATCTAGAACATTGGTATACAGGTTGCTATCCCATCACCCAATTGATTCTCTTCGCGCGTGGTCCTTTAAGCACCTTGTACGACATGCCGAGAATAACGGCAGCTAGTTAGCAATCGTTTTACATGTCAGAATAGCACTGGACTAGCATTAAACACGTCCTGTTTTAACTCTAATAACGTAATAAAAAAAGTGTTTAGATGACATTGAAGTGAATATGTATGCAAATATATAAAATTTTATAGTTTGCATAAATATAACAACTCCAGACTGATCAATAAGTTATGACTTAAAGAAAAACAATATTATTTACAAATAAATTTAATTAACCTAAAATCATGATATATCCGAACATCTAAATAAAATAGAATAACAATAATAATTATATATTGGATTACATTATCATCACAGGTATTTGTTACTTTAGAATCATCAAATTTCCAAAATTAATAACACTGGTCACTGCTTTTAATTTTTTACGTAACTTTGTATTTTTGATGTGTTTTAGTTAGGTTACCTCATTAAAAATATATAATATTGTTTCAATCACGTCCAGGTTTTCTGTGACATATATATTTATATTTCTGATTATTGTTGGAAACTTCGAACGCAAATATTTCACAAAAATCATAACTATTTATTGTAAAATTGCTCTAATTGAAAAGTATTTAATTTTTAAACAAACAGATGTATCATGTCACAAAAAACCTGAAGCATAGATTTCATTTATATATTATTGTTTAGACACCCTATAACTATCTAAATTCATTAAAAGTTTGTACGTAACAAATCAAGTTCTAATATTGACCAGTGTAAAAAACTCGCAACAGTTTGAGTAATCAATCTAATCTAATACAAACCTTCCCTTCAATAAGATATCATCACCCTTTATACAATATCCTTTTAATTTTTCTCAACAAAACTACTTCCATTAATATTTCCAAACTTAATAAAAAAACTAGTTAATAATAATTTGAGTATCCAAACCAAATCAAAATAGACCTTAACACCCCTTCAACAAGACTCAATTTCCTAAGTCGTTGAGCTCTTCCTCTTAGGTTTCTTAACTGGATCCAGGAGTGGTTCTTCCTTCCTCTCATGACCCAACGCAGCCATCTTCTCTTCGGCTTCCTTGTGAGCCTTTTGTCTGGCCTCATACATGAACTTGAACGGCATGTTTAAACATGGCTTTTGAGCGCACTTCAATACCTTACAGGGACGGGTACAACCCTGCGGAATATAGTGTAGTTAAAACTCCGATTTACAAAAGGACATAATATCATAATTCTCCGCCTTTATCCCAAGTAGTTGGAATGGATGCAATTTCTCGCTTCCATGATCCAAATTTTTGTCTCTTCTCATCACATACCAATGTCTCGCTAATGTTCCCTTAACCTTTCAAAACTCGGTGCAACATTTAAACATCCTCATAAAATCATTCCTTATCTTTATCATTCATATGCAAATCTGTTACATGTATCCTATGTGATATTGTTTTTTAATGGCATGTTCCCCTTTAGAAATAATTGATTCAGTTATTCACTCGTGTGTGCTTAGGTTCTATGAATTTGCCTACTGTGTCAATGATAGTACGTTGTATGGGCGGGTTAGATTAATAATTACTAATATATTAGCTTACTTCTTCGTTAGTGAACTCACGTTAATTAAAGCGTAAAACGCAGCGTAGAAAAAAAAAACTTTTTGTTTTGCAAAAAATGAGTATTGAATACACTAAATAACTGTTTGCTATTGCTATGCCAATAAAAAACTAACCAATAGCTCCTGAGTCGGTTCCTGAATACCTGACCTCCTCTCGGACACTTTCGCCGGATCTGGTTCTTTTTGCTCGTCCTGAAATTGTAAAATACGAGTATATACAGTAGAATTTGTTAATTTACTTCATACATGATTAATAACTAACGGGACTTATCGCGTAAGTTTTTATATAATAAAGCAGCCATAGTCACGGGCAGACTGACCATGGCTGCTGCAACGTAGCCGAAACGTTAGGTTAATAAAGGTAACTATATTATATAAAAACTTACGTGAGTATAAATAGTGAATCTCTAAAAAATATAATTACTTCATACATATATACATTCATGTCTTTTAATTCCTATCAGGGATAACAGAACTTCGTAGATGAACTCTAATCTCCAAAGTCACATTGTAGCAGGAACATTGGACTACCATTGTATGCATATCGTAAAAGATCGCTATTGTGAGCCCTATAACTCTGGCATAATAAAGTCAAGTCAGCCAACAAAGTAGGTACATCACAAAACGGTATAAAAATATGCATGGATCCTCACCACAGCACCAGTTTCCTTGGCATCACCAGCACCAGCATTTGGCGATGAGGCTTCCTCATCATCCAGCGGCGGCGGTTGTGGAGGCTTCTCCAACTCGTAACTGGAATTAAGACACACTCATTGAACCAGCGTAATTCGTAGTAAATCGCCGTAGTTAATTTTTTAACTCGTAACACATTTGAGTCTCATTCGGCGTAGTTTGTTTGATTGGGGCTTGACTCTGTATTAGTGGGTACAGAGTTCAAATCCCGCTTGAGCATGTACCAATGGAAAAGATTTTACATACATATTTATATATTTGCGAAATGCATCGAATACTACGGTCAGAGAAAACATCGTTAGGAAATCTACCTGTTCCCCAAACATGACTCACCACATGTCACATTGAGTACTATCTGGTCAACACGTGGGTTCGAGGTGTCCATAGAATTACTACCTTCGCAATCACGGAGATGGAAACCTGAACCTCTGACTCCGCCGCAAGAGTTAATGGTCGTGTATGCGTTTGTTTGTTTTTTAAATATAACTTACTTGGGATCGATCTGCGTATAGTCAATCGGCTTGTAGTAGCTAAAAGTGCTCTGAAGTGATTTCGGTAGTGGCTTACTCGGGTACAGATAGTTCATCTTGCAGTAACGCTGCAAAGGAAATATAAGTCATTTTAGTCCTGTCTGTGTACGTAAATATATACTTGCATATAATGACAAGGTGTCGCAGGAAACAACGAACAGATAATAGAATTTATCGGGCGATTTACTAACAACCTGTCGTGAACTGTCCTTATTAATTCCATTACAAAATAAATATTTAGACTAATCTAGACGGCAGACATAAGATCGTCGAAGGAGTTATTTCAAAATGTATTTTAGACATATTTATGGCTAAATACACAGTACATACAAAATCAAAGACTCTGGGTCTTGATAGAATAGTATTATAAATACATAACCAACAAATGATAAGATCCACTGGAGAACCATAATGTATATTGCGACGTTACATGACATATTTAATGTATGTAACAAATACATTTTGATGAACGATGGACCACTTGGCTATAATAATTGATTTAATAATTTTTTTAAATAATAATATTTGGACATTATTACAACAATTGAACTAGCCCCATGGTAAGTACATTTAAGACTTGTGTTAAGGGTACTAGTCAACGTATATTTAAGAAATGTATACATATTATATATAGATAAATACATATATAGCATATAGAATCAACGACCAGATTGGAAAGCAGTAGAAAAGCGTAGTTCTTATCGGCCTCAACCGGGAATCGAACCCGGGACCTCACGATTAGCGTTCAGGTGTCTAACCGATCTCGCCACGGAGGTCATCGGAGATCGAAATCTCTGTCATCTGTTAGGACGTAGAGGCGTGAATATTTGTGTGTATGTTAATACCTTAACCTAGGCACCCACTCAACTCAACAGATGTCGCTACTCACATCAATCGCCTTCCTGATGGGGAAGTCAGGTCTCTCATTGTCTCTGGCCTCCTGTACCAACGCCTGGCCATGTTTCAGGACCTTCATATCCTGCTCCCGGAGTTTCGCTTCGGCATTCACGCCGTAATACTGACGGAGGTCTTCGCGCTCTTTGAATACTTTCTCGTATTGTTCTTTCTGAGGTTAACATACATTAAAGAAAGAAAGAAAGAAAAACATTTATTCACTGCTACACATAATATACATTTTGACAAAACACTACTTATACACACTTTGATACAACAACAATACTCGTACATATAAAAAGTAGGCACTTGGTGCAGTGAAAAGGTGCTGTCTCAGTATTTAATGCAGCTAAGCATACATTAACATTAACATACATTCACGTCATTAGTGTGTATGAGAAGATGTATGAATGTCAATGTAGCGAAAGTGGTCTGTCAGGATCGGGACAAATGGGGATCCGATTTCTGCCTACACCTCTACAGGGAATCAGGCGTGATGTGTATGTATGTACATTTACGTCCTTTAATCACAGAACCTCGGAGATTTAGTAGGATGATGAGATTTAGTCGTCTTTAATACGTTTCGGTACAGAACCTTTGAGAAATAATATCTTCTTGGTCACTTTTTAGTATAAAGATTGGGGTTGTGATGTCATATGAAATTGGTGACACATTGGTAGCCCATCACCACATTGATTCCAGTTTCCCATAGTCACCTCCTACGACATGCTGGGAACGACCCGTGGTTCGCATTCTTTTTACGTCTCAAACTGGCATGGGACAATATGGATGGAATTCTATGTATAAGAAGTATGTAAAGGTTAATCAGAGCACAAGGGGTAAGAGAATGTATGGGATTCGATTGGAAAGATCGCGTTATATAGATAATGGTAATTTAATCCTATTTGTTAGAATTTCTGTTCATTTTGGATTTTGTCACTTTACTGACAGTGGACTTTGAGACAAGGAATAATGTTGAGATTGGTGCTAATTATCTGATAAAAAGTGGGTCTGCGATGACGCGAATATCTGGATTCAATATTATGTACGAACGCTAAGAAAATTTATGTTAGAGTTGAAAATTAAAGAAATTATGAAACTACTTTTGCTATATAATAGATACGCTTTTGTTGGTACTGTTAACGATGCCCTTTTTCAATGTACCTCTGAACAGTACATCTTGTAGGTACTTTTATAAATTCACTTACGATTTGCTTCTTGAGCTCATTCATATATTCTTCAGCGTCCTTCCCTTTCTTCTCTTTCAGTTTTTTTTGTTCTTGTTCTAACAACTCCTGGTTTCTTATTCTGTGAATAAATAAAAAAAATTAAAAACCTTAGCCGCCTTACATAAAATATATATCCTGCTGCCAATGTATGATATGTATAGATATAGTATGTTAAGAATGACCATACATAAATATTATAGCAACTTCTTTCTATCGCTTTTTGAGTTGTGTAGAAAACGTGTATCCTATTTAGGTAAGTATTCATATACAATATTGGCAAGAAGTTGCTATGTATCACTAGATTGTTCCCGTTCACCCTTAGTCCTTAGGCTAAGGACTCACGAAGCGGTTTTCAGCCTTTGTAGAGTACCGTTATTTATTTTTAAAATAAAAGCACATTTCATACATACATACATACACATCACGCCTGATTCCCTGTTGAGGGGTAGGCAGAGATCACGGATCCCCATTTGTCCCGATCCTGACAGACCACTTTCGCTTCATTGATATTCATACATCCTCTCATACACTCTCGGCGGTTATAGGTACTCCTAACGTCACCTTTTTTCAATATAGCGTCTATCGGACTGTTATATGTCTTATTAGGCCGGCCCCTACGTAACCGCCCTTCCACTTCACTCATATATATTCCTTTTGTCAATCACATTTCACGACGCGTTTTATTGTACGTCCCATAACCTTACCTGGCCATCATACTCCATTTCTGCCTGGTGTTCTCTCTGGCTCGTTCCTCCTCCTCCCTGGCCTGATGAGCCTTGTAGTCCCCGATCCGCTCCTCACGCATCCTGGCTAGCCTTTGCTGTTCTTCCTTGGCACGCTGGTCATCGCTGAAAAGAAGATTACATACATATTCAAACACAAACGCTGTAACGAGAAACTATTGCGGTACTCAAGAGTAATTCTATGACCATCATACCAACGTGTTGACCCTATAGTTAGTACTCAATGTGGGCATGTGGTGTGTCAGGTGGTGAACTGTGTAGTGATCGTGAAACTTAAGTTTACTAATACGTTTTAGCACAAACGCACTTCAATATCAGTTCAATTATATTGTGAAGTTGGTAGTGGATTAGCAAAAGTGACAAATATCACCATTTTCAATTAAAAGGCCAATTGGTAGAGTTGCTGACAACTATTCCATGGAGGTTCTAAGGATGTATGTGTGTCTACTTGTTCACAACTACGAATTTGAATGTGTGAAGAGACCACATATTAGGGAAATAATTATGATGATATAAGTATTCCTCACCGATCTCTTTTCTCCTGCTCATACTGCTGCACCATGGAATCTGCTTGATCCGCTTTCTCATTCATGTTGAGGCGCATCTGCTCTTTGAATGCCTCAGACAACTTATCTTTCTCTTGTCGGATCTAAAAAAGAGAAACGCGTTCATAAGAATTAACCCTTGCGGGATAGGTTCAGGTTTCCATCTCTGCAATTGCGAAGGTCGTAATTCTATGACCACATTGAACCCACGTGTTAATCAGATAGCTATAGAAGCTATTTTATGGAAATGTTTTTTCTCAGCTCTTTTACTTTCTAGACAAATTTTTTTTATTCAAATTCAATTGATGATATGTAAAAGGAAGAACGGGGAAACACCCAGCATGTATTCTATGAATAAAGTATTGCATAAAAAATATTACATTTATGTATAATAAAGGAAACTGAAAGAGAACTGCGGCGGAGAGAATCGATTATTTTATACGACTTAAATGCCAAATGAGTCATTTTCTTTAGAATGATTAATCATATTATTCGTTGTTACCGGAGGACCAGTGATGCAGCCTAGCTGCATCGTATACTGAGGCAGCACCTTTTCACTGCATCAAGGTTTCCATGTTATTGTTGTAATGTTTGTATTGTGTTCTAATGTAAATATGCAGTGAATAAACTATTTTCCTTTCTTTCTTTTTTTCTACTTCTGCTTATTTATCTAGTGATTACACTAATTTATAATCTATTTTATGAATTCACAACTCTTTAGCTAACACAACTTACCGCTAATTCAGTCTGGCGAATCTTCTGTTGGATTCTGCGGTTCGATTTGTTGATAATCTCGCACAGCTTGTCTTCCATTTCCTCTCGTTCTTTTACCTCTCTGCGTCGGTCTTCTGAGTCCTTGATACACTGCAGCATGCTCTCTCGGAGTTTCACTTGTTCTTCTTTTTTCTGTTAGGAATAAAGAAGAAGAGTAGGTAGAGATACCGCATTACCAGCTTTGCTGATTCTGTCAAAGTACTTACGACAAAGATAAACGCGTTCACTACCATTAACCCTTGCGGTGTAGTCAGAGGTTCAGGTGTCCATCTCCGCAATTGCGAAGGTAGTAATTACGCTTCATTGTCATTCATGCAACTCGCTCATACACGCTCAGCGATTATAGGTTCTTCCCCTCTATATGAAGACGGGCGAGTTATGTAACATTATAGAAAAATCTGATAGATAATAGTCCAGGATTGATCGCAGCAGATTTAATGGAATTGTAGGAGGGACCTGCCAAATATACCATCGCACCTTAATAATAATGCTGAAGGTAACCTAGGACATATTGAGTCCATTTCTAATAGAAAGAAAGTTCGTCGGCCAATGATAACTTAAGTTTCCGTCCTTCGGGAAACAAAGATGGTAAGAAACCTATATTAACCTTCATGCACCTCCTCATACACACTGATTATTGCTGAAAAGAGCGACTGCTTACGAGATTCCGTTCAAACTTTTGGAGTGCCTTCATTTCTTCTGTGGCTTTGATGTTGTCCAGTTTTTGCAACTTCAACTCTTCGTTTAGGGCCTTACGAGTATTCTCTTCCAAGCTTTTCATCCTGTACGATAAATCTTGGTTACAATAAAAGTCATGCTTCTGTATGAGTCGTTTTATGCTAGTACTACGGGATGTAAAAAAACGCTATCTAGTTGTAGTTCATCCCAGCGTTTTAGGAGTCTGTCCTCCGACTCATAGGAGACGATATCTGTCTCCAAAGTTCCATAGGAATGCCATCATTAACCTAATGTTAATGCTAAAAGTGAATAAGGAAATTTTATCTATCCGAGGTTTACGTCCACCATGAAAAATATAAAAGGACGTTAATGTGGAAGTAACAGCATCAATATCAAGAAAAATGCTGAACCATAATGTACTTCAAATCCTTTAAAAGAACTCTCCTACTTCTACTCGCTAGAAGAAAAACAAAGGAAGTGAAGAACCAAACTCTTAGACTCACTGTTCCACCAACTCAGCCTGGTTCTTCTTGTTCTCTTCTAGACGCCTCTCCCTTTTCAGCTGCATGAGGTCATGCCACTCCTTCGCGCGACGGATGATGTCCGCTTCGGACTTTCTCTTCTTCTCTTGCGCTATCTTCTGCTGCTCCTTATTGAAGTTCACTTGGGCGTCCCTTTCTTTCAGTATGGCGGATTCTATTACTGAACTGAAAAGGATGATATCCATAGTGGTATATAGATGTGCATAGTGGTATAGTTAAAATAATATAATAATAATATTTGGACATTATTACATCAATTGAACCAGCCCCTTGGTAAGTACATGGAAGACTTGTGTTAAGGGTACTAGATAATGTATATTTATGAAATGTATACATATTATGACGAAGGAACGTGCATTATTGCAAAACGTATCAGGACTAGTTTTGATAGTGCGTTTTCAGTACTTGCTGTAGATACTTGTTCTCGATATTTCGTCCGGTGCTTAAAACAGATATGTAAGTCGATTTTAGGTGACGTATAATGTTACACGATGCTTAATTTTCACTCTGACTCAAATTTTATACTCACTCACTTAGGAACTCATAAACGCTTACGGTAATAACACTACAAAAACTTCACACATGAAACGAAAACCATACAAAAACAACCTAAAAACCATCTACTGTATCTATTTAACTACCTCGACTACTCATCTGACTACCCCACTCTCCTTAACCACCCACCTGAGCAGCATCTTAGGAGCATCCTTGTTCTTGAAGAAGGCATCTCGGGCGCTGTACATCAGGCGCTCCTGTTCGTACTTCTGCTGCCTGATGTATCGCTTGTAGAACTTGGCGTTGGCTTGCTCAGCTTCTTCAAGTCTTTGCTGACGCAGCTTCTCGTTGCGGTCGTTGATTTTCTGAATGATATAACGTTGTGTATTAAGGGTTGACTGTGGAACATTGCGGGGTAGTCAGAGGTTGGATGTGGTGACTGAGTTATCTATATAGATATTTTTGATGAAATATTTTACGTAGTTGTTTAAACACTCGCGATTTATACTTCTTTTATTTACTATGTGAGACTGGGTCGTATCACGATAAAATAAATTAATAAAGATATAAATACCTTATTATAAATACCTCTTTAAAATTAAACTACATTATATATACTCGTACATGTTAAGTATATTCACGCCTCTACCACCCTAACGGGATAGGCAGAGACTATCGATTGTCATTCTCTGCATTTCCCTTTTACATTCTCCTTTTATTATCATTCTCACATTTTACAATCTCTTATAGTCATTGTATAATTTTGATTATTCCTGTTATAATTAATGTACCTATATTATGTAACCTTCTTACTTCCCTTAGACCAGTGGCCAATTACTAACATTTGTAATTACATACTCACTACTAATTAAACGTAATTTTGACGTTCAAAGTACCCTTAACCGTCGAGTGTGTATGAAAGCATGTATGAGTGTCAATGAAGCGAAAGTGGTTAGTCAGGATCGGGATAAATGAGGTTACGTGATCTCTGCCTACCCCTCTACAGGGAATCAGGCGTGATGTGTATGTATGTATACTCACTACTAACAGTAGAACGATTACTAATATAATTTATATGAAAATTTATTTCTATAAATATAAATGAAAAAGATGAATTAATTGATTGAAAGGAACTGAGGAGTTAGAATACATTTAATTATATTTGCAGGACATAAAAATAAAAATGGTTTCGATAAAAAAGCAATGTAACGATTACATTAAGTATTTTAAAAGTTGATAAGCTTATCACGAATGTGTTAACTATAATATTATTCATCCGTTTAGTCAAGTACCCAATTATTACAAGCAAACATCACGACCTATTCCCTACGGGGTAGTCCTAAATTCAAATATCTATCGTAACAGTTTCAAAATACGTAATGCATATTAAGAACCAAATATATTATAGTACTTACCTATAAAATTATAAAAGTGCAACGTATTACATGAAAATTCTGTAATCATACTGGAAACTTGAACTTGCGAGCAAGATACAAGATATGTATGATTGCAGAGTCCACTTGTATACAAAAGTGACATCATTCTTACACGCAACACTTGCATAATAGAAACGCACCAATTTACTAAAACACCTTCGCAATTTCGGACATTGAAACTTAAGTAGACTACCCCAAAATGTTCTTAAAGTGATACCTGGATAGAGTTAGGCCAGTCCTTGGTCATTTCGTGGCTGCGGTGGTTGAGGTATTCCAGATATTCCTTGGACTTGGCCACTTCTGGATCTTCCCTCTGTCCCCAGGTGTTGAGGCGCTTCCACTCATTCTGGACTACTAGGACTGGCCTCTCATTTGCTTTTACCTCTAATTGGCTGAGAAGAATAGAAGACATAGATATAAAGTGCATAGAATTATGCTAGAAATACCTATTTGTAATAAAGTTATTCGAGTGCGTTTGAGTGTCAATGAAGCGAAAGTGGTTTGTCAGGATCGGGACAGATGGGGATTCCCGATCTCTGTCTACCCATCTACAGGAAATAAGGCGTGATGTGTATGTATTAACCTATTTGTGTAACCGTCGAGTATGAATGATATGTAGAAGGTGAAAATATTATTATAAACACTTACAACGATTTATCTCTGTTTTTCACGTTAGGATACATTTTTACAAGATATATTACGGTTTCAAGAGTTTGTGTTATTTATTAACTTAACATGATAAACGCAAAACATGTAAGAGGATACAAATAACGTTGCTATAACGACGCTATTGTAATAAATAAAGTTGATTAGAGAACCTGATGATGTAAACGTCGACGTGTAATACAAAATCATGCATTAATTAATTAATCTTAACGTTAATATCTGAAATATCAGCAACATAAAATTAACTTCTTAAAATTTTCATGTAATATTATGAAGAATAAATCATAGAAATAGACTTGTGTAGAACGCTTTGTAGGAAAATAAAAAAAACAATTGTAAAATTTTGACGTTTCCACGTCGTATGTTTCAATAAAATGTCAATTTGGCCGTGATAAAACCAACTAAATTGAGTACGAATCATAGTATGTAGTTCTAGAATTTGGTATTTCGATTTAAAAACACGTAGAATTTACAAAATACTGAGCCACGTTGATAGTGCCAACTGGGCCGGTATTTTCGCTTTTCAGAAACACTGAAACCAAGTAAAATTAAGTAAGTTTTTCTGTCAAACATCGTCTGTTTATTTGAGTTGGTGCCAAGTTTTGCTCTCGTAAAACTTGATCATTTTGACGTGTGACATAATTTGACCGAGTAAATAAAGTGCGGTGTTGTGTGTTTTAGTCTAAATCAGAATGAAGATAAAGGAGCTGAAGAAAACTGTCAACGTATGCTGGTCACCGGTTGAACAGTATCCTATTTTGCTGGCGGCCGGTTCAGCAGCGCAACATGTTGACCCCTCGTTCAATTCCGCGTCCAGTTTGGATATTTACTCCTTGGACGTCCAGGAACCTGGCCTGGATCTTGACTTGAAAGCCAGTGTCCAAACTCAGCACAGGTATTATTCATATTTGGGTAAATAATTCACAATATAATTGATGCAATGTTGACACAAGTGCATATAATATTAAGTTCTGTTTGTACACTGCTTACTGTGCTATATGGAAGTGCAATTGCTTGCAAGTTGATGTCATTTGATTCTTATGTTTGATGAGAATGTAAAATCAATCTTATAGTTATTAAATGGTCTATTTAAATTATTATTTTTTAATATTTATGTTTTTGTGAACAGCATTTCTATCAGCATTATTGCTTTAACATATTAGTTGGACTAGATACAAGTCAACGCTCGTGAAATAAAATGAGAGATAAGAATGGTGTAGTCTATAAAAGGCTTAAGTTATCCACTCACACACAAAATACTAGCAGTTGTAATCTGTTGAAATAATTACTAAGAATGGTGATTTGGATTATCCTTTTATTTTGTACATTTTTAGTGTTTTACCTTACCTCTAGCACAGATAATATAATCCTCTAGTGATGAGTCTCAATACTACATAACCCATATCCATATCTTTAGTTCATTACAAATCTATCTCAACGTCTTTGTAATTTTGGGGTTTTAGAGGTTGAGCATATTGTGCCATCAAATGACAATTTTCATGGTGTCTTCAATTCACTTTGCCTGATGATCAGTATCCAATGTAAGAGGTGAACCTTGTCACACTATACAAATAGTATTACCTATATGAACAAATAGGTCAATAAATTCAACAGTCCCTTTCAAAAGGATGACCTACTACCTATCTAGATATTGCAAGCAGCCATTAAAAACGAGAAGTACAATGTGAATGTGGCTATGATCTCTAAAGAGATCAACAGTGTTTATTATATTACTTCCAATCAAATACATACATATAGATGTACATACATAAGCAGAATGCTTAACTGGCTGCCATTCTTCCCAGTATATTAAAGGAAATGACTAAGAGAATCTATTGGGCAATAGGCTAACAACATATCACCAATGTTTCAATCCCAATATTATACTATTGTCTCTGAGGTTTTGTCCTCCCCAAAAGTTATTAAAGGACACAAATGTATATGTAGATAGCTATCCTGGATAGACTAAACCTGTTTCCCTATTAAAATATGACTATTGCTATCCAGGTTCCAGAAACTAGCATGGTCTGGTGCAGGCATCATAGTGGGTGGCTGCGACAATGGTCTCATTGAGTTCTACAACACGGAGAAGCTGCTCAAGCAGAACCCTGAACCACTTGTCGCTACTAGCAATAAACATAGTGGTAAGTTTAGTAGAGGAATAGTAGTGGCATTAATTAGATTATGTGATAGTTTGATGGAAATAATTAAAGATTGCAATGATAATAATAATATAGAGGACACTATTGCAGCAATTGAACTAGCCACTTGGTAAGTTCATCTAAGACTTGTGTTAAGGGTACTTGTTAATGTATATTTAGGAAATATATACATATTATATATAAATAAATACATACATAGCATATATAATCAAGGACCAGACTGGAAAGCAGTAGAAAAGCGTAGTTTTTAACTCTGCCTCCACTAGCAATCGATCCCGGGTCTTCACAATTAGCGTTCAGGTGCTTAACCAATCGCCCCAAGGAGGTCGTCAATAAGTAGTTAATTTGATCAGCATTTTTGTAAGTAGTAACATGAATTAATCACCAGAACAAAAATACTCTTCCGGTTTTAGTTTAGGGAGAACATAGGTTTCTAATAAATTCTTTTAACCTAGAACTTGCAAATGCAGCTATTGGCATTATTTCTATTTAAGTCTCAGAGATACAACTCTCACCCTATATTTGAATTGAAAATTCTGTATAGTTACTATTTCTCCAAACATTTTTCCTACAGGCGTAGTATCAAGCTTGGACATAAACACCTATCAGAAGAACCTCCTAGCGTCAGGAGCGTCAGAGAGTGAGATCTTCATCTGGGACCTTAACAACACCAGCCAGCCTATGGCACCGGGAAACCGGAGCCAGCCCTACGAACAGGTGCAGGCTGTGGCGTGGAACCAACAGGTAGATAGAGTTATCATTGATGTATTTGTATGTTTTCTTGTTGTTGTAGCCCTACATACATAGTTACACAGAGATTTATCATTTTTGTATTAGTATTTTAGCTTGTAAGGCTAGTAACTAGGTAGTGTGAAAGCACTCATAAGTATCACACCTGTTTTCTAAAGGAAAGGCAGAGATCAAGTAAATATTTCATCGTTTAGGACTAATAAAGTTCTTGTTATTTTTGAAATGAGAGTAAGTCAAGGCTATTTACTTATGATCTTACATCAATTTTCATTTTAATTTAGGCTTTCATTTCGCTCAATAACTTAGACTATTGTTTGTGTGGTGTGTTTATAATACCAATGGATAACCATTATTTCTATGTATTACGTCTTTCTTATTGTAAGTTAAGTTAGTAACTTATTGTTAACCTAAATAAATGCACTCAGAAAACTTAATATTGTTGTGTATGTTTTCATAAATATTTGTTTCTTTTATAGGTACAGCATATTTTAGGGTCAACATTCTCAACAAGGTGTGTCATTTGGGATTTGAGGAAGAATGAACCTATCATGAAACTAAGGTAACTATTTGACTATGATGATAGACTAGATCATAAATTTGTTATGCTTGCTTCACAATGTTTTATGAATTTAATCTTAAATTTTCCTCAAGGGACTTTTGAAGTATATGTTGCTAAATGGGTACTAAGTGCATTTTCAATACCCATTTTTAGTTCTTAGCAAATGTTTTGAGTGACCAAAGACCTTTGCACCCCATCTACTAGTAATTCAAACCCCCTGACTATCACAACACATTAAACTAATCTAACTAACCATCTTCTTATACTATGTATAGAGAGTAATATTCTTCTCAAATGTTGTACAATGCCATATTATTCCTCATAGTTATTTATTGTATGGTAACATAATATTCTCTATATATGATGTACATTAAACTAATATTCATCTTCTAATGTTGTGCAGTGACTAATATTCTTATGTTTGGCTATATAATTCACAATATACTCATATATGTATGTTGTAGATTACCCTTACTTTAATGTATGAGAGGTTTAATGGGGACGTAGAGGCATGAATATATGTAACCTTAATTTTATTCTTTAGTGACGTGGACTCCCGTACAAGATGGCGAGCCATAGCGTGGCACCCGTCAGTGGCCACTCAATTATGTCTGGCTTCAGACCACGATTCGGCGCCTGTCCTGCAGCTGTGGGACTTAAGGTATAGATAGAAGTATAGATACATATAAATAAATGGAACTATAACTAAGAACTAAGTAACTGTAAGTACTGAGGTAAAATAAATACTAAGAAATACCTGTTTAGGACGTGGATGAAATGTTCTCAGCCTCTTTTATATATTAGAAATTTGTAAAGTATACATAGATAAGGATATAATGATCATAATGTTAATACAGGGTGTTGAACTTGTAACATGTCTATCAATTGTTAGGAAGTTTATATTATATCCTGTTTATTTTAAGGATAAAAGCATTTTCATCTTATCTTAAATCAACGGCATTTTTAGCAAAAAGCTATAATATCTAACATCAATATGTTAGAAATTAATTACCTAGTTGAATCGATAATTTCTAAAAGGGCACAAGTCACATTGTATTTAAATAGCAACATGTACCCTTTATGAAATTACCATTAAGACACCCCTAAGCTCACACAAGATTCATCACACATAACTCTTCAGGTTAGCAGCCTCCCCTCTGTCTACCCTTGAGGGGCACAAGTCTGGCGTGCTGTCGACTTCCTGGTCCTCGCATGAGCCAGGGTACCTGGTCTCCGCGGGCAAGGATGGACGGGTGCTGTGCTGGGACGTCAGCGGTAGTGTGCAGGTGAGGTGGAATAAGGTTTAGTGATATATGGGTCTGTTTTGGATAGTACAAATAATATATAATAATAATAATAATAATAATATTGTAGGACGTTATTACACCAATTGAACTAGCCCCTTGGTAAGTACATTTAAGACTTGTGTTAAGGGTGCTAGTCAACGTAAATTTAAGAAATATATACTTATTATATATAGATAAAATACATATATAGCATATATAATCAACGACCAGACTGGAAAGCAGAAGAAAAGCGTAGTTCTTAACTCTGCCTCCACCGGGAATCGAACCCGGGACCACACGATTAGCGTTCAGGCGTCTAACCGATCGCGCCACGGAGGTCGTCAAAACAAATGTGTAATAAGTTATTTTGCTGCAACTCGCAGCACCATAGGCAATATCTACGACTTTGGTTCTATAGCGGATAATATCGATTTTGACCCTCTCTTACCTTGGGAGGCCTATTTCCAGCAGTGGACTGGTATAGGTAGATTTATGGACTGATATCATTCTTATGAAGGAACGCATTTGGAAAATTGTGGTTTCTTTGGCATCGGTTAATGAAATGGAACATCAGTTGGGACATTAAGTTTGATGTTAATTTAAGGAATATTTGTGACAGTGACTCCTTGTCTGACAGATTTGTTTCTAGCTCCAAAAGATATAAGCTTTTAATCTAACATAACATTCTTGTTTTTTTTTAAATATGCCTGTGATAAAGTCATTGCTTTTATTCTGGCATTCTATCTTTAATTATTTTATAACTTATGTACTCTTCTTAATTAGGGTCCAGATGCGGTGACGGAGATCTGTGCCCACTCCCAATGGGCGTTCGAGGCGCGCTGGTGCCCCAGGGACCCGGCGCTGCTGCTGTCTGCTGGCTGCGACCAGAGCGTCGCGGTTCACGCTATTATGGCTTCGGGGGCTGAACAGCAGGTTGGTAATCGTATGGTGTATAGTAGTGATTGGAACTAGGAGATATTATTGTGTACCAGAGGTTCTGACCACTCCGAAATGGGGTTAAGGCACGTGAATGTATATGTATGTATGTGTTTTTTAATTGCTTTCAGATGTGACGGATCGATTAATAAATCACAATTGGCTAATTATAAATGAAACTCGGCACTTAAGTATATGAGTGATTTTCGGTGAAGTAAAATGTAGCAATAAACCTACCTATCCCTCTAAATAAGTGATTATTAGAACTGCGAAAGGCAACGGGTTCAGTATCAATCACATTGGGTACACTTAATCATTCCTCACGACCAATCAATCAGAGTAAACAGATCATATTAGAACATAAATTATACTCTTTTAGCTTATGGGGTTGTTCTTATAATTAGCTAATAAAAGTCAAAGGTTAACTTTAGACGATTGTATATATTTATGTGTATTCTCGTTTAAGTATTAATTGTGACTTAGGTTTTACTTAGGTTTCTCTCTGTGGCGTTCTAGAGGTCGCCACATTCTTTTTATTAAAAAAAAACCCTTATTTATATCTTCTCAATGATTCCAGTCGCAGCAATCCACCTCGAACATCCTGGAGTCGTTCGGCGCGGCCTCTCTGAGCCAACTGCCCGTGGTGGCGCCCCCTTGCGCCGGGCCCAAGACGCCGAGACAACCCCGTAGGGCTCCCAAGTGGATGCGAACACCCGCTAGAGCGCGCTTTGGGGTGAGTACACTTCCTCTAGTCGATGAAGGGATGACTAGGTTGAATAATAGTAATAAACCTTAACCTACTGAGTGTTACCTGTTCGGGGCACAAGTAGGTTTCATCACGATGTTTTCCCTCACCGTAGTATTCGGTGAATTTTGCTACATACTGTATTGTGTTTTTTTGAGAAAATGTATGTAGAAAATCAGAAAATGTCATTATCATTGGTACACGCTCTGAGGTTTGAACCCTGTACCCACTGATACACAGACAAGCCCATAACTTAAGCCCATACAAATTTTCTATTTATGTTTCAGTTTGGTGGCAAGTTGGTTATGTTTGAGAAGTGTCCTGAAGAGAATTCTCCAAAGACTGTCTACGTTAGTCAGGTAAATAGACTTTACAGTTTTCTTTGTTACAGGTAAACAGGTGTCCAAGTCCTTTAATGCTCTTTGCACGATATCAATATTAGATTGCATCATTTATAAAGCGAAATTTGACACTGTTATTGTTATCAATGGCGAAATTTGACACTTTTTCTTATCCACTACTAACTTCACACTATTACTGATCTGATATTGAACAGCATTTGTGTTAAATCACATGAGTAGACTAAAGTCCTGATATAAATCAATACAATTACGATATACATTATTTATAGCTTTAACATAGTAGGTATTTTATTTATCTATCTGTAATCCGAGTTTCTCATAACTATAGTTTCTGTTGATCCTTTCGAGAAAATAACATTGAATTATTATATATGTACTTCCATCTCTCTCTCGTAGGTGATAAGTGAGCCGGAGCTGATAGAGAGGGCGATAGCTTTGGACTCCGCTCTCGGAGGCGATAACCAGCTTCCAAACAACGACAGATTAGCTGAGTGAGTTATTATAGTGACTAGATACATAAACTTATAATAATAATTATCCTTTATTGAAACTCCACGATACATTATATGACACAATAGTACCGACGAATAGTTATGCAATACAAATTAAATAACAAAAATGTTATACACAAGTAAGTTATTTTATTAAAATTATCAATCAGAATAACCACCTTTTTAATCCCCTTTGGGATGGATATAACCTCGGAGATGCGATAATATATCCTAGGTCAATTTTACCATATTGGAGTAGTGATGTCGTATGGACAGATGACAGAGAGAAAGCACAAAGGCCCTACATTTAAATGACTCTTAATATAGTTATTTTTAAACACTCGCGATTTATACTCATTTTATTTACTATGAGAGACCGGGTCATATCACGATAAATTTATAAAGATATGTGATTACCTTTATTTTGCCCGACGTTTCGACCCAGTTGCATAGGCCGTGGTCGTGGTCGCAGTTGCAATTTATCGTGATATGACCCGGTCTCACATAGTTAATAAAATGACTCTTAATCTCTTAGGGTCGTCTATACGGACTGCTCCACCATTTACCCAGTGATCTACATACACGATTGCTGGACTGCACAATGAAATTTCACTGTGCTGTCAACCTCCCGAAGCAGTTTTAATTGCTCAAGGGGTTCATGAATGTATGTACGTAGAAGTCTGTAGTTCACTATGCAGACGTAGCTTGAAGCAGTCGATCCTGTTTAAAGCAGTCCTTGTATGAGGGCCTTTAGTCGAATCCTACGATATGCTGGGAAGAATGGCAGCTAGTTTGAGGTGTTTATACGCCCCAAGCTTTATAGATTAATCACCAGTGCTAGACGGGTGATTATTCTATGCTTCACTACATAGTATAAAACAAAGTCGCTTTCTTTGTCCCTATGTCCCTTCGTATGCTTAAATCTTTGAAACTACGCAACTGATTTTGATGCGGTTTTTTTAATAGATAGAGTGATTCAAGAGGAAGGTTTATATGTATAATAACATCCATTAAATAGTGGAGTAGACTATATATTTTATACCCGTGCAAAGCCGGAGCGGGTCACTAGTATAAAAAAATACTATGCTACGTACAAAATATTTTCAATAATGTTCTAATGACACTGCGTCTACCCTTGAAGGTTCTGCCGTGAACGTGGCGACTCCACCCCCGACCAGAGCGAGCGCTTCACGTGGTTCTTCCTGCGAGCCAACTTCCTTCCTAACTACAAGACGGAGATGCTCAACTTGCTCGGTGAGACATCTATAAACACATACATTCGCGTCTTTTAATTGTACTTACCAAGCAAAACCTGGCAACTTTAGGAGCTCTTATGGTGTTATGCGTTCCTAGTACTATCAATATAATTTTACAAGATTTATACGAAATATTAAAAAAAAAAACTATGTTTTTTTGGTGACAAAATTTTTCACACTCGTGAAAATTCGACAACAAAATTATGTAACGAACAGGTTCACGATATTTCACATTTTGAAATAAACGCCAAGGGACCATAACTAAAAGAGGGTTTTAGTTAGTAAAATGGAAAAAGTATTCTTGTTTCATAACTGGTTACGAAACAGTGAATAAAATTCATTTTTCATAACCAGTTATGAAACCCTGGTTACGAATGCGGACGAAGGGTTTTGTGGCATACCCTTGGGGAGGCCTATATCCAGCAGTGGATTAGTATAAGCTGATGATTTGAATGAGGATTGTTTGTACAACAAATTCAATATATTATTTATATTTCTATTAGAAGAGAGAGGTATTCTCTCGATGTTGTTCTTCATCATTAAACACTGACAGATATGTGTATAGTATATACTGAATTCTCTTTTCCTTGAAGGTTACAAACAAGACGATTCGCCGACTAAAATCAAACCCAACGCGATGGGTGATATGGGAAACCATTTTGAGAACAATGTCGACTCTATAACGAGTGGAATTGCCGGACTTAGCAGGGTAAGTGTTCTAATAGTCCTTTTTGTATGGGTAGTGTAAATAGTCACTTTTTGTATCTATTTATAGCAATCTATTGCACAAATGTATTGGGTGGTTGTAGTTAATATGAAATGGGGTAAATTATTACAAGCTATGGTTATTGCACTAATATTCTATAACAATAACATCATGTATCTTATAGTTATGCCAAAAATGGCCAAGATACCCCTAAAAAATAACTAAAAAAATATGAGAAAAAAAAGATATCAGATTGTATATATGTATGTACCTATAATATCCATAGAAATTGCTATTATAGAGTTAATTAGAATTGAATCTTGGTAATAATTTGTTTTGTTTGAACTAACTAGTTGTAAGTTATACATTTTAGTACTAACTTGTAGATTTTATTAAAGTTTTCTTTTGCAAAAGGGTGTGCTCATTTGTATTTGGAATACATTTAATTGGGACTGTTGATATTCTAGATTTAGTCTTACGTAATTGTGATTACGTATATTGGGTTAAAATAATTATTTTCCGACTTGAAGTCCTGATTAAATGTACCAAATTTTGGTAACTTAATTGCAAATTTTTAAATGAAACAGGTTGTGGTGTTATTTTATTATATATATCCTTTTGGAGCACGAGTTTAGAAATTTTATTCGTTTATATCATTGGAATACATGTATTGCTACTACTTATAAATAAATTATGGGTAAATGACAAAAAATATCATTAACGTGATAAATAACATCCAGTGACGAAACAATTTATCATTAACATCTTTCCTTGTATATATGTTGCTACTTCTACATAAATAGTATGATATATGCAACATATTTGTATAATGTACATAAATGTAGGCAATGTAGAACATTTTTTATGGTATGGCATAACGTATTTTTTATGGAACTTCTCTTATCCTAAACTCGTGCTTCACCGCTAATCGAACCTGGAACCTAATCTAGTCCCATTTCTCTGTCTTTGTGCTAACCCGTGTGCCTAATGGTGTGACCAGGGTGAATCCACGGAGACCGAAGCTGAGCTATCGACTGACACCAGTACTGATCTATCGGTGAGTTTGGATAGAGTGTAACAGAGCTTTCTGAACCGGTGGCCGAATTGGGAACTAATAATTTTTGTATGGATTTAACGCATAAAGTGTATAAACCGTGTACAATAAAAGCGATAGTAGCGACGCCTTTCATAGGTTTAGAAAAGTTTGTTGCACTTCACTTTAACTGCACAATAACTGTATTGTATTGTGTTGTAAATAACAATTGAAAGTTTAGGAGTTTTTCTTAAAATATAATATTCAAATATAATTATTCTTTCATTTATACCGCAGACCATATTAACATAATAAGTAAAGATACCTACTAACTAGAGTAACTAAATGGTTAAATTATTAGGTAGTTTTATGATCCTAATTTTATGGTCAGTTTATGTAAGACAGTCTTCATTTGTTCTTCGAGTTCTTCGTCTTTACTTGATTTGCACTGCTCATCATTTATCTCGCAAGCACGCTTGTAAAATAGTACTATTAACTAACTAAATTGTGTACATTACTAAATAACATAAACTATGGGAATGATGAGATTTAGATAGCAAAATTAGTTGTAAATATCAATGAATTATCAGTTACTGATGTCGGTAATATATAATCGTATACTTTGAGGTATATAATCACTTAAAGAAAAAAATAGAACAAATAACCTGCCAATAGGGCTGATTTATACTATTGCACATGATGATCAGAGTAGCAGAGCTCTTTTAATCTCTATTTAGTCGCTTTTACTATCTGTTCAATTGGAACTGGTTAAGTAACTTAATTATATACTTTATGTAGCCTTTAATATCGGTCGAGTACCTGCATCATCACTGTTTAAAATATTCCATTTTCTTCCACGCATATAGTGTAATGATTTCTTCTATTTTTCTTTTTAGGACGCACATACGCTGATAGAGAAGAAATTGACCAATTTGGACAGTATACCCAATGTTAAGAACGTGGTCATTCCAAGTGGAGACGGTAAGTTATTCATCGAATTTTGCATAGTTAGTTGTCTTTGCGAATGTAGGAAATCGTAAAATATATCTATGAGGTTTGAAGTTATGAGGTACCTACACCTACTATCGAGTACTTACACTATTATTCCAACCATTTGTCTACTAAAATTATTATTTTTTATAGCCAAAGAAATTACACACTCAACTAATGCAACCTTTACAAACAAAAAAAAGACAAACGCGTTCACGATCATAAACCCTTGCGGGATAGTCAAAGGTTCAGGTGGCTATCTGCGCAATTGCGAAGGTAGTAATTCTATGGCCACCTCAAACCCACGTGTTGTTGCAATCTTGAATGTGTTGTTAAACTTTTCCTTCATACATATAAGTATAACGTATGTAGAATATATTTTCTATACTATATTCGCATTAAGAAAATAGTGACGTCATCATGCCCCCATGATTTAACCAATGAGATTGTATAAGGGTTGTCTGTTATTGGTCAATGTGACTTGTTTTCTCATCAACTAACGTCTCATTGGCCAGTTTAACTTCTGAATATCATGACGTCACTATTTACTTAACGCGAACAGCCTATAGTTCTATATATCTTCTTTCCTATAGATTCTACAGGCAACATATGCAGAGCCATAATTTCCGGGAACCTCGAGGATGCAGTGGAACTCTGTCTGGAGGCCAGAAGGGTGACTGACGCCATGGTCATTGCTTCATTGGGTATGTGACATTGTTTTAGACTTTAACAGTTGCTATATACATGTAAAGTCAAAGTCAAATGTTTTTATTCAACATAAGTACAAGTACAGTACATTCATTGAAAGTCAAAACATTTGCCTGACACTGGTTGTCCCTTAGTATTTAAATTCTACCATTGGTTCGGAAGCCCTGGCTCGGAGAAGAACCAACAAGAAACTCCGGCCTTCAGGATTTTTTGCCCAGTGCCAGTTATACACAGTGTCAGTGTTAGGTAGTTACACACAGTGTACACACAGGCATTAATCCAGTTTGGGTTTGATAGAATGATATAAGCGTACATTATAACTTTTATAACATAAACTATTCGGGTTGTGATGGCATTGGTGTGAAATATTAGTGATAGGTGATAGGCTAATTAAGGCTAATTCCTTTAGTTCCTTAGTGACCTCCTAAAATGTGCCTAAAATGTAGTTCGCAGAATTCTTCTCTGACACACTACGAGACTATTTTAAACGGAGTTTATTTCTTATGTGAAGTGTATCTTTAAAATATTACATACTTGAGTCAGGATTCAACCCGATTTTTTTATTTTTTTCCACCACCTAAGCTACACTTACTGATGTCTAAAGTAGACTATATATAATAGTTATATTTTCTCCCCGCAGGCAGTACGGAGCTTCTCCACAAAGTGCAGAAGTACTACTTGAACAGCACGATAGCTAACCCGGTGTCCCTGTTGTCCGGGTCCCTGCTTCTATCCCGGTGGGACACTCTGATTAATGCGGCTAGTCCAGCCTCGTGGAAAGAGTTGCTAGCCCATATCATCACTCATTGTGATGGGGAGATGTTGGCGCATTATTGTGGTAAGGTTTTTGACTGTGTATTTTATAGAGTATTATCAAAATGCCCACGGACTTAACACCTGTCATTGTGGACATTGACTATCTGGTGGTTACTTAAGACTGACTAAAAACTTAAAAGTTAAACAGTTGTAAAGCGTAATTATGTACATAAGCATGTTTCCTAAATTAAATAAATATAAGGATATTATTCTATTTTTTCTAGTGGTCGCGAGAATAATTTTTCCAAGGTTACGTCCGATCCAGAACAATGACACTGTACTATCTTTGCGCATATAAAAGGGACATTAAAAATACCAAATAATATAGCACATGTTAATGGTTTATTACTGTGATCATGACTTAATTGTGACAACTTTCCATGTACTCATATTAAAGCCTTTTACAAAATTCTAATGAAATTATTGCTACTTCTACTTCTACAGAACTACTAGGTGACAGGCTAGCGTCACTCGACCACGTGCCAGAGTCGGCGGTGTCCACGTGCTATTTGTGCGCTATGTCTAGCGATCGCCTCGCCTGGAGGTGGGCGCAGCAAAAGAGCGCAGCAACCAACGCAGCGGAACTAGCGCTTATTGCTAAAAGGGCCGCCGTGGCGAGGGGACGAGGGGCTCATGTAAGTAGAGATATATAACTGAATATAATGATTAGTACGTTTGTACATTCACATTAGGGAGCGATTGGCTACCATCATACATATATACGTATCACATTTGTCTCATATATCACGATTCAACATTTTTCTCGATCCTGACGAAACACTTTCGCACCATTGACACTCTCCTCATACACTCGAGTGCCTATTAGAACTTTTAATCACACCTTTTCAACTAGTTACCAATATAACATGAAGATGCTATAAAAACCCTGCTAGTTATGTTAAAAACGACCAGATAGTTGTCCTAGGGTTTATTCAACCCATAACGGATTGAAGGACCAAATTAAAATTATCTCGATTATCTGAGTCTTCTTGCCAATTTTAATTTTGATTTTCAATTCCACCCCATAATCACAGATGTCGCTAAACCACTTTTCATTCACAGGGTTCGGGTCCACTGGAGTCGGTGATAGTTTCGTACGCGTACCGCGTGGCCTCACAGGGGGCGCTGTCCGCCGCCATGAGGGCCTTGGACGGGTTCACCAGCTCCGACCTCGCGCAGCGGATCACTAAGGCGCTGGAAAAGGAGAAGGTGAGAGTGTTTGATAGAAGTTTAAAGTGTGCTTGTTAGTTCATGCGTTTGAGTGTTTAAGTTGCTTTGAAAGAAAATTCTTTTTGAGTATGTTACAAAAAAGAGCCTAATTAATAATCGAACTCCATCAAGTATCGCAAATTACTGTGTTTAAATGTTCTATTCATATGGATTAATAATAAAAGGGATATGCCATGTAACCATAAAAATATTAATTTCAATTTAAGATATCAATAGCCTACAGTCTTAATATTCTGTTACAGACTCAACCCGCCCAGAGGCAGATCAACACATCTCAGCGAACACCTAGCTTTGGATCAGGTGAGTTTAGTAATGCATTTTATCTATACTGATGCTATAACTACTTCTAAATGACATGGAACAATCCATATTAAATCCTTTTTGGTGAAAAGTGGTTACCAATGTTTCCGCAATCATGAAAATAAGACTCGTGAAATAGGGAGAACATTAATAATATATTGCTCGAAATATTTAATTGTAACTTAATGAAACATTTGTCTAATGATTTCTATTAAAAGCCTTTTGAAATAAACATTCATTTCTTTCAGCACCCTTACCTCAACAACCATGGCGCCAGCCTGCCCAACCCCAATACCAATCAACCAACAACGTCACGCCATTGCCACCTCTCCAAACTGCCCAACCTACTATGCACAATGTACAGCCCTTGCCCAGTGTACAGCCGTTGCCAGGAGTACAGGCGATGCCAGGTGTACAGACGATGCAGGGTCTGCAGCAGCCACCTGTACAACCGACCCCTCCGCCACCTGTACAGCCGCCGAGGCCGGGTAGCACTGGGCCGCAAGCAGGTGGGTTTATTTTGTGTTATTGTTGATAGAGTAGGTTTTAGATAAAGTAAGGTTAGGTTGTGGTTTGAAAAAATACTTATTTATTGTTTGTAGTTGATATGAAAAAGTTACAGAACTTTCAGCCTTCTTATCTACGTCAATATTCAAATACCCATTGTATATTTTTCCAGTTTATGAACTGGATAGAAGTATGATGAATTCATTTTTGAGAATGATATGTTCTGTAGAAAAGCACATTATCCTTTAACTGTTCTCGGAGCATCACCTAACATAGAGTTAGCCATCAGACTTAAATTCACCACAATTTTTCTTCCAGGTGGCATAATGGGCCGGTCCAAATACAAAGTGGACCCCTCAGTGCAAGCAGCGCCATCTTACGGCCAATACAGTTTCAACAACCCCGTCGCCTCTCAATCTTACGGCTACAACACGATGCAAGACCCGTACGCAAGCCCCGCCCCTCTCAACCCCGTTAACCCGATGTTTTCGAACCCGGTACAGTTAAACCCGGGTCCTGTAAACCCGGTTCCCTTAAATCCGGCTCCCGTTAGTATGAACCCGGTTAATGGGAACTATAGCAGTCCAGTGGAGCCTCCATTGCCGCCTAAACCGGTGTCGGCTGGATGGAATGACCCACCTGTCATGAGTTCCAGAGCTTCTAAGGTGAGTGTCAGGTTTTTATTAATATATCGTGTATTTTAAGATAGTCGTACCTAACATGCCTTCGAAATTTCGGAGATGGGCACTCATAGCAGTGACTATCGCGACACAACAAAAAAGGGAGTGTGCATACATAAGTCGTGTAGCGTATGTTATGTTTAAGATGGTATAAGCGATTGAGGGGTATTGTGCTACGATATTCTTTAAGGCAATTTTATTCATTCTTTTTATTATCTTAAAATTGAAAAATCCTTGGAAAATACTTGTAATCTATAACAGCATATACTTTATAGTGTATAATATACACTAAGCTATGTGTAGTAAGTACGATTTTCTAAAAGTAATTAACACTTGGAAGCTGTAATTATCTTTTCGTATAAACGAATTTAAAGATCATTAAAATAAAATTATGTCAAGTCTTTCTTCTGTCAAGATTCTGGGCCATATCTCCATTTACATAAGAAACTAATTATTCACTATTGACATCAGATTACAAAGTGAAGTACCCATGTCGCTTTATAATGTGTTAATACGGCTGTTAGTATTTAGAAGCTCACGGAGAAATGTCAGCGTGTCACGCGGGCTCACGCCGTTGGCAGAAAGCGATCGACCATAGACGGGCGGCTGAGGTATAGGTCGTGATTGGTTCCCTGTGTGACAACCCTTTCGTGAATTCATCCTGATTGGCCACTGGGCGTGTCTCGTGTATTCTGATTGGTTGTTTCGTTTAAGTCGCCAGGGCCACTTACTTTGCAGTGGGTTGCTTGTTACATTGAAATCATCCATTTTGATTATGTAAGGGTATTTACTCGGTATACATTGTAAAGTATTACTGATATCATACAAAAATTTCATTATCTATTAATTAATGATAATGAGTGATACTTAGAGATGTATATTCATACAAGACAATGCAACTATGAGTTTTTTCATTTTCATTCATGTTACCACATGCTGTTAGCTTTTTCACGCATGTGAAAGAACTGTGTGTTTGAAGCGTTTTTTGAGTGATTACCTTCATGTTTATAACCTGTATCTATACCACGCCTATTTAACAGCAATATGTATTGAAAAATATTTTGAACCGTTAAGTATTGATAGAGTTTTGTTTTAATTCTACCTGGTGAGAAATCAATTCAAGTTATTTTTTTATGCATTTGATTAAATGAGTTGTTCTTAAGATGTCAACCTAAAAGCATCATAAAAAGTCTTACATACATTTACCCTACATATTATAATCATCAATATAATTTTCAGCCAATTCGTTTATACATACATACACATCACGTCTGATTCCCTTAGAGGGGTAGGCAGAGATCACGGATCCCCATTTGTCCCGATCCTGACGGGTCACTTTCGCTTCATTGACACGACGGTTATAGGTACTTCTAACGTCACCTTTTCTCAATATAGCGTCTTATCTGACTGTCATATGTCTTACTGGGCCGGCCCCTACGTATAACCCCCGTTCCACTTCACTCACATACATTCCTTTTGTCAATCTACTAAAAATACGAACTATTTACGTTTCTAATTACAGTTTTAAGAGATTCTCGATTTATACTCATGATTAATAATTATTAACGGGACTTATCGCGTAAGTTTATATATAATAAAATTACCTTTTATTTACGTTGCAGCCAAAACAAGAAGTTCCTTCCCACGCACCTATCACCCATCCACTGTTCGGTGCGGAGCCTCCTCAGCACATACCCTTGAACCCTGGCCAGCAGTTCCAAGGTCAGAACTACCCGGGTCAGTACCAGAATCCGGCTTATCCGGTGCCACAAGGGTACCCGGGTCACTACCAGGAACAGGCATATGGACAGGGGTACGCAGGTCAAAATGCGACTGCTTATCCTCCTAAGGTAAGGGAAGAGGTACTACAAAACAATACAAACAGTTACAGGTACTACTACAATAACTAGATAGTCAGTACACAATGACAGGTGGTTTTCCGTTTAGGCATTTACAATCACTGTTTCTACTGAAGTTTCGTTACGATGTTTTCCCTTACCGTAATTGTTGGTGTATTTTGTTATAATTGCGTAACTGTATTTAGAGTCAAATTTTATTTCCATTGGTCCCTATTTATATGGATTTGAACAACAACAACAAACACAACAACTTCAGCGACAAAACTCTTAAACTTTATTCGAAACTATATTACAAAGTTTAGTGATTATTTTCAAAAGTAATGTTGAACATCAACCGAACTTCGAAGTTACGTCTTATTACGTTATTGTCGGCAATTCACTATTGGGGTTGTGACGAGATTGGCATGGAAATTAATGACACGTAGAAAACTCATCCATTAATCAGTGTTGATTTTTCCAGCCCGAAAGCCCAGCTGTAGTGGAACCACCGCCACCTGTCCAGAAGGCCGCACTTCCAGAAGAACACCAGATCTTGCAACAGGTCAGTATTATTACATTTTTAGTTAGTGTTAATCCCTTAGTGAGTATTTAGAAGACCGACTAGTAATTAGAAATCGGTCTTAGGCCCATTTACAGATCATTCGATTCCGAATGTAACTAACTCAACGAGATGTGTCTTATTGAGGGTAGAAAAAAAGATTAAAAAAAAATGGAAAGTAATTTTGCACCAAAAAGTTTTTTATGTGAGCTTCAATGAAAGCCTAAGGAATGTCGCCGTGTATAAACGGTTAAATATGATTTTATATAAGTATACTAAAATAGCACATTTTATTCGCAGGTGTTTGACTCGCTAGCTCAGCAATGCTATGCTCGTGCTAATACTTTGGTAAGTACAAAGTAATGTTTTTACGCAACCCTTTATTTATTAAATTCTGTGTACAATGTCAGTAGGAAGACTACTAACTCTAACAATTGCATGCTCATTACCATAATACAAGTGTCAGATTGAGATAAAACCTCGTAATTGATTAATTATAAAGTATTTAAAAGAATTACTACCCTAAAATCTAAAGAAAGTATTTTTTAAATATGCTATTTAATTTCAGCAAATGAAGAAGAAATTAGACGATGTCCAAAGGAAGTTAGAGGTTCTCTATGACCTGCTCAGGGATCGAAGGGTGAGTAGTTAAGTGAATGATTGAATGAAAGTGAACGAATGATAATTAATGTTTGTCGATCATTGGAAAAGAAAATGTAGCTTTACGCTCACAATGAATATTGCACTAGAACCTAATTTTATCCTTTTTATGTTGGATGCATAATCTTTAAGGTAGTCAGAGTCTTGATACTTCAACACTTTTTATTGCTTAAGCTTCATTTTATATTTATTGTAGAGTGAGTTACATATGACTATATCAAATCATGGTAGTCAACCAACATATATAGTACAACATATATAGGTAGTTACTCCTAATCTTCGTTGTTCTTCTATATCTTTAGTTCCTACTCACCAACTAACACAATCCTACTTTTTATTCCAGCTATCAGAACAGTCTCTAAGCTGCCTCCACCAGAGCGTATCTCAATGTAGACAAGGCCAATACCCTCTGGCTTTGGAGCTGGTAACCCAGTTGGCAGTATCAAACGACTTTGCCCTGGTATCACCGTTCCTGCCCTACCTCAGGTCATTGTTGCAACTGTCCGGACAACTTCAGCCGCAGTTGAGCTGAGCTTGACAATAGAGGGCGCTGTCGGTAATGGTGGAAACGCAATAGGTTGAATTAAATAAATATTTGATGGAATTAAGCAGTTTTTGGTATGTACAGGTTTTTAAAGGCTTGTATGTTGTTGATTATGCAGATAGTTAACACTCGAAAGAGGCATTCAATATAATATAAAGCTTATTAAGGAGCTGACAGTGTATGTATCCAAATGGATATGATGGTTTCCACATGGTGTTTTTATTACTACCACATACTGTAGAAATGTTAGTGTATAAAAAATTGGTACCGTTTTTTTCATATTTCCACCTTTGCGACGTGAATTTGTATAGTATTGTAAGGAGTTATATAATTATATTGACTATAGATCGCTATATTTTGTGTACGATTACTAAAAACCTAAAGATTATTTGTTATTATTAGCATGCGTTGAAACTAAGAAATATTGTTATAATATCATGTTTTAATTATTTTAAAAGAATATTTTAGAGCTACGTAATGTAGTATAGTAAAATTTTATCTAGAAATCGTATTTGGCTATTATTTTTGGTTTCTAGATCTATCTATCAGTGCAATGAACTAAAACGCTTGATTCAATATAATATGATTATTCCATAGGAGTTTATATTTTTATAATGTAAAGCTTAATAATGTTGCTTTGTAAAGACAGTATTGAAATATCGTGTCTGATTTTATTTTTAATTTGTCTGATTAATGAACATTTATTATAATGATTATTATAAATTATAATTTATTATGAATGATTAATGCAGAAATACGAGTATCAATGGTAATGCGAGATTTTGTGTTAATCTATTATTTTTAAAGAATAAAGGTACTTACTGGTTTAGTTTGATTTTCATTTATCCATTACACAAACACAATTTATACATAACAAAAAGGAAACGCTATATTTAAGTTTGATTTTCTTACATACGATCAAGTTTAGTGAAGGAAAACATCGTGAGCAAACCTACCTATCTACATACCGTTTACGGCGAAACAGTCACTACCTATCACATTGGATGCTGTCTATCTAGTGAAACGCGGGCTTTGTGTAACTCGTTCATAACATGCCTTGGCAGTGGCATTCAAGCCTATAACTACCCCCCCACAATAAAAGGGAGCGTGTATACACAGTGTGAAGAGCATGTTTATGTTAAAATGAATTAGGAAGCTTAGAAAAAAATGCTTTAAACATTATTTTCTCTTCATTTCTACAGTAATTGAACGGGTGAAGATACAAGTACATAAGGAAAGAAGATCATACTAGCTTAGGACAAATAATGATTCTTTATTGGGTGAAAAGTAGCCACTTAAACTTTCCATCATCATCATCATCAGCCTGTCTGAATCCACTGTTGGACATAGGCCTCCCCCAAATAACGCCACTTCTCCCTGTCAGTGGCCGTTCGCATCCATTCGATGCCGGCCAACCTGCGCAGGCCGTCTTCCCACCTTACCGACGGGCGCCCCACACTACGTTTACTGAAACTTTCCATGTAAATATATAATCAGGGTCTTGTATGTAAGTAATAGGTTTAGTCGCTATCATCTCTGTGGCGCGAACGGTTAACCACCGGAATGCTAATTTTGAGGTTCTGGGTTCGATTCCCGGTTCTGCTTTACAGTCTGGTCGTTAACTATATGTACAATATATGTTTTTATCTGTATAATAAGCATATATTTCTTAAATATACTCTGACTAGTACCGTTAAAACAAATGTTAATTGAACATATCAAGGGCTAGTTCAATTAGTTATAAGATTCTTTACACTCGTAAGTTACCATCACGCGCTAGTCTGATTAGGGTCTAAATTTAGGAGACTTTCTTTTTAGGAAGTCATATTTATTTATTAATGAACACTGGGTGAACAAAATCTATTGAGCAATGTACTTAGTCCTTTTCAACTATATTCTATATGATTGTCATCAACCTCTTGGTTACGCTAAATTTTACCTTAGAGATCTTACATAATTGCAAAAGGTATGTATATATTCTATTAGTCAGTGTATATGTATGTAAATGGCCAAAATAATATGATTCAGGAATATATCGGCCATTTTTATTTGAGCTGCTATTGCATCGCTCAATAAAACCTAAAAGCTTAATTACGTGGTTCATATTTCACAGCCACTTATGCTAGTCCCATATCATATAAATACGGTATTGAACTGCGACCATTTTTTCCTGTATAATAAAACTACTGTTACACTGGATAGAACTTCCATCTGGAAGCGCATTTTGCTTTTAACCGCTGCATTTAAGCCCTAATTGCGCCTACCATTATTTAAAACTTGATGCATTTTTAAGTGCTACGCTTAAGTACATCGAATACCTATAAAATTTTACATCAGTGTTTACTCATAGTAAAGGTAAATTACGAATACATTTATTTATACATACACGTCCTTTAATCCCTTTCGAGGTGGACAGAACCTTAAAGACATCCCTTAGGTCACTTATTAGCATAAATATTGGGGTAGCAATGTCATAATGGAACTATGGCGCTAGATAGCTAGCCCTTCACCCAACAGATTCTAATAATACCTAGACGCTTAGATGCTTCAAACGACATGCCGGGAAGAACGGCAGCTAGTTAGCATTCTTATTACGTCCTAACTAGCGCGGGACGGATACATCACTACATAGTATAAAACAAAGTCGCTTTCTCTGTCCCTATGTCCCTTTGTATGCTTAAATCTTTGAAACTACGCAACGGATTTTGATGCGGGTTTTTTTTAATAGATAGAGTGATTCAAGAGGAGGGTTTATACGTATAATAACATCCATTAAATAGCCAGAAGTACGAAGCCGGAGCGGGTCGCTAGTTTATTTATATTTACAGTTAATAGAATCTTGGAGACTTAAACTTCTCAGTCACCTATTAGTTGGTACATATTATTATACTCGTAGGTATATTTACTAATGGATAATTATACCTACTTAAGCTCTTCAATCACCTTTGCAGACTGATAAAATTGCATTGCCTTTGTGCAATATAGTATAATAATGGGTCTGTGATGGTATTGATTTAGATTAACGGTAAGGGAAAAAATCATGAGGAAACGTACCTGTTCCCTGAACAAGTAATAGTTAGTGCTTGTAAATGGCGGCATGGCTTACCTCCTGTCACATTGAGTACTAATTATCTGATCAACACGAGGGTTCGAAGTAGCCATAGAATTACTACCTCCGCGATTGCGGAGATGGATACCTAATTAAGTTTTATGACAAGATGGCCGGAAATGCAGGTAGCATACCATTAACGGTCCAGAAAGGGAAATTAATATTAGTTTCCAATAACCGGCTAAATGTAACACTAATGTAATCTCTGCATACCTTCGGTGATTATACAAGGGTGTAATGTAGGTATGCCAGAAGAAAATAGATTTTGTAATGGCGACCGCAATTTTAGTTTAATGCTTTTTTAAATGGTTCGAGAGTCGGAAATAAGGTATATTTGAGGGTTTCCATTTTTCTATATGAATTTTTATTCCTGTATTAGTATGTGACATATAATCTTCTAACGGTACCTTCTTCTTCACAGTAATATACAGATGACTTAGAGATTCCTATGTAATAAAAAATACATATTCATTCAAGTCCTTCAATTCCATTCGGGGTAGATAGAACCTCGGAGATATCTCATTTTAAGCATAAATATTGGGTTTGTAATGTTCTGCAATAGTCTAGGTTAAGAAAGAATGCTGCCGTTCTCCCTAAATAGCTGCCGTTCTACCCAGTATATCGTTGAAGGCCACTAAGGGGAAAATGGATCAATTGTACGATAGGCTAGCAACCCGTCACCAATGGTCCATGATAAAGAATATTATTATTGATACTATTACTTTTCTTCATCCTCTTCTCAACATGTATTCCTATTTGTTAATGCGTGTTTTATTCACTATAATATTATCACCAATTACAGATTAAATACATACCATATATCATACAATATATCAACCCTCTGCCTACCCTACCTACACACAATTCCTGTTACATCTAACCCATTGTTTTTCTTCCCCAAAAGCCGTGTAAGTAAAAAGGCGTATGTTTGTGAATAATTTGCTTTTGCCCTCAGGCTGCGCGTGTGTACTACAAAGAAAAAGATAAGAAATATCCCGTGTTATTATGTTACACCCTTTCGGTGTTATTATTACACTGTTCCTTTTTGTAAGTGAATTGTTATTTTATTTGCGTCATTAGGTTTGTAAGTCGTGGAAGGGTGACATAACTTAATAAAAGCGCTTAGTAAATTTAAATAAATATTCATTTCTGTGCGGAATTTGTTATACAGGTTGGCGCATTCAAAACGGTCAGTATGGGAAAGTCTGAAACTATAAGAGATACGAAGATTTGTTCTTAGGAACCATGTCACCGATTTTGATAAAAATATAAACTGCATTCATACTTTCTTTGAAAAAACAACTGTATCCAGTACGGGAATCGAACCCGGTTGCTTTAAAAAATTAAACTGGCTCTTTTCACTTTTTCTTTTTAAATATCGATTGTGTAGGTCTTAAGCTGTAAATGTCTCTATGAAACATGGTGTCGAAAATGAATAAAATGAATTGTTTTGGCATTATTTAGTTTATCAAAGTAGTTTACATACAACGTAACAATATTCAACAGACATGTAAAATTGTCACTATTGCTGTTTGTTGTTTTGAACTTCCCTACTTGTTACATACACCATATCATATGGCATTAGCATTGCATTAATCCTTCAAGGAGGTTTTGTTACCTACAGTAATCAAAAACTAACAATCTATTGAAAAGTCCACTTAAAGTGACGTGTTAAACCATATTAGAAAATTTCTTGTGGAATTACGTTAAGGATGAATTTTACAAAACAAGCTATGACACCATTGAAGACTTAAAAGTAGCAGTAAAGTCAATTGTAACGCAAATTCACCACATGAAAATTCAAAATTCAATAGTAAGATCGTTAACTAAACGTGTTGAATATTGTATTGAAAACAATGTTGGTCACTTAGAAAACCTGCTATGATAAACTAAAGTATGCCAAAACAATGCATTTTATTCATTTTCGACACCATGTTTCATAGAGACATTTACAGCTTAAGACCTACACAATCGATATTTAAAAAGAAAAAGTGAAAAGAGCCAATTTATTTTTTTCCCGTACTGGATACAGTTGTTCTTTCAAAGAAAGTATGAATGCAGTTTTTATTTTTATCAAAATCGGTGACATGGTTCCTAAGAACAAATCTTCGTATCTCTTATAGTTTCACACTTTCCCATACTGACCGTTTTGAATGCGCCACCCTGTATATGTATTTCAAATTTATTGTGCAAGTTTGGTTAGCCTGGACTGGGAATGTAAACTAGCTGCCGTTATTCCTGGCATATCGTAGGAAGGGACTAGGGGTCAATGTAATCTATTGGGCGACGGGCTACAAACCTGTGAACTTTGTTCCATTATGACATATTCGCAACTCCAATATTTATGCTAAGAGTGAGTTCTATTAACAGTAAATAAATGAAGTTAATATACAAGTATCTAATTCTTACAAAGTCAGCTGAGTACAACCTTTTAAAATCCCCAACCGTTACAAAACGCTACAATCTTTATACACTGTTTAAGAAAGAACAAAAACCTTCGGAGGCTTTGTTTCAGCAATGTCTCATCGTTTTTCCCTCGCTTGATGTATTGCAGTGCTTTTTCACTCGACATTCACAACAATAAAGGAGATAGAGCGTTTCAGATGTGGCTACATACACACAATTTACACTTTACTACTAGTGTTGACTAGTAGTATTTAGTTTGGAAGATTTATATAGATGCATATCGTAGGGGGTGATTAAGGGACTAGGAGTAAATGGTGTAAGGCAATGAACTAGTAAGCTGTCACCGATATTTGATATGATATCACAATATTCAAGTTAAAAATGATTATTATATTGTCGCCTTCTTGTCTTGTCATGATTCTATCAAAGCTGAAAGGGATTAAATGATTTAAATAAATATGTATGAACGTAAGTCGTCTATGGTTCGTCAACAAAGTCAGCAACTCAGTGAAAGTTGAAAATACAAATAATTATTTTCGTCTGAATATTAACTCAGTTATGATGCCAAATTGGCTAAATATATTTGCTTTGGGATTATATTTGGATCCTCAACTGGAACGAACCGTAGAACAATGAAGAGAAGAATTGGATTAGAATTGCGTTTTTCTTCGGTTGTAGCGACTGGCGGCGTTGGTGTAACCATGGCGATGGAATAACAAGAGGTTCAAACGCCGTGGTATCAGTTTTTGTACTTCAGCCGACATAACCTTAGTGGTGAATGGTTTAATAAACAATAAAAAAAATGTATGAACGTAGATTTACAGGGATGAATATAAATTTAACGAAGAAGCTTAGTAAGAGGTTTGTATGTTCATCTCTGCACTTACACCTACTTATGTTCAGTTTTCACCTGATAGTCAGCATTTTACTGGCGTACTCGTTACCATGTACTAATCGAAGGATAATTGACATTACATGAACATTACGCTCGTGTTCCTAGAGAGAGGTAGGCCGCGATCACTAATTTTGTCACTGAATATATCGATAATACACAACAGTGGAGATAAAATGGTTAACCTCTAACTACCATCCCAAGGACAATGAACTTGAAGTAGATACATTCTTTCATAACTAGCATAAAGTTACATTAATAGGTCAATAAGTTTTGCCAAAGTAAAATGTTTTTATTCAACATAAGTACAAGTACGGTACATTCATTAAAAGTCAAAACATATGCCCGATACCGGTTGTCTCTTAGCATTGAAATTCTACCGTTTGTTCTCTTTCTTTCATACTATTTTATTAAATTCACAGCAGAACCTACAAGCTATTCTTCTTGTACCGCTTCAAGACATGCCCATTAAAAAATTCACAGAAGAACCAACGAGCTATTCTTCTTGTATTTCACGACATACTCATTAACCCTTGAGTCAATTAACCCCCATTCCCCAGTCCTTTCTTACAGCACATAGTTGCGGGTGACTCCATTATCAATTCGCGGCTTAGCCTTCGGTGCATTAGAAGCCTGTAGACGGCTGACAAATGGCAACTATCTGTCACAGTCTTAAGCACGCCTTAGTCCAGGATGTACGAAGGTGATGATGTGGTGTTGGTATAAATAAAGTTCAGGATGTGTTTAAGGGGATTTGCAGTTTCAGGTATTGTTTATAGGCGAGTACTGTGATGTAGGGTTATTAAATAGATTAAAAGAGTATTGGTTCTAATTACCTGTTTTAATTTCCTGTGTAAATACAAAAATATAGACTGAAAATAGCTACAAAAACTCTCAATAATGATATAACATATTAAACAAATTAATTATTATATTTGACGACCTCCGTGGCGCGATCGGTTAGGCGCCTGAACGCTAATCATGAGGTCCCGGATTTGATTCCCGGTGGAGGCAGAGTTAAGAACTACGCTTTTCTTCTGCATTTACTAGTACCCTTAACACAAGTCTTAATTGTACTTAGCAAGAGGCTAGTTCAATTGGTGTAATAATGTCCAAATATTATATATATATATATATATATATATGATAAGCTAAATCTGTAAATGGTTTCTTGAAAAAAAAAAACAATCTTGGTTCTGTAAAACGTGTCCTAAAAACATAGGCAAATTATAAAAAAAGGGTTTTTTGAATCACACAACCTCTACGTTTTGAATCACAGAACAAACACCTCTAAATATCATCCCAATATACAAATATGCATTACCAATACTTTCTCTACTATAAATTCAACCATATCCATTATTTCTTAACCCCCAGTTCCTTCACAATGTGATAAGAGCCCATCTAGACGAGAGCTGTTCATTTGCCAAATCGTTCGCTCCATTATACAAATATTATTGATGTTTGCGCTCTGTGGGGTGTTTTTTCTATCTTATATTTATATGCTCAGATTTATTAATATAAATCTTCCCTAGTGTATGTGTACCATAATGATCAGACAAAAGTATAATATATTGGTTTTATCTTAAAAATATAGTAAAATATGGAAAGAATTATTAAAAATGTAAGACATGTTTTGATTTCGATGGTTATATAAAAATGTCCCGAGACTTAAAAAGAATGTTAACTAGCTGCCATTTTTCAAGGCAATTCGTAAGAGGCTAAAAGCGACTAGGGGTAAATGTCTGTTAATATATAAAGAACGATTAAGTAAGATTTTTCAAATATTACTTCTTCTAAGGGACATACAATATTCCTCGCACTTTTTTATTTTATTAACAAGATCTTTAGGTACAAATCATACTTAGATGCATAGGCCATAAATGGAGTCAGAAATACAGCAATAGGTGAAAGAAAGTCAGCATAACATATCCTTTAAGAAAAAAGGCATCTAGCTAAGCCTAATAAAATACCAAACTAGCACGAGACTTTGGTGACCAGATAAAATCTTTGTTTACTCTTCTGTATACAAGGAGGTTGTAAATTTCGTGATAAAACTCTTTGCTAATCCCAACACATATTTATATTCGTACAGATATTATATAGACATTGTATGTGTCAGAGTTAATAAAATGATGTAGAAAACAGTCATAGGTACCATAATAGTACCTAAACATACACATAAGCGTCAAGACTGTTTACCCTTTTGGTGTAAAAAGAAACTCGAGTACCTACTACCGTAAATATATTTTTGGTCATTTAAATATATGTTTAACGATTAAATAGTAAACTCTAACAGGAAGTAAAATTTGGCATATAAATTAAGGTGTGGAGAATTGATTACCTATGTTTTTCAAGAGTATTACTAAGAAAAGACCTCTTTTCCTTTCGAGGTAGTCAGAGGTTCGCATGTCCTTAACGAATACTTTTACACCAAATAATCACACCTTCCGTAACAGGTGGTATTCCATGTCACGTCTAACAGGCACAGACTATTGCCTATACCTATGAATAGACAGGTTTCCTTACGATGTTTTCCTTCACCTTAAGATAAATACATTGATTCAATATGGCTGTTCATGATATATGATTGTCATTGATTAAATCATTAATCAGTGAGTGAGGGGATATCATTAGTTATTGATAAGGGATAGATGAAGTATTTCCAGGAAACATATGAATAAATGAACATATACTTCGTATACAAAGATGGTTGAAACCTATAAGATATAAAGTAGTAAAAGTTTCAACAATTTTACTATGTATGACTTGTTATGATTTTTGTAGGGCAATACTTGGCTTCATTTTTATTACAGTTTAATATAAATTTATTAAAGTAACTGACATATATCAGTTAGTAGCCTTTTATTGCAAATCTTTTTATTCCGTATTATTATATATTTATTTTATTTAAATAGTAACATATTTGGACTAATTTAAGACTTAATTACACACCAAATTTTAAAACTAAATTTATCAACTTTCACTTTTACTTCCCTTTAATAAAAATTAATAACACAATTTATTAATAAAAATTAATAAGAGAACAAATTCAATCTTTATGACTATATATAAAACAAAATAAATTGATAGCACTAATAATCAATTAAAAATATCAATTTTCAACCGCACTATCATTTTTTAAAACTGGTATGTAAAATCACTAAACCACTGCACCTTTAAAAGTCTAAAGTAAAAATGCCATTTTCTACACTTTTCCAAACTAAACAGACTATTTACCTAAGCACTAACTATTGAAAGTGTCTGGAAGCCTACACCACAACATTAAATCATAGGTAAAGTCAGAACAAACACTGAATCACGTCACCGCATCATTACAGTCTGCAATGCAGTTAAGATATAGCAAATTACAAGATAAAAGAACAAAACCACGTCATCTTAGTCAAAGATAATTAAATCAAACACTCTGAAGCTTCTATATAAGCCAGGACTAAAGCTTGAAACCTCATTCTGGAATATACAGCCGAAGAGTTAAAATGGTGTCCGACTTTAGAAAGAAGAAGCTTCAACACGTTTTCAACGTCTTTTTCGACGTGGACAAGAGTGGCAAAGTTGACCAGAAGGACTTCGAGGGTGCCGCGCAGAAGGCAGCTCAAATCCGGGGCTGGAAGGCTGGCGATGCCAAGTTCAAGGAAGTGGAAACCACCCTGAACAAAATCTGGGAAGACCTCAAGAAACACGCCGACAAAGATGGAGACGGTGAAGTGACGTTTGACGAATGGGTCAACATGTGGGAGGCATACGCGAAGAACCCTTCAGCCGCTCTTGAATGGCAGAACTTGTATGCCAAGTTCATTTTTGACCTGGAGGACGCTAGCTCTGACGGTTCTATCGACAGTAACGAGTTTTCTGGTGTTTACTCCGCCTACGGTCTGAACGCTGATGAGTCCAAACAGGCCTTCCAGAAGATGGCTAAGGGAAAGTCTGACGTCAACTGGTCTGATTTCCAGGCTCTATGGAAGGAATACTTTACCTCTGATGACGTCAATGCAGCTGGCAACTTCATCTTCGGCAAAGCCAGTTTCTAAGGATCTTGTTAGTGATATGTTATTTATTTTGTGATAATGCCCTCTCAAAATTTGATTAAGTGTTTGGCTTTTGTATACTCAAATAAAAATTAAAGATAAAAATGCGTTTTGTTTGTACAACTGATTGTGGTCGCGATGTGTTTTAGTGTGATGTCTATTACTAAGGACAAAAACTTTAATTTTAATAACTAGAGTAGTTCATTTTAGTTTTGAGTATGTACTCTAATGTACTCTAACTATTTTATGTATACCTTTTAAAGTATATTTAAAGGTTGTCTCCTTATAATTATTTTATTTCAATAGCTATTCGTCGCATTGTCGTTATTCCGAATTGGTACTTTATTAACTTGATCAGTCATTTCGTTAATATGTCTTTAAATTTCATTTCTTTATTTATTACTCAAAAACGATCAAATCTATTACAGGATTATCCTTAATGCGTAGAGGTCTACATATTTAATATTCACATAAAAATAGCTATGTTTACATGTTTACAAGAATAATGTGGTATTTTTACAAATTGTGATTTACAAATACCAATTTATTCGAACAAAAATAACGTGTTATTTTAAAAGTTGTGATTTTCAAGATATCACGTTATTATTGTAAAGAGGCGATGTAATCAATTTAAAATGACTTTAGTGAACTTATCCGAATCACAAAAAAATATATCCCCATGGTAGCCGCCACAGCATTAGGAGCACAGAGCTCGTTTCAATATTTCTTTATCCCTTTAGAGGATAAAATCCCAGTATTACCATTATTTGTACATATCAGTGGTACACCTGGAATTGAGGGACACATAATGCTATTAAATTCAAGTCTATATATTAATCAAAATAAATGAACTGAGTTACAAATCACGATCAGAGAAGAGTAAGTTGAATTTTGGATACAATCTTAAGAGTCTGGTTTATTATTATTATTTACATGTTATCTTAACCTCTACAAGTACATTCAATGAAGGTGTGATTGTATTAAACAATATCTTATCATTGCAAAGATATCAAATTTATCAGTTAACAGTTTTTTTATAATTTATCAGTCTTACTAACGTAGTTTAGTGCTGGCAAACTAACGAAAACTGTACTTAATAATAACGACGGTTAGTTTCACAATACATGCATAATTTGTTTATAATTATTATATATACTTACCAACGAAAGCGTCTTATATAGGATATTATTCACTTTGTTATAAGTTCCTTGATGGAAAAAAAGATACAAATTTTTTGTAAGATTTTTTTAGGTTAGATAGTATTGCCGCAGGTTCTTCTTTAAACTAGTTTTACTAAACTCATCATTTTCCTTTGATTGGGGATAGTGCCTAAAATAGTGACCGATTTAAGAAATACATACAAAAAAAACGTATAGTACGTGTCAATACGTAGAGCTTGTTCAATGGTACAGAAAAGAGAAAATATCAGAACATAACATGAAAAAACATATACCCTTGCAGGATAATCAAAGGATTGTCCATTTCGCGGAAACAGTTATTCTATGGCCACCACGACTTGACGATTTTCATCACATTGTCTTTATCTAATAGGTGGAAAACGATATCGCCATTTACAAGTACTGACTATTTATTACCTATATGAATAGGTAGGTGTACTTACGATGTTTTTTTTTCCCGTATTTGGTAGTTAAAAGATTAACTTATTTCATATTTTTAAGTAAAATTACAACCATCCTAAACAAGTACTGTAGCACGGTAAGTACTTCATAAGAATATGACATGTGCTAACTACAAGGTGTTGGAATCAACAGAATTAAAATCTTCGTGATCTTTGTTTTCAATAAATTGAATCTAAACTAACTGATTATTTACAGTGTTTGATCACAATAACATAACCGTCAAGTGAAAAGAAAGACAGCATTCTTACCAGATTGTAAAATAGTAACGAAAGAAATCTGAAGACATTTTTAGTGACAACGCATTTTTACTAATAATATGCGCTTTCAAAGCAGCAACTTATCACAATCTAAACATATGATACAAAGATCCCTGTCATAGAAAAATTTGCTTACAAAAAAAAACTGGAAAAGCTTTGGAACATTGATGCAACAGCGATTGATATTTTCTAGAAGTTATATTTTTATTTTAGATTACTAATCACCGTGAAAATTTCCCAAAAACGTTCGATAAACAAAAATACTTTGATAAACGACGAATCCAACGGATTCGTTACAGCAAACATAACAATAAAAATTCCAATAATCGTCTAACAAAGAGACCTATTATCAAATCATTAAATCATGGTTAATGTCAGATATGCCGTTTATCGCTTGATATCGCTTCAATGTATTAACGATATCGAAATTTTCGTTACATTAACGAAAGATTGCGTCAACTTACAGGAGATAATTAAAATGATTATGCATCTAATCCTGGATGTTATATAAACCCCAGGACAGCCGCCTTAACATCATTTGATAGGCAGCCGTCACAAAAGAAGGAATCAAAATGGTGTCCGAATTCGTGTATAAGAAACTCAGGCATGTGTTCAACGCCTTCTTCGACGTGGACAAGAGTGGGAAAGTCGACAAAAAGGACTTCGAAGACTGTCTCACAAGAGCCGCCAAAATCCGCGGCTGGGCTGTAGATGACCCGAAGTACAAGGAAGCAGAAGATGTCCTGATGAGGATCTGGGATGGTCTGCAGAAGAACGCTGATAGTGACGGTGATGGAGAAGTCACCTTAGAAGAATGGGTGAAGATGTGGGGAGAATACGGGAAGAACCCTTCAGCCGCTATGGAATGGCAGAAACTTTACGCCAGGTTCATCTTTGACTTAGAAGACGCCAGTAATGATGGAAAGATCGATGAAGATGAATTCGCCAGTGTGTACAAAGCCTATGGACTGAATGAAAAAGGCTCGAGGGAGGCTTTTAGGAAGATGGCTAAGGGAAAGACTGAAGTGAGCTATGACGACTTTTTGCAGCTGTGGGAAGAATATTTTACGTCTGAGGACAAGCAAGCGGCTGGAAACTTCATCTTTGGAAAGTGCTGCTTGGCGTTCTTGTTCAAATAAATTAGGTTAAGGCTCTAAACTGTGTTTCATTGCTATTAATAAGTGTGGATAAAGCGAAAAAGATAAAATGTAAGTTTATTACTCACATTTGGTAATAATATTTCAGTGATAAGTGATGCCACTTGGCAACGGGGCCTGCAACATTTATCATTTTATCGCCATAAATCGGGTTAGTAAAATTGTAAAAAGGTACTTATAGATTGTATATTAAATTTATTTTGTAACTTAAATAATGTTTTTTGTTTAGCGTTTTTTTAATTTATTTCATTATTAGCGTAGGCCATTCGTGAAGTATTTTCATTTTTACTCTTTCAGCAGATTTAACACTGTAAAGTGTAACTGACAATTTTTAACTGCATATTTAGTATTGAAATATAACTGTTTTTCCTTTTCAAATTTAATCATTAAATAATTTCATACATACTCTGTATGACATTATTATTCTGCCAGCAATTATTTTAATTAAATTATACTATAATTATATTAAAGTTACAGTCAAACTAGAAGTTAAAACGATCCAAGGGTTATTTTAAAAACAAACCGTAAAAGTGACACTAAGTTATTATGTTAATTTTGACAACCTGTCAATTCAAACTGTCACTTGTGGGCTGTCACGGTGCATCAGAGCTGTCAAAACGTCACTTTGACAGCTACAACCTTACCGAAGGGTGCATAATCGTGCATATTTAACAAGTTTATATGAACATGAATACTGTTGTTTTGTGTATGTATACCTATATTATTCAGAATAAGTTAGAAAGAGAGTATTTTTTTAAATATAAAAGAATAAGTTTATAACCTTTACAGAGAAGGATAAAATATAAAAGTAGTAGATAATTAAGAAACACACATATTCGCAAATCCCAGAGATATTATCAATTTCTTTGGCACAAAAAACAGATCCAGTCCACTTCAGCGATATTATGTCAATCAAATAATGTATATGAGTTTTAATACATAGTATTAGCTCAAATAGAAAGCAACTTATAAAGACAAAACATACCAGCACTGGGGGTCAAGACAACTATTGCTTTTTGCAAAATATCAGTTCAATATCTGATCAGTAATAGTGTGAAGTCGGTAGTAGATTAGCAAAAGTGACAAATTTCGTCATTATCAAAGCGATATTTGACACTTTAACTAATGACTATTATTGGATAAATTTGACACTTTTGTTAATTCACTACCAACTTCAAACTATTAATGATATTGAACTGCGTTTGTGCTAAAATGCATTAGCTGACTAGGGCCTTTGCCATGTTGCTCCCTTCTACATAAATAGTCACAAATAAAAGACTATTAAGCTCGCGGACCAAACCTTAAAGCCTGAAGCCTCGTCCAGTAATTCAAAAAACTCTTCCTAAATACGAAATGATCGCAGCCCACTCATTTCTTTGGCTCACGACCAATTGTGGAAAAGAAAAAGAAAAACGCTTTTCATGAGGATCGCTAATTACCCCCTGAATTATCATCTTGACCCCACTCGTTCATTTAGGCACGAGGTACAAAGGTACGATAATAGCGGGTTATTAATACATACTAAAAGACAAAAAAGTTCACGGTTATTATTAACCCTTGCGGGGTAGTCAAAGATTCAGGTGTCCATCTCCAGAATCGTGGATGTAGTGATTCTATGGCTACCTCGAACCTACGTGTTGATCAAATAGTTAGTACTCAATGTGACAGGTGGCAAGCCATGTCGCCATTTACAAGCACTAACTATTACCTGTTCCGGGAATGGATAGGTTTCCTCACGATGTTTTTCCTCACCGTAGTATTCGACGCAATTCGTAATTGTATTTTTATTATGAAAATGTACTTAGATACATTAAACATACTAAAGTATGACTTTCATATAGGCGATGTTCTGAAAAAGGGTGACATACCTCCACAGATAGAGTATTTAGGCGGAAGTCTAGAAAAAATAAGACTATTATCTCTTTGTTACTCTGTAGAGAAACAATAGAGATGTTTATATATGCATGCGACACTTATAATTTTGTTACACTAATTTTAATTTAAATTATTGCGAAAAAAAATCATTTACAAAACATTCACGTTCCTTAATCTCGTTCGGGGTGGAAGAATTTCGGATACATGAAAACACCTCCTTGGTTACTTATTAGCATGAATAATAAAAAAAGGGTTTTGATTTTATTATTAGTGACAGGTTGCTAGCCCATCGCGTAGGTGATTCCATTGAACCCTAGTCTCTTAGTCGCCTACTATGACATGTCGGGAAAAGTTAGTTAGCTTTGTTTGTACATCCCAAACCAACATTTTTCTTATATGTATATAAATCTATCTTTTTTCTTAATTATAATTACCACAGATGACATGCCAGCAACATGATAGCTCAATTATGAAGAGAAATAATTAATTCCTTTTTTTTCGAATAGAAAAGAAAAAAGTTTAAGTCTTAAACCATAGAAAATAAACCTTTACCATATAGTCTGGCAGGGCAGAGGGTACAAGAAAGCGAGTTAAGGATCTCTTTAATTCCACTTGTGAAATTTTCGTGCGATCATTAACCAACTATATTTTGAAACCCATTTTGTACAAAAAAATTTAGTCGGTTTATTTCCATTACTATTATATAAATTTTGTTTAGAATATATAAATAGGTGTTGCATAGTGGTTAGTAATAATTATGATGGTTCCGGATTCGATTTCTAACCAGAGCATGTATAAATAGTAAAAAATGTATTACAAAAATTTGTGATTTGAAAACAATCAATGTTAAGGCCGGTGAACCAAACATCGTGAGGAAATGTACTCATTTCTTACCTAATATAGCAGCGTCTCTATTCGGTTACATTCTATGTAACACTACCATAAAATTGTTCATTAATTTTTGAATTATGCCCAACGTAGGAGTTGCATTTATTTACAACTGTATTCACATGAATATCACAAATAATAAAAAAACAACGTACTTGTTAAACTACTTAATAATAACTAAAATTACTAATAGTTCTATAAATAAAAAAAGGAGCAAAATGACTGCCAACAGGGAGAGTGTCCCATAAAAAAGCAGCATTATTTAGATACGTATTATTCTGTATACTCAAAGTTTTACCCATTCTTTGACTTAGTCCCTATACCTTTTTATAGATAAATAATATTAGTTCCTTACATATAATAGTTTACATCATACGAACAAATAATAATAGTAATAGTTGCTGACAAAACTACCAAAAAACAGCACCTACATATTCCGTCTCAATTATTTTCCGACGCAATCACCCAATAAGGTCCTTTTCCTTTGAAGTCCGTCATCCAGCCTTTGAACCTAGTGGTTCCCATCCCTTTGACTCCAGGCCCTTCGAAAAGAACGGACCAATTAGGGTTGGGTTCATAGTATTGTTCGGACACGTAAAAAGTTTTTATATAGTTTGTGTGTGTATATATTTATGTCAGTTTAAAGTGGTTTGGTTGGAACATGTGCAACGAAAAAGTGTAAAAAAAATATAAAAAGAGATACGTTTAAGTGAAAGTATAAATAGCAAAATTAATTTTTAACTGACAATGAAATTATTAGCTACGAATTACTAAATTCAAACGAAATCTTTTGCAAAATTTTATCTCTTGAGAATAAACAACTTATTTCTTCCTTTTACCCTATACCATTAATACAAACAATAACATGACACCAACACACACAAATCAGTCAGCCAATTTCCCTGCACGCACATATTTTGTACCGTTTCCTAGTTCTGTTCGCCTGCCACTGACATCTATTGGCGGGGCGGCGATAACTCACGGCTCGTTGCAACTAATTGAGCGGAGGGCGGCGGGATGAATATTTTTAATGGCTGACCCAAAGCTTTATGGGTTGGGTGTGATTGAGTGTGCTTTTTGCCTTTCTGAGTTATTGCTACTAAACTGACTGTAAGTTATGGTGTGCGGCGATGTAGCGTGTAGTGTGGAAATGACTGCCTATCGTTCGGGATAGGCATTGTTTTGTGATATGAAACTCTTGCTGTCAAAATGGTATAAGATACATATATAATGACATCCTTTAATCCCTTTCGGAGTGGACAGAACATTGGAGATATGAATAGGTTATTGGTCACTTATTTTCTTTATGATAATAATGGAGACACTATTATGCAAATTAAACTAGCCCCTTGCTAGGTTCATTCAAGACTTGAGTTAAGGGTACTATTCAACGAATATTTAAGAAATATATACTTATTATATATAGATAAATACATATATAGGATATATAATCAACGACCTGACTGGAAAGCAGAAAAAAGCGTATTAACATGTATATTGGGGTTTTGATGTCATGTGGAATAGAAGATTGTTGGCATAATTTAGCCAAACGTTAAATGTACACGCTAACAGCTGTCTATCATTCAACTCACTGACTACCCCACAGACGAATAGAGATAGTGATACTTAAGCATGTGTAGTTTGTTTTTTATTAGAAGAATCCCAATACAAACAACGAGTACTTATATATACTTATTTTATCTTAGTAACTTCTTAAGACCACCACCAGGACTACCAGATTAGCAAACTGCCTGTCTGATTGTCAATAAAGCGAAAGTGGTTGGCCAGGATCGTGACAAATGGGATATGTGATCTCTGCCTACTCCTCTTTAGGAAAATAGTCATGATATATGTATATCTATATGTGTATTAGCATTGACAATTATAACCTTCACAGATATCTCTTAAGGGCTTGCTAATCACTAAATAGTATGTAGTAATGTAACAGATAGTCTTATCAATATATAAAGACCTATCTTAATCCCAATTAGATTGGTCCTATGCTAGTGGGGGACGAATTAGAATGATAACTAGTTGCCGTTCGACTCGGAGTGCCAAAGCCCATGATGCCTTAGTAACTTCTTGTAACTCTTGTTATAAAGGTTTGTCAGAAGCGTAACGAATGGTGATCTGTAAGCTTAAGTAATAACAACTCAAAATGTATGGAACGTATTTTCCCTAGATTATAACGACGACTACATAACGATTCGTTAATCGTTAAAACCTATAGATTAGATAATTAATTCTAATATCATGCTATAGTGCAAGATAATGATATTTATTTTGTGTGATAACTATAGAATGGATGCATGACCTTTATCCCTTATGAACTAATACATAATTATGTAAATGTGTCCATCTCCAGAAATTTGAGTGGCATACGTGGTATAAGGTCACAGTAACGCATTGTACATGTATCGATAACCAGCATCATCCAATATTAAAGGTGAGTATATACCCGATGGTTATTATGTACTTCTGACCGTCATGCTAGAGTTAAATAATTTTATGATTTAAAGAAAATTATTACTCTATAAGAATATGTATCTCAATGTCATTTAGCTCTTAGATAGAAAAAGATTGGTAGCTGATTACATTATCTTCAAGTCCCGGACCATTATTGTTTGATCCCTAATATTCCAATTAATCCCTCGCCCTAACTAAACAATGTGATAATGAGAAAGAAGATAGAAAACCATTACAAATTCCCCTCCATACTCCGACAAGTGAAAAAGTACTTTATTCATAACTCCATAAGAGTAAAATTTCCGTGTAAAATATTGTAGCTCGTCAATTTGACACATAAGTGACAGGTGTATCTGTCAAGTGACGTTACAGGTCGAGTGATATTACATTTTGTGCAAGAGGGTGACGCAAAATGTTTGCAGGGGTTTGCGTATCGGATTACAAGGGTGTAACTAATTTTCCTGTGATGTCTGTTCCTGAAACTTAGGTGTAATTAGATTATTTTGTGATTACTAGATTAGTAAGATTATTGAAGATAATTTGTTATTAGAAGAGCCGTTTTTCTTTTTTGTTATCAACTTGGTTATTTTAACATACGCTTCACGGCATGTGTATACACAGTCCCTTTTTATTATGGCGGCGTAGTCAGAGGCTTGAATGCCCATCTCCGAAATTTCAAAGACATGTTAGGTATGGGTCACTCAAAGCCCACGTTTCACTAGATAGACAGCACCCAACGTGATAGGTAGTGAACCATATATAGGCATTGGCTATTACCTATCCCGAAGGCTAGTCAGGTTTCCTCACTTTGTTTACCCTTACCGTTAGCGACTGTGAATTATGTACGTAAATGAAAAACATATATTTAAATTTCATTCATTGGTACATGCTAAAGCCGGGATTTGAACCTAAGACGTTTCTCAGAAGAAGTCAGAGGTCTTACCGACTGGGCTATATCCGCTATACTTATTTCCTATACTTTTTTATTTAAGACAAATGATTTATCGATACTTTTCCAAGCCATATCATTTGAATGGACGCTTCACTGCGCTCGATTTAATCTGTCATAGCTTATCACCTATCCTCCCTTTACCATGCTAATTTACACCTTATACACTTAGTTTTAAAGTGCATTTTAGCGCGTTAGTAACGTGAGTGGAGATAGAAGGTTCTCGAATAGAGATAGGGCTGGACTTTGGCCAAGATTCGGAGGAAATGGCTTACTAAGGTGTTGCTGTTGCTTCAAGTGGGATTCAATGAGGCGAACTTGGAAGGAAAAGTGTAGCTGTATGTTAGTTAGGGATTTGTTTTATGTGAGCATGTGCTCTATGTTGGAAAGATTGCTTTGTTAATACAACCTTGTGATTGGTACGTCACCGAAAGGTTATATTAGGGTGGCGTATATTGAAGAAATAAATAATAATAATAATAATAATAATAATATAATAATATTATATATTAATATAAAAATATTTGTATTGTTGTGGCTGAAAATAAATGCTTTATTATTATTATTACAAATGAATAAATACATGTTATATAAATGTTATAGAGTTATGTTATTCTTTTGAGGATATGAATGTAGTATATTTTATGAGTACTGATAGAAGAGTTACGATATAAATCTTTATGTTTTTTGTTTGTAAGTATAAAAGGTTTTGTCATAACAATTCAATATTCTAAATAATACCGCGTTAATTAGGTGCCTAAGGTACTGTCCACACCAAAAGAGTTAGAAAGCGTAAGTGTATGTATATTTTCAATACATAGCCTGTATAAAAGTAAAGTGTAGAGTACATTATATAGGGCAGAATCACTGCTCTATATAATGTAGTAATTTTTGGCGTGTAATTTACTTTTGTGTTCACATGTGTATTGTGTTTTTTCTGTGTCAATAAAGTTATTATTAAATGTATATAATGAATGTAATATTTATTTAATATTAATAAATATAAATGTATGTAAATTATGTAATATATATGTATGTAATATTAATAATAATTCTTATGGTTATATTAATGCTTATATGGAGGTATTAATAAGTTATATGTTTTTTTCCTTGTTTAAATATTTATCTCTGTTCTCATGTCCTGGGCGTTTTATTTACATTAACAATAAATATATCTTGGGCCTTCTTAGAGATTATTTACTTAGGCCAAGAGTCATATCTGTACATATATTTATACAAATATATAAGTTTTCGGAATCCTTAATGAGGTAGACATACATAGGTTCTAAAATATTCTTTCATTTAAACCACTGTTTGTAAGATCAATAATGTATTTCTTATGGTCACTACCTTATCACCCAACAGCATACATAATTACTATACATATACTTCTAGTCTCTCATTCACTTCTTACATAAAAACACATTAATTATATCGAAAAAACGTACAACTGTTTTAGTAATAACAAAAAATTTGGATATACCTATACATTATCCCCAAAAACTGAACTCAAATTTAAAAAGTCGTAGCACCATAATACTTTCAAAAAACCGTAGCTATAATCACATATCGTACCGTTTCGTAGTAAGCCGTTTCGCTTCTAATCGTTCTTAAAGGCAGTAGCCAATGTGTGCTTTTATTTGCTTTGGAATTTCAATGTTGTTTGCACACTCCTGCAGCCTTTGAAACCTGAGCTGTTCCTTCGCCTTTGCCATTTCACTCGCTCAAAGCAATTATTAAGAGGAAAAGAGTTTAATTTAATGACTCATTTGTAGTAATAGTTATTTTTAAACACTCGCGATTTATACTCATTACATTTAGCCTTAAGACCACGGCCTATGCAACTGGGTCGAAACGTCGGGCAAAATAAAGGTAATCACATATCTTTATAAATTTATCGTGATATGACCCGGTCTCACATAATTAATATCATTTGTAGTAAAACTTAAATACGTCTTTTTGTAAAGTATATACTGAACAAAAAACAAAACAAACGCGTTCACGACAGGTGTCCATCTCCGAAATTGTGGAGGTAGTAATTCTATGGCCACCAAACCCACGTGTTGACCAGATAGTCAGTATTGAATGTGACAGGTGGTAGGCCATGTCATCATTTACAAGCACTATCTACGAGTATTGCCTGTTCAGGGAACAAGTTGGTTTCTTAATGATGTTTCCCTCACCGTAGTATTAAACGCATTTTTTAAATGTATTTTTATTACAAAAATGTATATGGAAAATTCTTAAACTTCATTTCCTTGGTACACGCTCAAGCGGAATTTTTACCCTGTACCCATCTCTTAAAGTAACATGAAATACTTACTGCTATGCACTACATACCAAAGTAATAAGTTAGTAAATTTTATAAAAAAGTTTCTTTGTAATCATCGCTGTCAGAGGGTGGTAGGATTCCCAAGACACTGATAGCATTCCCCCTCTGACTAGCTATGCTAAATTTCAGAGAGATGAATGCTCCAGCCCTGGTATCCCTAAATTTATCAATGAATCGACCCGATATATGACGACCTCCGTGGCGCGATCGGTTAGCCGCCGGAACGCTAATCGTGAGGTCCCGGGTTCGATTCCCGGTGGAGGCAGAGTTAAGAACTACGCTTTTCTTCTGCTTTTCAGTCTGGTCGTTGATTATATATGCTATATATGTATTTATCTATATATAATATGTATATATGTCTTAAATATACGTTGACTAGTACCCTTACCACAAGTCTTAAATGAACTTACCAAGGGGCTAGTTAAATTGGTGTAATAATGTCAAAATATTAATAATAATAATATATCTGTGACTAATTGCAGAGACCCATCATTATTAATAATTTACTATTTGATAAATCCTTTAAAAAAAGTACCTGCACGGTTTAATTTAACATCATTATCGAAGCTATGATACTTTAGAGCTTTCCTGACTAGTTGCTAGTCTATCGACCCATAGATATCACTTCATAAACACATGGTACCATTAAACCATAAATCAGTAATTATGTGCAGCTATGTCTTCTATGAATCATGTTTTTTTCTGACGTTGCGGTCGGTCTTCACAGAAACTCGTTTAATAATAATTGCGACGTTGTTTTGGTAATTAAAAGTGACTTAGCGAGCCACGTGGGGTCTTTATAGTAGCACAGGTTAAAGTTACTGTTTGTCTGTTCCTACTTAACTGGGAAATGCCAAGTTAAATGTAAAGTCAAAAATATATATATTAGTATAAATCAATAATCAAGTATGTATAAATCAAGCGCCTGTAGCCCAGTGGAAGACTTTTGAGTTCTTTTGAGGAAGGTCCTAGGTTCAAACTGACATGAACCAATTAATGATTATCATCGTGGGGAAACCTGCGTATCTGTTGTGATAGGTATTAGCTAGTGCCTTTATACGACGATACGGTTCACTACCTATCACGTTGGGAGCTAGATATCTAGTGCAACGCGGGCTTCGACTGACCCATACCTAACATGCCTTTAAAATTTCGGAGATGGGCACACAAGCCTCTGACTACCCCGCCACAATAAAAAAGGGAGTGTCTATACACAATTCGAGAAGGGTATGTTTATGTTTTAAAAGTATATCTCGTACGAGTAATTAGGTTTATTTATTCAAGATTTGTAACGTGACTGATAAGCACACATTTAACTAGTAACTATTGCATCAGTCAGAGATTGGCAGAGGTCACAGATCCCCATTTGTCTTGATTCTGACAAACTATTAATCTAACCTGACAAACAATTTTCGCTACATTGACATCCATTCAGTTTCTCATTGTATCTGCCACATTCTATGCCATCAATTAATGATGAAACAAGTTAAACTGTCTGTAAAAATGTGTAAAACAAAAAACTTAAGGGAAAATAATTGAAAGCTCATTGAAAAGGATGAAATGTACACCGAAATATAGCAAAGGTAAGGTTTGGGTGGGTGGTGACTGTACTATTTTGGTGTGCAAAACAGTATTTTTTAGTAGGCGTTTAAACATAAACCGAACTTAAATTCACTTTAGTAACGGTTTTTTCAAGTAAATCACTACATAGTATAAAACAAAGTCGCTTTCTCTGTCCCTATGTCCCTTTGTGTGTCTCAATCTTTGAAACTACACAACGGATTTTGATGCGGTTTTTTTAAATAGATAGAGTGATTCAAGAGGAAGGTGTTTAAAGTAACATCCATTAAATTGTGGAGTAGGCTATATATCTTATACCCGTGCGAAGCCGGAGCGGGTCACTAGTTGAACATAAAAAAGAACAAACCCCGTGCAAACAACAAGTCAAAATCCAAGTAACTGGTAATTAAAGCCACACCTTTTCAATTAGTCTCAACCACGCAACACAAGGTAGCCATAAACAAAACGCATGAAATGACAAATTAATTTCCTTTCACGACTTTCCTTCGGGGGTGATCAGAAGTAAGGGGTCGCGATATCAATCATTTTGCTTTTGATGTATTAATGGCGGTTGCCCTGGTTTGTTTACCATTGTGATGCATGACTAGCTGTTGTGTTTGGTTCTGCTTGGGATAACGAGTTAGCATAATGTCTCTGCCTAACCTCCCGTAAAATACGGGCGTGATGTGATTGTATGTATAATGAGTCCAGTTCTAGTCTGAGATGTAAGCAGCTTCAAGTATACGTAGTGTGAAGAACAGAAGAGCATGTATGAGAAGGTGTGAGTGAAGCAAGAGAGATTTGACAGGATCGTTCCAGGTGGCAATCGATAGTCTTTGCCCATTCCGTTAGGAAAGTAGAGACGTGATATGTATGTTTATACGAAACATAAACATACGCTTCACGACTTGTGTATACACACTCCCTTTTTTATTATGGCGGGGTAGTCAGAGGCTTGAGTGCCCATCTCCGAAATTTCGAAGGCATGTTCGGTATGGGTCATTCGAAGCCCGCGTATCACTAGATAGACAGCACCCAACGTGATAGGTTGTGTACCGTATCGCCTTATACAGGCACTGACTATTACCTATCCTAAGGGATGGGCAGGTTTCCTCACGATGTTTTCCCTCACCGTTAGCGACTGTAAATTATGTACTCATTAATTAATAATTCTTATCATTTGTACGAAAGTATAGTGATAAGCAGCTATCTTTGTTTCCAGCATGTTGTATTAGGTGACTAAGTTTAATGCAATCTATTGGGTTGTAGGCTAGTAATCTATTATCTATATTAACAGTAATGTCATAATAATACTGTTACATTATGCTATAAGAACCCGTGGAAATCTTGTATTAAGGGCTTTCTGTATACTCCATAAGGGGTTTGAAGACATATGAGTATATGTTTGCAGACTACTAATAAACTGTTTAATAAGATATATTACAGTTTTAGCGTGATAGTTAGCGTGATAGCGTTCAATAGATTGTAACCGAAAAATTACCTGTATACAATTGTACTAAAAATGTTATCTATTTACGATTGTAGTCAAAAAGTCACGATTTTACGTCGTATACTATCTGGTGGTACTAGGGCTATAGCAGCCAAATCCCTTAGAAGACACTCAAGTCTCTAGGCATTCTAAAGAGTAAGGAAAATTAAAATATATGTTATAATATAATATGTGTATGAGGAGATGTATGAGTGTCAATGAAACGTAAGTGGTCTGTCAGGATCGGGACAAATGCGCATCCGTGATCTCTGCCTATCCCTCTACAGGGAATCAGGCATGATGTGTATGTGTGTATATATAGGACCACGTCTACAACTCATAAAAAGCCTATTCTCCTAAGTCACATTCAACCCCATACTACGGGTTCATAGATAAAGGCTCAAACTACGAACACTCGTAGCCTATTGTTTCGGTAGAGCCTGCATTCGTAGATTGCGGCGAAGGCTTAACGAGAGGTTCGCGTGACACGACCCCATTGGTCAATATCGACCCTTTGAAGGTTGGCGAATTTGGTACCTTGTGAAGCCTACTTTTATGGGGGTATGGAATGTAGAAACTGTTAACTAGTTGCCGTTCTTCCGGTTATGTCGTAGCAGGAAAGTAATCTGTTATGTTGTAGCAGAGGAAGTAAATATGATTAATTGGGTGATGGGTTAGCAATCTGTTATGAATATGCCATGTCAATGCTAGTACAACCTAATAGTGACCAAACCGATAGAGAAAGGACGTGATCGTGTATATATGTCATTCTTTTATGCTGGTAAGGGACGTAAATATAATGTTTACTAGCTGTCTTTCTTCCCGTTATGTAAGAGGCGACTAAGGGACTAAGGTTCAATGAAATTTATAATAATGGCCTAGCAACCTGTAATCAATACAAATAGTACACTAATAGTAATCTAAAAATAAAGACAAAGAACAAAAAGACAACGACCATTTACCCTTGCGGGGTAGTCAGAGGTTCAGGTTTCCATCTGCGCTATTGCGAAGGTAGTAATTCTTTGGCACCTCGAACCCACGTGTTTACCTGATAGTCAGTACTCAATGTAAAAAAATTACGAAAAATAAATAAGCACTATCTAACTCGAAAGGGAAAAAAAGTTGAGTTTTTATATTTAAATCAACGACAAAACTTAGCCAGTGCCAGTTCGGGAATTTAAAATATAACCAGCTGTTATTCTCCCTGGTGTGTTGTATTCCCAAAATACCTATAGATTTTGAAAAATCATGCTGACGTTAGGCATTTTCCTGCCCAACCTTTTCCTTGCGATGATAAGGACTTTTTCTACTTTGTTTCTATGTTATTTGCTGTTTTTGTTTGTGTATTTTATGAACATAATAATAATACATATATATTCACATCCTCAAATCACTTTCGGGGTGCACAGAATATTGGAGACAATAAAATCTCTTAGGTCATCTTAATGTATGAAAATGAATATTCGGACCAAAAAGAGACATGATAATAATGATTTTCGTCATTATCATTTATGATTTTATTATTAATATTATTGTAGGTTAGATTTCTATTTCAGTGTGTAACATAAACAGACATTTGTACTTCTGTCTACTTACACAGTGGATGGTCGTGAAGCTTGTGTTTGTTAAGTGTATTAATTATTTAATTAATGTTATTGTATTAAAAGAACAAATATACATAAATATACAACAACTATATATTACACCACATCGAGTTGAAAGCCATACGTTTATATGTACGTAGAGATATAGATCGAATTTTGTTTTTATTTTATAAATATACTAGCGACCCACTCCGGTTTCGCACGGATATAAAATATATAACTTACTCTACTATTAAATGGATGTTATTATATATATATATATATAAACCTTTCTCTTGAATCACTCTATCTATTAAAAAAAACCGTATCAAAATACGTTGCGTAGTTTCAAAGATTTAAGCATACAAAGGGACATAGGGACAGAGAAAGCGACTTTGTTTTATACTATGTAGTGATGTATTAACCCACACAACAAAGATTAAATACACCAAAGAGTTTAATTACACACTGCGTTCTAAAGAAACCTCCTTGGTTAAAAAGATAGGTATTTTTACCTAAAGACCCACGTGTGTTCCCGACAGTCCCTAAGGGTATAATCCAGGTTTGTTTGCCTTTAAAGGGTGACATAAGTGGGGCAAGATCAAGGGTCAATAATTACGTAGTACGTATAGGTAGGGAGAGGTGTGTTTTTGTTCCTACTGATTATTTAAGAAAGTTAAGAATAAATGTTATAGGTTTTACTAATTCTTTACTAAGTCCTATGAGTTTCATTGCTATTGTGAAATATTTAAAAATAGGTCTTCAATCCAAATGCACACTGTGCAATGTATATAGTTATTTATAGTATAGACAATTTATAGTTTATTTTGCAAATGCATTTAAATTCAGAAATTGTGATTTGATCAACATCTAAACGAATAATTTTAGCTCATCTCTAAAGCGTATTTGCGACATTTGAAAATATAAAGAACAAAAAGACTGGCTTAAACAAAACCAAACAAAAATAAAATGTATGTACAATACAATATTAACCGATTCTGTATTAGCAACCTTTACCAAAACCACAAAATATTATTCGCAATAACTAAGACCACAAACAAAACGATCCATCAAAATAGTTTAAAACTAACCAAACTTAACTACAATTCTAACTAGAAAGGTACAGTCAGGTTGCAAAATCAGCATAACTGCAAGATCTCTGCAATACGAAAGAATAGCTTCGCGATGAAAATTAAGCAACTAACAACCTTAACTGAATGACCTAGGGAATGCAACATTACTCCAGATCATTTGCCCATCCCTTTCCATCTAAGGTTTCACGTATCACCCTATCTCTTTCCCGATGAACGTGTCGGGATAGCCGGAAATGTTGGTTAGAGAATGCTCAGTACATCATTGGTTGTCGAAGGGAGCGCACGTATAGACAGTTTAGTTGAAGTGTTTACGAACGTATTTAGGCGAAGTTTAAGTTTTTTTGTAAGTGTTTGTGATGTGGTGTTGTGAGGTTTTTTTAACTTAACCCTAGTTGCTGAGTGATTTGTGTTGTGTAGTGTTAAGTGAGAGGATTTGGAGTTGAGGTGAGATTGCAGTTTTGTGAGGCTTCGTTGAAGTTTTGCTGGTTTATGATTCTTTTGATTTAAATTATTTTGTAATATTGTTTTTTATTTTATATATATATCTTTGGATTTTGCTTTTCTGTAGAGTTGTATTGTTAAGTTCAATAACTGAAGACTACGATTGTTAGCAATATATACAAATTTAATGAAATATATTTTATTTTATGATTTTGTTTCTTTTATTATTTCAACTAGCACCTTTTAGTTTTTATACATAATACGATTGTTTGCTGCAAAGTAATTTCTTATTGTTACATTTTTATCTGTTCTTTTTTATGTTCTGGTAATTTATCAGGAGTAATATTTATCGTCATTTTTGTTATACTGTCAACTAATTTTACGCAACGTAAGAAATAACTATAAAGTTGAAAACTCAACTATATATAAAAATATGCCAATAGCAACCTTAGCACATATAGTATTATTAATATATAATACACATTTTTTATGCCTCAGCTATTATTCCAATATTCCTATATACAAATATAAACGTAAAATTCAAGAAAATCATAACCTCTACCAAAAACTATATAAAGTTTTAGTACCTCTCGCCAACCGGAATATTAGGCAGGTAATAGACTCGGCTTTATCAGTGGAACACGTTATATTTGAGCCGAGTGGAACATTGCCTTTATGTGCTCGCAAAACATGACCTGTACAGGCGAATGGAAAATAGGTTTTAGCTGATGGGTTGTAAAGTTTATATAATAATAAAAATATTAAAGACACAGGACAATGCACCGATTGCAATAGCCAAATGGTAAGTTCAAATAAGGCTGGAAATTACTGTACTTTTTTTATAATAAATAGACAATTTTAATGTAAATAAGTTTATTGTTAAAGGTATGTTTAAGGTACAGGTTAACGTATATTCAAAAAATATATACTTATTCTAGATAAAGAAATAAGTGAATTGAAAGCATAGTTTTTAAACTTGTCTCCACCGAACTCAGGACCTCAGTTCGGGTTATGTACGTAGTCAAAATATGTATGTATGTCTTAGTTAATAGGACTAAAGATTGAAGACCCGATGGTTTAGAGTTAGATTCCCAGCTAGAGGAGATTGTAAAAAGTATACTCGATTGTCAAAAAATTACAATTAGTTATTTTTTCCGTGTAATTGCAAATCATATAAGTTCTTTAGATACATAAACTGTAAAACTGAACTGAATAGGCCATTTTATGGACGTCTATAGAGTTAAAATTGGACCCTAGATTGATCTTATACGTAACATGACCTGGTTCTGCTAGTCAATTATCTATACATACATATTCACGTCTCTACGTCCCCAACAGGATAGACAGAGACTATCGATCGCCACCCGAAACGATCCCGACAAATCTCTTTTGCTTCACTCACACCCATTGATCTTCTCATAAATGCTCTCCTGTTATATAAGTTCTTTAATGAGGGAAAAACATAATGAGGACAATTACTTTACGTTTAGGAACGTGTCCTACAAGCTGTCTCGAGAAACAGTGTGTTAAAAGAAGGTTTTAAGTAAGTTCCCATTAGGGTCTAAGAAGAAAGTAAGAGAAATACTTCAGTTGCTTCTATCTTTAAAAACACGTAATATTCAAGGGGTTTTTTATACGTATAAAATCTATTTGAATCCGTAAAGGTTAGATAATAAATATTATCTTTATCTCTAATAGTCTTTATCGATTTACAAGACTTGACAAGGTAATTGCCGTTTTTAGCTCTGTTAACTCATTTTAATATTATCACTACATAGTATAAAACAAAGTCGCTTTTTTTGTCCCTATGTCCCTTTGTATGCTTAAATCTTTAAAACTACGCAACGGATTTTGATGCGGTTTATTTCAGTAGATAAAGTGATTGAAGAGGAAGGTTTATATGTATAATAACATCCATTAAATCCATTAAGCTATATATTTTATACCCGTGCCAAGCCGGAGCGGGTATATAAATATTTCTTTATCTCAATCAATTTACAAGACAAGATAATTTGAATTTTAACTCTTTTAACTCATTTTACTATTATGTACCTATATACACATATTTTTAATGATTCAAAAAAGATTTAAACTACGTTTAACCGTTTAGCATTCGTTCCATCGCCTGTACGTGATTGGCCATAACAAGTTTATTGAGAGTAATCAATGCACCGCTAACGAAAGCTTTTACGGGGGCCCGTTATTGACTTCTGACTGCCCTCTGCGGGTTTATAGACGCACTTGATGGCCAGAAGTTGGAGGTATATTTGGTAAGTTAGAGTAGGCATATAAGTCGAGATTAAGTTAATACTTAAATATGCTTATTACTTATATGCTGGAAAAAGATAGTTAATAGAACGTGGTTGCATTATATTTACTTCAGAGTAGGATAAAATAAGTAAAAGGTAACTGGTTGCTAGCACATCACAAAATGGGATCAGTAATGTGTAGAAAACCTGTCATCAATATTTAATATTAGTGAAATCAATTTTCATACAATGATCTACTATGACATACTACTAAAATTGCCCTACTTAAATTGAGATAAAAGTTAGATACTCTGTTATTTTGAAGTCGCTTTAAAATAGTGCGTTAACTTCATGACTCTACATACCCCTTACGAAACCATAAGATTTAAGTATAGTGCCACGTTCATTTAGGATAAGCCAACGTCTTTCCTACTAGTAGTGTTAGGTTACCAGATTATACATGATCACGTTAACCATCATAATAGAATAGGGTAGAACCTTGGTGATTGAAAGTTTTTGGTTAATTTCAATGTGTTGTGTTTTGTGTGTTTTAATTTATTTTTATAATAATAAATTAATTTAATTATGATTTATTATCAAAGCTTACACCTAGAAAAAATCAATAACCAGTCTCTATTTGTTTTAACATATTTATTTCCTCGAAATTCTTCGAATCCCATTTCTCTATCTACCCTTTCAAGAATTATATGCACTTATGGTGTATAAGTAGAATTATATATCAGACTAGCTAGGAACAAAAAACAATACAAATCAAAATACCACCCCAAAACAATATTTCACTACCATACAATCTTGTTCGTTCACGAATATTATAATATTCGATACACGACATAAATAACCCTCTTTTTATTCGTAATTACCACTTCCCTAAATAATAACTCGAAATCTCGTTAAAAGAAACGATAATGTTCACGCCATTGCTCATGTAAATGGGGTGGTAGAGATACAATGTGCTCTTTATTAGGTGCACTCGATAATCTTATTACTTTTTGGGTGTTCGGAAAAAGGGGGTTATGTTATCTTTGAAGTATGAAAACTTTAAAAGACATCATAAGGCAGCATAATGTTCACGGAAAGTTATAATGGGTTATCTTAAATAATATCTATAAAAAAGATATTACAAGATTATAGCATAGCATTTATTAAGAAAACCTATCATGGTTTAGTTTAAATGTTTGAAGTAAAATTTCATATTAACAATTATACTTGTAAAAAATTTTATTTTTTTCTAGTTTATACAATTTTGTTTTACTAAGTTAACTAATTTATAAAAAAAATACAATTACAAACCATTTATTTATTTCTACCATTATTAATAAATAAAATTTATAAATGGCATTATGATTGAAAATTTAATATAAAATCACAATTTATGAAATATGAAGTCGGGTTTCGATAGACATTTTATAAATTAAAGTATATGCGTGACATACACATTTTAATATTTCCAGTGCATTGAATTTACGTGCATTCCCTTGTCTTAAACGCTCACAGTGTAAAAAAGGTCGGAATAACAGTAGGGTTGCAACGAACATTATTCGGTGATTTTAGATACTATAGTTTTTTTTATATTTAATTAATTTATTAAATATAAATATACTCGAGATTCAAAATGTTTCCAGCTAACTGCGTTCTTTCTTCATATCAAGTTAGAATGTATCCGATCAGTGTTATATCCAAAATAAAACTATTTCTTATACTAAAATCATCGAAAAAGATCATAAATGATCATTGGTAGCCTGAGCCTTATCTAACTAGCTACCTTCCTTACTCATGACCTAGGAGATACTAGAGTCAATCGAATTCATACGACTAAGAAAAAGCAATTTCTGCCCATATTTCTTACAAATGATGTCACAATTCCGTTAGTTACAGTATAGGGGATTGATAACAATGTTCCACATATACAATCACGTCCTTTAATCCTTTTAAAGGAAGACAGAACCTCGGACATATAGTATGTCGAGGTCACACAATATTTGGGCTGCGATATCATAATGGAACATGTGACAGATTGCTAGCTCATCGTCCAATAGATTCTTTTTAGTCTTAGTCGCATTCTACAACATACCGGGAAGAACGGCAGCAAGCATACATTCTTTTTACGTCCCAGACTAGCATAGAACTAATAATTTTCCACTAAAGGTTTATTAAACTTAACTACTAAAACTTGAAGAACATATTAAAGTGTTTCACGTATATTTATTATTATAAGAAAGTAAAGATAGTTGTCAAGTGTAAATCAAACCAATCCTACTGCATGTCCTCTTATCAGCTACACTGTGTCGTAACGAAGAATCCCTGTATTGAAGGGGAGGCAAAGCACGCAACATTCGATACGGCGGAATCGATTACACGCGATCACTCGATACTGCTTAAGCGATTATTTTTGTACACATATCGATTTATCATGCGAATGCATTAGGCCTGTGATAGTTTGGGACTAAATAAAGATTTGATTAGCTGCTATTTATTAAAGGTAATGTTTTTAATTATAAATTAGGCTACATTTTGAAGGAAATCTAAATATGAGGGCAATCAAGTAAAATTGCTTTGCAATAAAATCTACTAAGGTTTTTGTTTCTTTGCACCCCTTTACTAATGTATGTACATATTTAACAAAAACAACAAAAGTATGACTAACAAATAAGCTACATACTGAGAAATGGTGAAGTTAGAAAAAACCATTACAACCGACTTTGTATAAAGAAGTGTATAGATGTTAATGAAGCGAAAGTGGTTTACCAGGATCGGCAAAATAAGATTCCAAGGTATTTGTCTATGCTTCCGTAAGGGTATGAGCATGATGTGTATGTATGTACTCAAATATAATAATAATAATAATAAAAATAAAAAGCGATTATTTACAGCTAAAAAGATATACACAATACAAAACTTACAAACTAGGGGGTATAACTTGTGCATGTTGTCCATACACATCATGTTTTTCTTAATCTAATCGAAATGCCTCACTTGCCTTTTACAATAAGGCTACATTCTATTCAACTTTAGACAATATTAATTAAATTTACGAGCACAAAAACGGTACGTTACCCTTTACGTAATGGGCACGTAAAAATCTAAAACACGTAATTAAGGCGGCGATTCACGTAAATCGTTCGGACAATGAGATATCGCCCACATTTATAGTCCTTTGTTAGCTGCAGGATGGGTTCGTTGAATGGAACACGTTTTAACCCCACGTAACACGTTTTTACCGCACGTGGAATTTATGTTTTAGTGTGTTTTTTTGATATTAATTATGCAACTTATCATAGTTATTGAAGTATTGTAATAAAAACATTTCAAAAAAGGATACAATCTGGTAGATGGCGTAAAATTGCAAGAATTTAAGTAATACTGAATGGTGGTTGGTATTAGTTATATGGTATATAGGAATCTGTAGTCGAATTTAGCAAGACATCATCGCTATGTATATATATATATATATATATATATATATATATATATATATATATATATATATATATATATACTCGTAAATAGGTATAGAAAACTTTTCGTACTTTGGGACGTAAATAGACATCAAGAGTCTAATGTTAACAAATATATTTATGATAAGCATTATTAGTACCCCTATATTTTACTTCCCAGTAATGGTGATATTTTATGTATGTTTTTGTTGCTGTAAATAAATGCTTTATTATTATTAACTCCTTATCTCTTCTTATTTTCCTCCATCTCTTCTCCGCAATTAAGATTCGGATTGTCTATGTTTACAGGCTCTATCTTTATTTCTTAAACATCATCCCTATTCATATTTTCTTCAGTTGGCACAGTTTCTTCTGATGAAATAGGCAGCCTAATAAGTTGTTCGAGTTCTTAGGGCACCTCTGATAATACTGTGTATTAATAACATATATTGTATATTCTTCTCTTTCAATACAAGCTAACAGCTTAATTATCAACATATATATGTATGTACCATACATGTTCATAATGGTAGAAATACTTATATGGGCAAATGTACGTAATCTCTGCCTACCCCTCTGTAGGGAAACAGGCATGATGTGTATGTACGTAAAACAATTAACAGTATGTCTATCTATTCAAAACACATATAATATACTTCTGGAAACATATAGTACTTCCAGCATACCTCCAGAATAGACCTGTGACTTTGCAGCTGCTACGAACGTGAAAAACGTAGTAATTGCCTTTTAACTCGTAGCATGAGAGGGACCTGTCCTAATGGCTCACCCGCTCCGTAGTATGGATTTGGATAGCTACGAACGTGGGATTTACGAGTATGGTCCTTGGTTGAGTATGGATGTTGCGTAGAATGCAAATAAAATATGATTTAAATACAAACTCGTATATACGTATATAACTAAGCTTTAATCCCTTACAAAGATAACAGAAAATATTATACATTCCGCATAGATCTTGGGGTTGATTTAGAATATTTATGATGGATTATAATGCTATCGTTCAAAAGATTTCAACAACCCCTAGTCCTGACAGGATGTCGCGATTAAAAGTAACTAGTTAGCATTCCATTGCAAGCTCAGATGACATAATACGTTTTCTTGCTAATATGTAGTTGGAGCCTTTCATGTGTCAAAAATGTATACAAAGTCTCTTTTCTCCTTGCACGAATAATAATATATTTGAATAAGAATAAAGTTACTCTTTGTGTTATAACATCCATTACTAGTAACCTGTGCGTCTGTAATTCAATTCTCAGTTGGAGCATATTTTAATTATTCTATTATAGAGCATAATTAAATGCATATTAAAAATACTGAAATGTATACCAAAATATAGCTAACGCAAACAAACATATTTTGGTATAAAATTCAGTATTTTTGGTGCTCATTTTAATATTATTTGACGCTCGTTTAAATACTAGCCTTTTATTATACCGGATTGCATTTGATCGACGGCCTCATAGAAACTTAACTTCGTTAAAGTTAACTCTACTAACTCAAGTCTTTGACTACCTCAAAATGAATGTCTATCGTTAGCTTTATGTTCATTAATTTGGCCTTTTTAATGACGTTTGAATAAGGTTTTCACAGGAAACAGGAAGCTATAAATTGTAGGGAAATTTTCATGGCCATTTTGGCCCAATTTGGTTTTTGATGACTGTTGTTGGTTTTATGTAAGCAATTGTCGTAAATGGCAGCGGAATGTGTTTTTACAGCCTGCAAATGGATTTAATTTTTCCTCTCCTTCATGTTGATTGGTGGAAGTTAAATGTTGAAATATGATTTATATGACATAAATAAAGCTCACTTCTTTTAATCGCTGTTGGGGTGGTGGACTAGGAAAGTTATCAAGGCATATAGACTTAAAAATTTACATAAGATGCATCTGTTTTATCATCATTTGTATTTTAGGGACCGTTACTGCCGTTCCAGCCTTAAGTTACCGTTGTTACCGAGAAGCCATTTGCCAACTCAAAGTCAATGTAGACTTTGTGTTGGCACTTACTATTACTTGATATTCAGTACCTAATATTGCAGATTGTGGCTTTATTACACCGTTCATAGACACTGCATATAACATAACATACGTTTCACGACTTGCATATACACACTTCCTTTTTTAATGGGCATGTGAATTTCGAAGGCATGTTGGGTATGGGTCACATCTAGCGAAGCTCGCGTTTCGCTAGATATACAGCATCCAACGTCATAGGTAGTGAACTGTATCGCCGTATATATGCACTGGCTATTATATATCCCGTGGGATAGGCAGATTTCCACACGATCTTTTGTAAGATCGATTGTTTTGTATTTAAGTACGTTAATGAAAAACAAATATTTAAATCTCATTCATTGGTACATGCCAGAACCGAGATTGGAACCTTGGACCTATACTTATTAAGAAGTCAGAAGTCTTATCCACTTGGCGACAGCCGCTTTATATTATAAAGCAAAATGGTAATTTTTAGCACTGACCTAGTATGTCAAAAGCCGTATGTTCGTTACTCTTAAAGATGAAACCAAACCAGTTGCCATAGTAAAAGTAACCCACTCGTCCGATAGACATGTTTATAGTAAGATTGAAAAATACTTTTATTTTGTAAATGGATCCCTAGCCCCGTAAAAGCATTTTATGCGGCCATCTTGGCGTTTTTTCGCGGGAAATGGCGTCGTAATTTTTTTATTGATTCTTCATTGGGCAGGCTTTGGAATTGCGTTTTATGACAGCACCGGCTCAGTGAAATTCATTGCTGGGCTTGATGTAATGAATTTTCGGATGAGTGACTGTGAAGTGATAGTTTTATGCGAATTTCTTCCCATAGTTTAGAAAAAAAACAAACGCGTACACGTATCATTGCGGGGTAGTCAGAGGTTCAAGTTTCCATCTCCGCAATTGTAAAGGTAGGAAGGAAGGAATTCTATGGCCACTTCTAACCCACATGTTGACCAGATAGTCAGTACTCGATATGATAGGTGGTAAGCCATGTCATAATTTATAAGCACTAACTTAACTGTTTGGAGAACAGGTAGGTTTTCTCACGATGTTTTCCCTTACCGTAGTAGGTATTCGATGCATTTCGTAAATGTATTTTTATGTACATAAAAATTTATTAAACTTCATTTACACTTAGTGTAGAAAGTGATGAAAATGTGTACTAAATAGAAATGTACCTTGAAGTCCTTTATTCCTTTTCAGGTGGACAGAATCTTTGAGCTAAAAATGTGCTTGTTCACTTTTATTATTTATGTTGGAGTTGTATTATGCGTCAATGCTGTGCAAAAATAAAAAAAAACTTAGTATTGAAATAAAAACGTATATTTTGTTTTGTAATATGGTTCTGGGCGAAAAATCCCTGAGGCCTGAGTGTAATATTATTGGGGACCTGATTAAATTATTGTGTATTATGCTAATTCCTCAGACAATTGATATATTAACCCCTTGTGCTTAATCGCCTTCTATGATATACTGAAAGGAACTTAAATTACTACTATAATGTACACACAAAGTACTGTTTTCCCAATTACATAGAAACGACTGAAGTAAATATTTGTTTACGCACGAAAGTGACATTTGCATTTATAGTGATATGAGGTTTAGATAGGAATATCAAACTAGTGATTTTAAACTGAAATCTTTGAACCGTAGAATCTTGTTATATAGAGCAATTAATACGACTAATTAATGTATGTCATATACTAGTTTGGGACGTAAATGGAATGATAAGTAGCTGTCTTTATGCCTGTAAACTCATCTTGTCGTAAAAGGCTTGAGATTTAAAGTAATGGAATCTATTAAGCGATGGGTTAGAAACCAGTCTCATATGTATATTCAATATAATACCATCACGATCCGATAGTTATGCTAAATGTGATCAAAGGTATACTATGTCCCCAAGACTCTGTGTATATCATAATAAAGCAAAGGAATAAACGAAAATGACTGAGGGTCAATTGTTAAGAGATGGCCTAGCAATTTGGCACGAATAATATATTTCAATGCCATCACATCTTCATATATTAAGAGGTTTTCGCTCCAGGACGACCCCTGCTAGGTACACTGATGACCTGAAGAAGGTTGCTAGTAGTGACTGGCTAAGGGCCACGAGTGATCGTATTTTGTTGCGTGCCCTTGGGTAGGTCTACGTCCAGCAGTGGACTGATACAGGCTGATAGATTAATTTGACATCCCCAATATAGTATCTAGGTAAACACATACTGTACGTAGGTTACGTAGGGGCCAGCCCAATAAGACATATGACAGTTAGATAGACGCTATATTGAAAAAGGGAGACGATAGAAGTACCTGTAACCACCCAGTGTGTATGAGAAGGTGTATGAGTGTCAATGAAGCGAAAGTGGTCTGTCAGTAGACAAATGAGGATCCGTGATATCTGTCTACTCCTCTACAGGGAATCAGGCGTGATGTGTATGTATGTATGATATAGTATCTGGACAAGGACCGTAGATCTTGGGATACATCCATACAGGGACAGAATTAAGTGAGTATAAGTATGTGAGCTTAGAAGTATAGCAAGTTATACGTTACCGTGTTGGCATGTCGCGGCCCAACAACGGAATAAGTTTTAAATTGAAACATCCAAGAGGGGTTAAGATAAGCTGGAACAAAGTTAATTTAGAATTGTTCTTGGGTCGCGCCATTAAACTTTGCCTGCGAACGAATCGCGAACATTTCGTACAATATCAAGCACAAATTGCTTCGGTTGAGTGAATTTTTAAACTAACAAATAAACTAGATTGTGGTGTTATTCATCAAATTGTGATCATTTAGGTTATAACGTCATTTATTTCGGTCAATTATGGCCATAATGGCAACTTTTCGCAATGGATAGAGAGAATCTAACGTGATGGTGAAACATGTACATAGCAGTATTTTATCATCTTTTATGTGGAGTAATCTTGGAAACAGTTCTTCTATCGTCACCTTCTGAAGTGAGTAAGAAAAAACCTAAATACGTAAAAAAATATTTAATCATTTTCGAGTTGGACAGAACCTTAAGAGATAAAACATTTCCATTCAAATTTGCTTCCAGAAAGTACTCGTACACTGTGATTGTGAATACATGTATATTGAATATTAATGATAAGTTACATTGACCCTAAATTCGTATTAACGGTAAGCCGACATAAAATGCAGCTAGTAAGTATTCGGCCCGGAAGCTCGGAAATAGACAAAAAATAAACGACTATGTTAAACACTCACGATTTATACCCATTTTTTAACATATGAAACCGAGTCGTATCATAGTTAAATTAAATAAAGATAGATTCTTTTATATCACCTCACGTTTCGACCCAGTTGCATTAACTGTGGTCTTGGTAAGAAGTTTTAAAGTAAAAAATGACTATATTACAAAGCATTAAAAGTAGTCTTTAAAATACTGGTAAGATAAAGTCCGTAATGATAGCTTAGTTGGGTTGAATAACGAAACTCTGAGTTTCAACTTGTTAGCCTTTTACGATCCAGATTTTCCTCATAAAGTGTGGATCTAATTAAAATGGACTTGAGCGTTCGTTTACGATATTGGAATTCTATTACTTTGTTACTAGATAAGAAAATAAGACATGACAGTCAGATAGACGATATATTGAAAAAGGTTGACGTTACGAGTACTTATAACCGCCGAGTGTGTATGAGAAGATGTATGAGTGTCAATGAAGCGAAAGTGGTCTGTTAGGATCGGGACAAATGGCCATTCATGATCTCAGACAACCCCTCTACAGGGAATTAGGCGTGATGTGTGTATAAGAAAGTATTGAAAAACTTAACTCTAAGATAAAATATAGGTACTAATAAATATCTCGTGCTAGTCTGGGATGTAAAAAGAATGCTAACTAGCTGCTGTTCTTGTCCGCCTGTCGAAGAAGCGACTAAGTGACTTTGGATCAATAGATTCTATTGGTAGAGGGGTTAGCAAACTTTCAACAATATTCCATGTAACATTATAACCCTAATATTCAGACTAAAAGTGACCTAGGAGATATTAACATATCTCCAGGGTTCTGTCCACCCCGAAAGGGATTAAAGGAAGTGAATGTATAGGTATATTTACGTGTTAATTAATTGTATCGTCACTTATATAATTACGATAAAAAGTATAGAAGTTCTAAACATTCATACAAATGTCAACACTTTATATGAGACGTAGAGGATTAAATTTTATATTATTAAGTCGTTTTTAATGTAATAGATTGTTGTTGTATATTGTGGCACTGACATAAGAATAAAAAAATCAAATAAAAGTTCATCCATCTTTAAAATCTATCATAATTACCCTCTATAATTTCTAACAACACAGCTTCACTTAAAATTCATATGGTTGATGATCCATATCTATCGAAACCATTTTCTTACCATAATTTTACAATAACCATATAGCTCTAGGTATATAAAACTTTCCTCCATTCCTATAAAGTATCTTTGCTGAGACTCGGCTATTCCTTTGAGCCATTCCTCTGTACCCCTCGTTAGCCTTTGTACGGTCTTAAAGGAAAACGAAGCTAATTGCGAAGGACTGGCAACTAGAAAAAAGTTGATGATATCGGAGCTATGGCTGATCTTTGACTTTGACTAATCTATGCAAAGAATTATTCAATGATAGTCTCCTAGTCTTAGAGGTTAATAGAAGGTTAGTATCTTAGTTGTTTTTATGGTAGGTTATAAAGGATTAAAGTACTAGGGGTTAGTTGAATGTTGTGGACAGTGATTGAGAAATTTGTCATCCATATTCAATTTAAATGCTATCTGTTAAACCAAGTTGTCATGTTGATAATTATGAATAACAAATTCTCCTAGAGTGTGATTCTACAAAAAAGATCAATTTTCACAACTGCGTAGCTAATAAGCGCTATAAGATACTCTACTATCTTTTGGTAATCTTTGGCATTAGACACTAAAAAGAGATATGTTCGTACTTTTATTTATATTACTTTCATTTTATGAGCCTTATAGATTTGTACCAAATTCGATAATAAAACTAATATTTTAATAATAAAATGAATCAATTTATTAAATTCAAAAACAAAATATAACAATAATTAGAAATAATAAGTAATAAAGCCCTTAAAAAAATTGTACAGTAACATACCAATAGAATTTGACATAAATATATTAATTATTGAGGACTGCGCCCTAAGGAAATGTGTCGCATAAAAGTTTAATAACTGTATTATACAACATGTCACTTTTAATAACTTTGGTAAAACCTTTGCCATTCTATTAGCATTAATTGCTAGTTATCCCTGATTGGTTATTATAGTTTTATTGTTACCATTGTCTATCAGGTTGTTAGCCCTTCACTCAAACAATTCCATGCATTCCCAGTCCCTACTCATGTAAACAGCTATAAAAAATTCAATCACTCAAACTCTAACTCGACTAACAAGAGCCATTTAAAAGCAATACAAAGCAACTCCAACTAACAATGTAACAGCAATCAACGCAAGGAAAGCAGGAGAACAAGCGAAGAGAAGAGAAGAACTATTGAAGAGGAGAATTATGGAGATTCCCAGTCATTTCGCAAACTGCTCAACTGAAAAGTTAGTCGGCGACGCGGGAAAAAAGCAGTTATGCAAATGCAATTGTTTCTGCGAGGCGGCGGCAAATTGTGACTCAATGATTCAATTTTCAAAGCCACGCTTATTCTGTAAGAGCTTAAGTTGCTAGGAATCTATTGGGTCGTGGCCTAGTCAGCTTTTTGCTGTATTTTATTAAGAGTTATGATTATTATTTTTCATTTCTTTATTAAGCCATTCACCACTAAGGTTATGTCGGCTGAAGTACATACACTGATGCCATGGCGTTTGCACTTATTGTTATTCAGTCGCCTTGGTTACACCAACACCGCTAGACGCTACAAACGAAAAAAATCGAAGTCGAAGCTGCAATTCATCTCTTAATTTTTCTTCGGTTCGTTCCAGTTGAGGATCCAATTATAATTCCAAAGCAAACATATTTAACCGGTTTGGCATCACAATTGACTAAATATTCAGCCGAAAATAATTATTTGTATTTTCAACTTTCACTGAGCTGCTGACTTTTTGACGAACCATAGATGACTGTCTTATGATTTTTATGTCGATGAAAATTTTGATTTCGATTGTGAGGATGTACATAAAAATATTACACATATTATAGAGTTAAGTAAGTTGGGTTCGAGGTGTTCATAGAATTACTACCTTCGCAATCGCGGAGATGGAAACCTGAACCTCTGACTACCCCGCAAGGGTTAATGGTCGTGAATGCGTTTGTCTTTTTATAAAGTTACATACTGGAGAATAAAAATATTCATATGTCATTTATAATATTTGAGATTTGGTAAACAAAGGTTCTTAAGTTTTGAATACCATAGAAAATATCTGTTCAATTTATTTTCCACGGTAAAGCAATGTGGAACGTGTAATAATTAATAAGTTCTTGTTCTTTCAATATAAACCACTAACATACATACATATATATTCAGTCTTTTAATCGCTTTCGGGCTGGACACAACCTCGGCGAAACGATCATATCTCGTACGAGTATTATCCTGAATAATCTGTCGAACTGCTAAGCTACGCTGAATTTAGTGCTAATACTAATTCAGCAATATTTAAATAGTCATACAAACATGAAAAGAGCATGCTTCGATGGTTTGGACATGTTATGCGGATGAATGATAGCAGATTGACAAAAGGAATATATATGAGTGAAGTGGAAGGGCGGTTACGTAGGGGCCGGTCTAATAAGACATATAACAGTCAGATAGACGCTATATTGCAAAAGGTGACGTTAGGAGTACCTATAACCACCGCGAGTGTCTGAGAAGATGTATGAATGTCAATGAAGCGAAAGTAGTCTGTCAGGATCAGGACAAATGGGGATCCGTGATCTCTGCCTACCCCTCTACAGGGAATCAGGCGTGATGTGTATGTATGTATGTACAAACATGTATATGATGTAAGTCTATGTACCTATAGTTTCTGCCATACCTAAGCGTCAAGGGAGTCTCGATGGCAATCGATCTACGTGAACCAACTGCCTAATTGATGAGATCTGTTCCCAGCATCCGCGAAGAGGTGTATGAGATAAATTGGACTTTACATGTATGGAAATAGAAGCTAAAATTGCTTGGGTTTTGATACACATGTGATGGGTGTTTTATTTAGATTACGCTGATAGGGACGTGAATTGACGTTGAGTTAAGTATTTTAGAATTAATGGACTTTTATATTATCCAGTGGTTCTGAATGAAATGTGATAATATGTTCATATATGCGTGTTCATATTCCTCAAAAGCGTGGACAAAAACATGGTTTGAGGACCTTTAATTTTTTGCCTTTTTCGAGATAGGTTGTAAAAGACTACAAAGAGATTAGGGATAAACGCAATCCATTGCCCGATGTATGTAATGTCATTTAAAAACTACGTTTATCATCCGATAGGAGTCTATCTGACTGTAATATGTCTTGTTGGCCGAGCCCTTGGTAACCGCCTTTCCACTTTACCCACACACATTCCTTTTGCTAATCTATTATTTATCCTCATTAAATGTCTAAACCATTGCTATGGTCACGATTTTTAGCTCACAAGCATTTTATTTTAACTGCATAAAACTATAAACTAAGTGAAAAGTACACACATTTAACTCTACACAATGTTTTAACCAACTAAGCGCTTATGACATCATCCTCAACTTATTTGACAGAAGCTTAACAAATGTCATTATGGTTGAAAATGAAGCTCCATTAAATATGCATTTTGTCACCGCTAGCCCGGTTTATAGTTTGTAATGTCGGCCATTTTATGCGGAATTATTCACACCCGCTCGTTATAAGTGCTGATCAACCTATTAGCATTCTATTGGTGATCGGGGATGGAATTTTTGGATTACTAAACGCGCAAAGGTCTGTTTACAACACCGCGGACAATTGCTGGGAGGAATAAATTGTAGGGTGTAATTTGTATGATTACGTTTTGTACAGAATGTTAGGTCTTAATAAATTATACAAAATACAATCATACATAAATCATTTTCATAGATTATAATTTTTTTCGCGACAGATAACTTTAGAGACGTTTCGATTGCCTAAAAAAATAATTAACGAGATTGTAAATGCAACTATTAAGTTTAATATTATTATTTTAAAATTAATTATTTTACATAATAAACTTTTTTTTGCATGTTTATGTTTATAAATACCAATTGTATATATCTGATGTAACGTCACACCCGTTTTGCTACAGAGAAGCAGAGATTACAAATCCAAATTCTGCCAAATCTCTTTCCTTCAGTGACCATTATAATGTATCATACTGTATATTTAAAACAAACTGGTACAGCAACTATTCAAATCTTTCCTTTATAACTAATACTAGTGACCCGCCGTGCGATTCTTGAAAAAAGTTAAGAGTAAAACAATACCAAAACAGGTTTGATTTTTGGTTTTGGTATTCTTGAAACGTCAAATACCCTCACTTTACCGATTGCAGTTTTGTTTTGGTTTAACGCTCAATTTGGTATTCTTGAAAAAAAATTGAGTCAAAACGTAATCACTATCGGCATGAATCGGTATTCTTGAAATAAAACCAACAATATTTGGGAACACTATTTAGTAGTAACGGAAACTGTGAGGGAAATATTGAAGGCAGAGTGCTTGGCAAAACCAAAACGTTGTGTCAAATATACGTCAAATATCGCACATTGACGTAACTTTTACTAACGAGCTTGGTAGTTTTGTAAAAGTGAAATTATGGTAACACAAAAGTGTAAGGTTTTGAAAAGGTTTTGGTGCAGGAATACAACGAGAGCGCTGCGATTCAATAATGGTGCAGCTTTGTAAAAGGACTTCAAGAATACGAAAGTAAATCTGCACTGCACCTGCACTGCAGCGCTATCAATACCGATTTGAAAAAGTTGTTGTTTTCAAGAATTGAGGGGCCGCTCCGGTTTTGCACGGGTATAAATGTTGGGTATGGATGTTATTATACATATAAACCTTCCTCTTGCATCACTCTATCTATTAAAAAATACCGCATCAAAATCCGTTGCGATGCGTTGGACAGAGAAAGCAACTTTGTTTTATACTTTGTAGTGATGATTCGTACAAAATCTTAGTCAGCAAAATATTTAAGACTTTACAGCAATTACAAAGCGCCGGAAGTCGCCATTGTGCCCTTGAAATGGGTTCTTAGGGCCCAAGAAATGCGCATAAAGGGCCCTTATTAACCTAATAAAGCTCCCGTTTTGTGCGGAATGAAAGGCGTTTAGTCGAATTTCGCGAATGAATGAGATGTCTCGGTTAAATTGGGAACGGAATGAATGAAATGAAGTCTATTACTCGTATTATTTTTTGTTTTGTTTGTTTTATGGTAACTTAAGTGTGCAATTATGGTTATAAATATGTAAACCTTGAAAAAATACCTTAGAATATCTAACAAAGGATAAAAGTTGTGATGTGTTTAAACGTGATTAGTATATAGAAAAAAGTAAAACCGTATTTGTTACGTTTCATATAATTTAACACTTTTATAAGCCCCAATCCTCTCAGTTTTCTATGTATAATGGCGTTGAAATCTCGATGCTTATGTGTCTTTAAATATCAGTTTCTATAATCAAATTTTTTTGTTACAGGACATTTTTACAAATGGGCTGATCCCAACCCATCCACAATGGACAGAAAAGACGACCTTCACAGACTGGGCTGCAGCATAGCCAAGCAGACCATCCTAACTACCCATCCAAGTGGCTTACAGACCAGGGTCTCCGTGGAATTAGCCAACTTTAACCTTCAGGACTCAAAGAAACCAAAATGGGACAGTCCATTTTTGACCAGACGATTTTTCCCCGGTGGTATCTCTGCTAATACAACCCCCATTTTGGGTAGAAGATCAGATGTGATAGCGGAAGGGAGATTGTCACAGCAATGCACTCCTGTGATGAGGAGACGGGAGTTGGTGGATAGTCCATGTGGATCTCCTATATTGGGGAGGAAGATGGAGGATGATGAGGTCGAGACGGACAGTGTTATCTGCGGCTGGTTGAAGTTCCGAGATAGTAAGCGGGTGAGTTTATTATAAATAGTGATTATTTTATGATTAAAATTGTAGTTAAGTAGTTTCGTAAGAGTTCGATGTAGCTCAGTCGTTTGAAGCTTGACTCTGTATTCTATTGTAGATAACAGTGATAATTTTATGAGTAAAATTGTAGTTAAGTAGTCTCGTAAGAATTTGGTGTAGCTCAATCGTTTGGGGCTTGACTCTGTATTTGTGGGTAAAAAAGCCTTTAAATTTCTGAGCATATATCAATAGAAATCAAGTTTTCTGATTTATTTTTACATTTTCGAAATGCGCCTATTATTACGGTTCGGGAAAACATCGTGAGGAAACTTATAGATCGGAAAAAGCTGAATAGCGACACGGCTTACCATTTGTCACATCTCTGACAACACAGCATGGCCGTGGAAGGTTTTGTCTAGTTGGAGTATAGTTTAGTAATCGAGTGAGACCTCAAAATAATAATCTCCTATACAGTGCAAATAGGACCACGAGAATCTTTAGCATGACTATAAAGTATAATATATTGGTAAGTGACAGTCATAATGACAGGTTCCTAGCACATCGCAAAATGGCTTCCATTTACTTCTAGTTATAATTTAAGTCCTAATGTAGGAATAATTTTGAAAACTTTTGACTATCTGGTAAACCATAAATATAGGTTTTCCACCTTTGTCGAAAAAACCATAGTTGATAGCTCATAACATACAAAACCATAACACAGTCATCAACCACCCAAAAAGGATTACAGTCGTGATGTTTATGTTATTTAACATCTTTCCTGAAAAACGGTTACGTGGTCGGAATATCCCAAAAGCCGAACATCGATTGAATACTAATAGGTTGATCAGGATAAATGAAGCTACCAATATTATTTACAGCAACATTATATACATATGTTTCATTATTATTGACCTTTTGGAAATATATTAGTTAAAGTAATATATGTATGCTATATAATAATAATAATTTGACGTAGCTCAGTTGTTTGGGGTTTGACTCTGTATCAGTGGGTATAGGGTTCAAATCTCGCTTGAGCATGTACTAATGGAAATGAAGTTTAATGAATTTCTATGTACATTTTCGTGATAAAAATACATTTACGAAATGCTTCGAATATTATGGTGAGAGAAAACATCGTGAGGAACAGGTCATAGTCAATGCTTATAAATGGCGACATGGCTAATAATCTGTCATATTGAGTACTGCCTATCTGGTCAACACATGGGTTCGAGATGCCCAAAGAATTACCACCGTCTCGATTGCGGAGATTGACACCTGAATCTTTGACTACCCCACAAGTATTTTTTTGCTATATAACTGCATGTTTGTTGGGATAGACAGAGGCTTGAATGACCATATTAAGATCTAATATGGTATAATTATGTTGAAGTAGCTAGAGACAATGCAACAATGTTTAAACCTAATACGTTATTTGGCCACTTAAGCTTCTCATGGATATAAACAGATTGCTTTAAGCAGGCATTCTTAGTAACTTTTAATTTACGACTGATACACATGCATATTTATTATTACTTACTCTTTTGTATGTCAATGTCATCAATACATTCATCTACATATTATGTAGTTTGAATTCATGCCATTTTCATACACAAACTTTACTTTGTCTAAGATTATGTAAGTCTAAGACCTAGGTCATTAGAAGGTCTTGCCAAAGTCCTAGAGTCTGGCGTTTAGAGGCGACTAGCGCGTGGGTCCTTGCGAACACAAGTTGAGTAACTAAGCATATGATCGTGAGCTAGTACTTTGGGTACAGGGCAAGGTATGTACAGTTAGCGCTAAAAGTACAAAAGACAATATTTTACATTTTAAACTGGTGTTACTATGCATTGCCATGGCCATTATACGTTCGCGTGTTTCGAAATGAATAATACTGTCTTTTGTTCTTATAAACGTAAACCGTATAAAAAGTTACTGGGTCTGCACTTGTAGCGTTGACTGTACAAGATTGTTTGAAGGTTTATATAGGAAGTAATGAGTTGTCATTCTAGGGTAAACATGGAATTAACTGTTACTACTACGTATTAATATTATAATAGTATAAAATTATCGATTTATTTATTTATCTAAACTTCTTTCATTTATATAGTCATGTCTCTACATTGCAGGATAGAAAATGACTATAGAACGCTACCTTTAACAATTCTGACAAATTTATCTTGCGTCACTCAAACGTTTCTATACGTAATGTTCAAAGAACCTTCAGGTATCTAAACTTTAGATTCCCTTTAGATTCTCAAGGGATACGAGAAACTAATCCATTTGAAGTAATGGTTCTTCACTACATAGTATAAAACAAAGTCGCTTTCTCTGTCCCTATGTCCCTTTGTATGCTTAAATCTATAAAACCACACAACGGATTTTGATGCGTTTTTTTTAATAGATAGAGTGATTCAAGAGGAAGGTTTATATGTATATTAACATCCATTAAATAGTGGAGTAGGCTATATATTTTATACCCGTGCGAAGCCGAAGCGGGTCACTAGTAAAAAATATATCATTTAAATCTGAAATTATCAGTATCATACATTGATATAATGTCGGCGGGTGTACTGCGGGTGTACAGCAGGATGTGTGAGCCCACTCCACCGCGTCTAGTGTCGCAACTGGGCTAAGGGCTTACCTGAGTAAGGGTGGGACATGCTCGATAAGTTTGTCGATCAATTGGTGAAATTATCGATAAAGTATTATGGTTTTGGTATACAGCTAAAGTGTCTTATATGAGAAGGGTAGCTAAATGATTGGAGATTTTTAATGTTTGTTGTGATAAATAATAATATTGGAGGTTAATTGTTTTCAATAATTGTAAGCTGAAGACAAGAAAGGTTTTTACAACATACAGTGTTGTGAAAATCATGATTTATTTGAGATTTTCTATTACTCATTCTATCAGAGACATATATAGAATGCTGATTACCTTCTTTTCTTCCCGTCTTGTTGTATGAGGTAACTATGAGACTAAGGGTCCATCTATAACCATTATTCCATGTCAATATCATCGCAACCATAGTTATATTAATATTGACTGAAGACTTATTGTATACCGACTACATTTTGAATTTCCCTATAACACTACTTTAATTTACTTTATAACACTACACTTTATTATTTCTAACTCTACCACACAAGCACAACTATCGACATAGTTCTTTTCTATCGACTCGGGCTTTTACACTTCACTAGTCGCGATCAAAGAGTTTTGCACAACGGCCCCTTAACACTACGGAGGACGCAGCCTTAATTACTAACATCTGCGGTGCTAAGGTGACGAGGATATTATTTAGAACCTTACCTGTGTTAATTGGGATTTAGGTATATTGTAATCAGCTGTTGATAGGAATTGAAGACATTATGCTTGGATTAAAAGATAAGTTTTGTTATTAGAAAATTTCTTCGAGTAGTGTGTACATACTATTGAATATTCGTCCCGTGCTTGACTAATAAGTTAAAAAATGTTAATTAAGTGCCGTTCTTTTCGGTTTATCGTAGAAAGCACTTAAGGACATGAGGAAAATGGAATCTAATGGGTGATGGACTAGCACCTATCATGTCCTTACATATCATATTTCCTAGGTTGCTGTTTAGCATACATATTGGGGTAGTCATCCCATATGGAACAAGACTGATACTAGCCCATCGACGAAAAGATTCCATTAACCCCCAGTCCCTTAGTCGCTTCTTATGTAACGGCGCCTAGTTATCATTATTTTGAAGCATGGCATAGGATAAGATATGGTTATATTTCTTACTTGAAAATATCGTAGCTAAATACCTAAGTCACCAACTAGCATAATACCATTTCCCCGTACAAGCTTTGTTAGGTAAACAGAAGACAGGGCCCATTCCATTGATAGCTGGCCATTTTTCCTCTAGATGGATGGCAGACATTCGAGGCTATCATTGGACTATTTGTCAACTATTAGTCTTTCATCGGGTTTACTCGGTGTTTGGATGGATTTATGTATATTAAGGCTTTAGTCCCTTTTGGGATGGATAGAGTCTTGGAGGAACGTAGTTTGTTCACATGAATGATTTTACGTCACTACGGTTCACTACTTATCACGTTGTGTGCAGTCTATCTGGTGATACGCGGGCTTTGAGTGACCCATACCTAACATGCCTTCAAAATTACAAAAATGGTAACTCAAGTCTCTGACTACCCGTCAGAATCAAAAAGGGAGTATGTATACACAAGTCGTGAAGCGTGTGTTATGTATTGTCCATAAAATATTTAAACTAGACCCTTCATTATAATATTAATAGATGACTATTTGCCATAACGAGATCTTTAAGTGGCCACTTCAACTCAACTTGTCAAGTCTCTCGAAACTCTAACCATCCCATACGCTTAACGAACTCAATTCACAAACAAACAAACAAAACAACTGTAGTTAAGTTTATTGCCACATTTGTCGTGTGGAACCCTAATACATCATACGGAACCCAACGATAAACAATGGCGGATGACTGATTAGGAAATATTGATTCTGGAATCACACATGTGTTTTGGTGTCAAATGCTGGTTTGGAACGTCAAAAGGGGGGTGAATAACTGTAGATCTAGTTTTAAGAGATTCGCAATTTATACTCATGATTAATAACTAACGGGACTTATCGCGTAAGTTTTTATTTAGTCTGCCCGTGACCATGGCTACTGCAACGTAGCCGAAACGTCGGGTTAATAAAGGTAATTTTATTATATAAAAACTTACGCGATAAGTCCCGCTCGTAATTAATCATAGATCTTAGTTGTCATGGGAAAATTAAGTAGGGGATATAGTTCATATAATATTTATATATGTACATGTCAGGATCTATAAAAAGGGGTATACGTGTATAAAGATCATAGTAGTCTTTTTTACTCGATAAAAGTAAACAATTTTCTCTTCGTTGACATGCAAGGTTATCTCTGTGAACCTTTATAAGAAAAATCTATAGTTATTCTTTTTTATACTTACTTATTCATACTTACTTACTTCCTTAAATTCCTTAGGGGTGGACAGAACCTAGGCGATATAACATCTCCTAGGTCACATATCAGCATAATATTGTGATTGTCATATTGGTCATATTGGATGGACATGAGTAACAGGTTGCCCATCGCCCAATAGTTTCTATTTACCCCCAGTCCCTAAGGTGCTTCCTACGACATGCCAGGAAGAACGGCAGCTAATTAGCATTTTTTTACCTCTTAGAGCACGGTACATACATACTTCGATATTGATATTCACGTTTCTACGTCCCTAAGTGGCGAAATTATCGAACGTCACCTAGAACGATCCAGACAAATCTCTCTTGCTTCACTCACACCCATTAAAATCAAATTGGAGACATTCTTCTCTAGGATTTTCATAGCGTGAAGAACAGAAGAGCATATATGGTTAATTGTCTGTATGAAAAATTGGTATGCTTAGCGTACTCCTAGATATTATATTATGAACTATCTATTTATACACCTCCTCCGAAATGTAAATAATGGCGCACTGTTTCAATCGGTCAACAAACAAACGTAAATTCAAGGATTAAGATCTTGAGGATCAAACCTACTGTGAGTTATGGGCACCTAGTAGAAATTGGTCAAACTGTTAAATAGAGTACATATAACTAAGAAAGGTAGTTAAAATATAAATGCGTTCATGACCATTAACCCTTGCAGGGTAGTCAGAGGTTCAGGTTACTTCACCGCACTCGTGGAGGTAGGAATTCTGTGGCCACCTCGAACCCACGTTTTGACCAGATAGTCAGTATTCAATGTTACAGTTCAATGTTACTCCTCCTTAACCATACCGTCACCTTAACCATACCATAATACAAAATTTAAAATATTTGCAACATAAAAAATCTTTTTATCTTTCTGTGGATAACATTCCAATAAACATAATCACAGAAATTCACACATTGAACTAAATATAAATGTTCATACAATTTTAGTACTTCTCAGTTTTTATTACTATATCAAACGAATGTGTACGCAGAGCTTAAATCTTGAGGAGCGGCCATGTTAGTTTTCTTTGAAAGAGGTGAAGGCGCTTCAAACCTCTTTGGTGCCTGCATCATTAATTAAATTTCGCGCGCAACCGCGGCGGGAAATGTGAAAAGTTTATAAAGCCTTTTATTAAAATATGTACACATATTAATTTCATAACACTGGTGGTAAGCTAACGTTATGTGGAATTATATTATAATATATCATTATGTTCAAGTCTCTTGATCTCTTTCGAGGTGGACCGACCTTGGAGACATAGGTTTATGATCATAATTAGGAGTATTGGGATTGTGTTTGCACTGATATTAAGAAGTACACCAATTAATGAATATAACACTCATATTTGGCAAAAATAATGGCAAAGTGTATCATGAGAATGTGTTTCCTACTGCCAAATAAAATTGGATCAAGATCGATCGAAAGTTTTTCATGACATGAAGATATGAGCTCATAATATAACTAGAACCATTCTATTTAAGTGTAACCAAGGAAAGGAATTCCAAAGTGTTTTATGAAAAGTATAATATGTACAAAGAATTATGGATTTAATTAATTTATTAGCAGGATAACAACGGCAATTAAATGAAAAGTAATTAGTGGAGTTTTAAATTAATACGATTGAATTTGTGACCAATTATTTTTGGAAGTGTATTTAATATTGTGATTGGGGTTCTGGGAATTGCCATTTAAGGTTTTCGTCATCCATCTAGAGAAAACTATATAAATTGTTCAGTATTTAGATAGTATATACATATTCAAAATTTATTAAACACATCAATTCTATAGTGACAAAAACATGACTTATAATTTCCCGGATACTAATGAATTTAGAAAGTATATTTAATTTTATAATAACATTTAATGACTACCTTATTCCAATAAATAAATAATGAACAAAGTTTTATGAATAAAAGTCAAAGTCAAATGTTTTTATTCAACATAACTACAAGTACGGTACGGTCATTGAAAGTCAAAACATTTGCCTGACACTGGTTGTCTCTTACATTGATATTCTACCGTTGGTTCGGAAACCCTGGCTCGGAGAAGAACCAACAAGAAACTCCGGCTTTCAGGAATTTTTGCCCAGTGCCAGTTACAAAAACAAATTATAAAGAAACATAATTATCTTTACACATATAGCTTAGAAAATATAAACACAGATGTATCTATAGCTATGTTATGTATTGGTAAAATTCCAAAATTTAAACTTCAGACGCCACACAAACCGATGCCTCGTTTACACAAAGCATAGTTGAAATGCTCACTTTTAAACACTTTAGTAGAATGTTATCTCAACGTCCATAAATCAATCAGGAGATAAATTTTAAGGATGCTGGGTGTTTGCCAAGATCCTGCTCTTTGGGGCCCAAAGAAGACCATATCTATGAATAATTCAAAAAGGAGACTAGTGCTAGTTTGGGATTTTGGAATGGTGTCAGCTGTCTATTGTTTAAAAGGATGTCAAACCATATAACGGTTTTATTTTATTTTATTTTTATTTTATTTATTTAAAGGCACAACTACAGAAAACAATTTGATACATTTCCTTACAACTTCATATAAAATTCACAGTAAAATTGACTTCCGTTAAATGTTGCACACAGCGTTTAAATTAAAGTGTATACATAAGTAGGTACTGAGATACAAATTTTTATGCATCAATATTAATTACAAATATCTAATTTACTACAACATGGATTTGCTTTACAACCTTTGTATATGAATAGGAGCTTTGCGAAAATAAATCCAGGACCTTTATGTTATCATTGTAGAATCTACACATACGGTACAGCGGATCATTAAACGTAACATTGTTATTACAGCTTGGTACATCAAAAAGCTTTGGTTTTCTTTTATTACTCCTAGTTTTAAACGAGAGGCGGCCTAACAGATCCATGGCATCCCATTTTCCATTAATGATCTTATAAAGTACTAAGAGATCTTGAACTGATCGTCTAGACTCCAGAGTATCAATTTTAAAATACCTAAGTCTGTCTTCGTACGTAGGCAGTTTACGCCGCATACCCAATTTCGAGCTTAGGTGACGTAGGAATTTTCTTTGAATCGCCTCCAATCTGTCAATGTGAATATTGTATTGAGGACACCATATCACCGAATTAAATTCCAGAACACTTCTGACAAGAGCAGAATACAGGATCAACAGACTAGCCGGTCTTCGAAAAGGTTTTGCCGTTCTCTTAATGAAACCAACAGTCCTGTTTACCCTAGATACAATGCTTTCATAATGATGTGTGTAAGTTAATTTTGCATCTAACCATATGCCAAGATCTTTAACTAGATTTGAACGGTTTAGTACAATGCCATCAATACTGTAGGGATAAAGAATTAGATTTTTATTTTTCGTAAAAGTAATTAGGCAGCATTTAGAGATATTTAAATACATACTATTATTCACACACCAACCAATGATCATATTAATATTACTCTGTAAAAATGTGGCATCCTCAATGCTCGCTATCTCATGATATATCTTAATGTCATCTGCATACGCAATACATTTACACGTTATGGACTCTATGAGGTCATTGATGAACATATTAAAAAGAAGGGGCCCTAAATTTGACCCCTGTGGTATACCAGAGGTGGATTCGTAAGGATCAGAGTCATAACCATGTACTGCTACTAGTTGAGTTCTATGAGAAATATAAGAAATGAGCCATCGCAGGAGTTCACCGTGTATTCCAAGTCGGCTAGCCTTGATACATAAAATGTGATGGTCTACCTTATCGAAAGCCTTAGCAAAGTCAGTATAAAGTGAGTCCACCTGCACACGCCTATTAAAAGACAAATTGAGATCATGGACATAAGTCAAGAGATTGGTTGTAGTGGAACGCCCGGCAACAAAACCATGCTGTTTCTCGCTAATGATAGGCTTTAAAAAACAATACAAATGTACATAAACTAAGCATTCGAATACTTTAGCGAAACAACTGAGTATGCTGATTGGTCTAAAGTTATTTACATCCGTCTTCTCGCCCGATTTATGTATGGGTACTATTTTAGCGACCTTCCATAGATCAGGGAAAGATCCTGTACATAAGCTACGATTATAAATTAAATAAAGGGGCTTCGTCAACGCTACTCTACAATGCTTTACAAATATAGGTGGTATTCTGTCCGGTCCAGCACCCTTGTTAATGTCAACAGATCCCAGAGCCTCCAGGATATCTTGTTCTGTAATTGTAATGGTAGCGATGTTTCTAGTTGATTCTAGAAAGTTTGGTAAAGAAGTTGTTGAAGAGGGTGGGCTGTAGACAGAGGAGAAATGCTTCGCAAAAAGATTGGCTATATCCCTACCATTATTAGCTGAGACTGATATCCATAATACATTTGGTTCGGTAAGATATTTGTGACATTTTTGGATTTAGGATACCTCCAAAAGGATTTTATATCCTTTTTTATACTTTCCTCAATTTTCTCTATATACGATTTGTAACATCTATCGAATTCCTTTTTGGCTCTTGACCTAAGCATCGAGAATGCGTCAAAATCACGAGGATTACGATATAATTTAAATTTACGATGGTATTTTTTCTTTTCTTTTAAAATTTTTATTAAAGGACGAGAAAACCATAAGGGCCAAGTGTTATTAAAATTTGATACGGGCGTGTGTTTTTCAATTATTTGCCATAAATTATTATAGAATATCTGTACCAAACTGTTGCAGTCCAGCCCAGCATACTGATCCCAGTCTATACCAGATAGCTCGACATTACATTCACTGAAATTAGTTTTATGAAATTTATATCTCTTCTCAGTATTAGCCTTCAAGATTTTTGGCTTATCGTAATTTAAGGTTATTGCCAAGGGTGGATGATAGATGTCAACACGGCTTAGTGGTGCGGCCTCAGATACAGTGCAGGGAGTCTGAGAGTTGTTTAAAACTAAATCTAGTATCCTATTTTGTGAATTAACAACGTAGTTAGTTTGGGTTAAGTTTAATTGAGCTATGAAGTCATGTAGCGCACAAATTTTTGAATTTGATGTAGTTTTAGGATGACTACAAAACCAATCAATGTCAGGAAGATTAAAATCACCAACAATGAGTATATGATCAGAAGATGATTGAATTAAACCTTCTACGTGATCTAGGTAGTCTTTAAATTGGTCATATTTTATATATGAAGGTATATAAACTGTACATATATTTAAAGTAAAATGTTTTAGCTGAATCCTCACACATACGTTCTCCAAAACCACATTAGTAAGAAAATTTTCGGTGCAAACCAAAGACTTCTTAACTGCCACAAGCACACCCCCACCATGTGTTTTGTCATATATTTTCATAAAGTCAGCCGTACGATCTTTTCGGTAAACATGATATCTATCATCAATAAGTTCAGAAGATGCCACGGATAGATCAAGCCACGTCTCACACAAACAAATAATATCATAATTATTTACTAAAATTGAATTCAATACAACATCAGTTTTGGATTTTGTACCACGAATATTTTGGAAGTAAACAGACAGATTGTCCATCATAAAAAAAACATTAAAATTATTCTGTAATAGTATACAATAAAAACAACAAAAATACCAATAAATAGATACTTAATTAAGGGAGTCCAATGCTTCCCGACGCCCAACGTGAACAAATGGAGAAGATTCATTTTTACGCATGAAGATTCGGCCATTGCGTACCCATACGAACTTGTAACCTAATTCTTTAGCTTTGGCACGGGTGGCAGCATGGAGCGATTTATTAGAGGGTGACAAATGTTCGGAGACGTAGATGGGCACTCTCGGTCCGCTGAAATTCAGTAGCGTGGAAACAAGTTTGTCATTTGGATGCGACCTGTTATAGCGAGTGACCGCCGAGTAAAACTCATCACGGCATCGAGTACTTCTCATCTGAACAACAATGGCCCTCGGTGACATCCTGTCCTTATTCTTACGGGCAACCCTTGTACAGTTCAGTACGTCAGCGTCCATGAGCTTCAGCGACACCACATCAGCAATTTTATTCACCACTGCTATGAGGTTTTCATTTTTATGCTCAGGCATACCCTGAATCTCCAGATTATTGTTTCTTAAATATTGTTCCAACTGTTCGATACGTTCCGACATTACTGTCACAGTAGTTCGCAAGTTTTGACATTCAGTTTGCATATTTTGATGATCTTGCATTATGGTGTTGGTAGCCTTTATTAAATCGTCATACTGATTGCTAATATATTGCACCGAATTTTGAAGGTCAAGCAACCTCTCACTAATCGGAGCCATTTCGATACGGATCGCTGCTTTTATTTCTCTTCTTATCATGGCACACAAGTCAGCATCGCAACTCATGTCTTTGTTACTGCGACTGCCTCTAAAAGTAACATTATCCCGAGGGGAGTCATCCTCCACGCGATCAGGTGAGGGCTCCAGAGCGGCGCTTGAACGTACTGGGGTATTTGTATTATCACTCTTTGGTTTTTTGTTGACACATTCAGGACAAATCCAGGATTGTTTACCTCCAGCACCACACAAACTTTGAAAACGCTTCTCATTAACACCAGCACATAGGAGATCGTAGGCTTTGGTACACTTCGAGCATTTAAGACATTGTTTGCCTTTAATCGCGTTAAGACATCCCGCACAATTGATTTGCTTCGAAGACATTTTCATAAAACAATATCAATATTATGATGGTTATCGAGTCCGCGAGAAGAAGGTCACAAGCGCCGTGCGAGAGGCGGCGCTTACGCGTTTTGCCGAGTCGATTTGTAATGCACAATATTGGCGGTGGTTATCACAATTGTTTTTTGTAATTGAGTTAATTATGGTAAAAATACGATTCACTGTTATTCACTTGTATTAGATATTGATTATGTATTGTAATATCAATTCGATACACACAAAAACCCGGCACAAATTTACTGTTGATCACTGTTATTACGAAATAATCGAGAGCAAAGTTGTAAACAGTCCGTGTTCTCCGAGTACCCGTCCGTTTTTACATTAGATATGTATGTTTTTGGTTGACTAGTTGACTTTATTTATAAGTTAAGTATCATAAGTGTTAAATATTTCAGTATTATCGTATTTGCAACTAATACTATTTTTATCACTTTAGTCTCTTGTTAAAACGTTGAAAAAATTAACTTGACTTATTGTCCTATGTCCCCCGGGTGGGGCAGAGGGCATCCACAACAGTCTTCCATCCCGATCGGTCTTTCGCGGAGCTTCGCGTTTTATCCCGCTGCAGGTCTTCCCTATTCTCTTCGCTTCATCTGTAAAAAAAAGATTTAAAAATTAAACGATAACTTTTTCGTTAATGGGAAGGGAAGAAAACATAATGGTCTGTTATTTTAGGAAACACACAATGTAAGAAATACAATAAATATTTATAAGGAACATTTCAATTTAAACTTCTACATCTTAGTAGGATAAACAGAGACAAATGAAATAAACTTTGAATCACAAAATTTTTGTCTTGGCTTAACAGACCAAGAAGATATTGTGTTTCCATTGCTCAAGCCAATCCAAGAGAAGCACAAGAATGTAAGGTATACGTCTAAGATTCACATTCCAATAACCATTTACAAATGCGTTCATCTATAATACGGTTGAGATTAAAAATGCACCCTCGCCTACAATGCCATGTGAAGTACCGATTGTTATATTGGGTCGCGTTGCCACCTTACGTCAATGTCAAAATTTCAATGCGTGTCAATAAGTCCTCGCCATCTTGGATTCGAGAAAGTAGGTCGCAGCCACTTCTACCTTTTTGTTGGTGACAACCCACAATGGTATGTAAATCGTTCAATTTAAAATCGTAAAGAGGTAATGTATAAATAGGTTGGTAATCTCTTTCGCATTTGAGAAAAAACTGTTAGAAACATAATCATAAAGTTGGTAAAGTGATTTAAGTTATAATACCTAGATTAGGATGTATTTAGAATGCTAAGAAGTTATCTAAAAATACTTTGTGGCGTTTGTCGTAAAAGACTTGTAATATATATATATATAGGGTAGCAAACTGTTATTTATATTCCATATTACTGCTATTACAACTAATAACCCGATAGTCTGTATGACCACAAGAATGAGATCTCTAAAACTCTGTCATCTACTAATATTAAGACTTAAAGACAAACACTTTCACGACCATTAACCTTTGCAGAGTAAACTACGTTTTCTCACGATGTTCTGTCTCACGCAAAAATTTGATGCTATTGCTTGCTTCAACTCATACTTATTATTCAACTTAATATTACTATTACATTGAGAATAAGCTAAGTTCATTTCCACTGGCACCTACTTCGAAATTTGAACTCTATATCCAAAGATACAAAGTCTAGCCTTTAAACGACTGAGTTATACCGAATTACTATCTACTAAAGGAATAAAAAAATATCTTCAACAGGATACAGGAAAAACCCAAACAAACCTCACGAAAATTAATACCATCTTGTCACTACACTCATTAATATCCCATCACATATTCCAACTTCATGCATCATTTATCTCACCATACCCAGCTACAGCGATTTTCAACCTTAATCCCTCGTGATAAGAGCCGTGCTAATTGAATTCTTCACCGTAATAAATTTCGCAGAGTGAGGAATGAAAATTAGCATTCTCCCGCGAATTACGCGTTTGCTGAATGAATGGGATTAGGTACTGTCGGCAAGAGATAGCAATTGTAAGAGTGATTTAGGGAAAAATATTGTCTATGGCAGTACCAAGTTTGGTTATATTTGTCTATGATTTAGGTTTTACAGTGTTACTAAGATATTATAAAGATATATTAATAAGTTAAGATATTATAATGTTGAAGGTTTATATTTAGGTTATAGATACATACATATGTTCACGCCTCTACGTTCCTAAGGAGATAAGCAAAGACTATACTTTGCTTGTGGTAACCTGGAACGATCCTGACTAATCTCTCTTGCTTCACTTACACCACACCTTCTCATATATGCTCTTTTGGTGCAGTATTGTATTATATTTGTCTATGGTTTATATTTTGCATTGTTACTTAGATTTTTTAATGTCGTTGGTTTATGAATAGATTTATATCAAGAGTATCTTAAATGATTTGATCGCGGACTGACGTTTTAATTCTAAGATAATTAATATATATTTTAACTTTAAGTTTATTTTTAAATTTAAAATGGGTAATTTTTAAACAAGTCACCTTCACACCACAGCATATAACAAAAAGACATCAAGATTTCGATGAGTGTTAAATTTATACTAAAACATAAATAAGTTAGATCCTTCTTGGAGTCTCTTATAACGGAAAGAATGGCAGCTAGTTAGTATTCTTTATACGTCCCAGATATAAGACATCTAAACCCTACATATACACACTTTCAAATCGTATAACGTGACGTTTAATACGTTCAGAAAACAAATTTCATAACGCCACATTTTTATATTTTTTAGTGACTTACGCCACCCCCTAAACAGCCGAGTGACCGGAACAATATATGACATAAAGCTAATTGCACACTCCCCTGTTCCTGATCGGTAAATAATGACGCTCGTTATTATCTGTGGGGTATGTGAGACGGGCCTTATGTCGCGTGATGAGATTTTTCCTGCCAAGCGAATATAGAACCTATTTCAAGCGTATACTATAGAAATGAAAGAAAAATTGCTTGTAAAGGGGAGTAGGTAGAAAATTTGGAATGTCCATACGATTATGGCCATCGTGATGGTATGATGATATGGGCTTAGTTTGTGTTATAAGATTCACTTAATAGTGTTATTAATAACACTTAGGTCACTATAACGCTGATTGAACTAGCCCCTTGGTACTTTAAGAGTTGTGTTAAGAGTAGATGTAAGTAAATGTTAGTATCATTAATTTTTGCTTTTTTGTACCACAGAATTATATAGTAATACATAATATATCTCTGGTCATTTTAAAAAAAAATAAGGTGTTATTCTATAGGTATTTTATTTTTATACATTTTACGACCATTTTTGTACACATCACGCCCGTCTCGCTTAGAGAGATGGGCAGAGATAACAGGTACACATAATTATTTATTTCTCAAGAGGTTTCTTTGTCTTTACACCGCTTTCCCTTTATTAACATTTATATAACTCCTCATACACACTCTTTAACTACAAATACATTTCATTACCACAAGTTCCAAATCAAAGGTCATTAACCTTAGAATTGAACACTTGAACGTGCGCCCGAATAGCTATTTGGGGTAAACAAAATGAGGGCTTCTAATGCATTCAAATTACGAACAGAAACAATCGTAATTGCCTCCTACCCTCACTTTGTTGGGAATACGAACAAATCAGCTTACATTTGACTTTCTGTGCTAGCTAGGACGTAAAAAAGTTAGCTAGCTGCCGTTCTTCCCGACATGTAGGAATAAGGGACTATGGATGTATGGGATATATTGGGCGATAGGCTAGCAACTCGTTACCAATGTTCTATGTGATATCGCAACCTCAATATTCATGCTAAGTGATCAAAGAGATGTTTTCAAGTCTCCTAGGTTCTGTCCACCCCGAAAAGGATAAAAGGAATGTGTATGTATGAATACGAATAAATATGTGTTACGCTATGACAGCGAATGGTTTGAATAGGGATAGACAGAACATTGAAGTAAAAGCTAATATACCTGTTTGAAACATACATATAAACTCATGTTAAAATATCACACACCGTGTCTTACTGTCAACACATAAAATACTTTCAATCTGCAAATTTATCAGGTTCTTTTTTGTTATTGATCCGTTTAACTTTCGGTCCTTTAGTGCCATTCAAGTCTAAAAATAATGCAGTTAGTTAATATCCTCAGATTAGTACTTCATAATTTAATATTACAATAAAATATATTGTATATAATTTTTTTCTAAATAATCAAACTAAATCTTATTTTTATTATAAGCGAGCAAGGGCTACTTAATATCTTGTTTCACATATTCTGTTCACCCCGAAAGGGATTAAAAACGTAAATTTATTTGATGCCACTAAATATTTTGGTCTGTTCTATTCTTTCTGTTTTTTTAGGCTAATTCAATTAAAATTCACAAAATATGTTACTTTGAATACATCGCTGCTTTAAAACCAAACTGAAGAAACTCAAAAAACACCATTTTGCAAAAAACGTTGTTTTATTATATTATATATTTTTGTTGATTATTTTTTGTTGAGTTAGTTGATATATTTTTGACATTAAATTGCATATAATTTAAAAAAATGATTCAATCAATCAATCAATCAGCCTATGACAGTCCACTGCTGGACGTAGGCCTCACCAAGGTTACGCAACAAAACACGATCACTCGTGGCCCTCAGCCAACCACTACCAGCGACCTTTTTCAAGTCATCAGTCCATCTGGCAGGGGGGCGTCCTACACTACGTTTACCGAGACGCGGTCGCCATTCGAGAACCGCTTTGCTCCAACGGTCGTCGGTTCTGCGACAGACGTGACCGGCCCACTGCCACTTCAGCTTGCAACATCGATAGACAATGTCTACGACATTGGTTCTCTGCCGGATAATCTCGTTCCGGACTCTGTCCCTTAACGAGATACCCAGCATCGAACGTTCCATTGCCCGCCGAGCGACAAAAATGTGATTAAATATAAATATTTTTTTTATCTTTTTATTAACTTCAATATGTTTTATGTACTTATTATTTAATCTTTTTGAGATAAAATGTTTTTCGAGTTTCTTCAGTTTAGTTTTAAAGCAGCGACATATAAACTTATTCGTGATCAGAATTTAGGGTTCCGAAAACCAATATTGCCAACAAAAGTCTGCAGCTTTATTTATTTAATCATCAATTCTATTTTTCGTCTTATCCCTTAAGGGAGCTTACGGCGTGACCGTATGTTTTAAATGTCGAAATAACGTCTTATTTTTCTTCCTTAGGAAGCGCCCTTTTCATATAAATGTAAATTTCGCGAAGGGCCCCTCTCCCTTACTCTTTGATTCTTCAACTAACAGATCTAGATTGGGCAGAGAGATAGATTAGTGGAGACGGGAGTACTATAATGTAGGATCCACTGTGTCCTACAGGAAAAGAGGAAGCTTTCTATCTGGGCAGGTGTTCGTCCAGGCTAATGGCCTGACTTGGAAATTTCTATATATCTTGTTTCCGATAAATATTTTAATTGCGTGTTCTAGGATATTGATTTTTGTAATTATTATTTTTTTATTCTTGCTGGCGTCATCTGTGGTAATTATGTTTTAACTAATTGCAACTTAAGTTTACTTAGGTTTCTGTCTGTCTGTGACGCTATAGAGGTCGCCACAATAATATAACATATCTGTTGCCATTGTAAATAGGTCCATAGAATTACTACCTTCGCAATTGCGGGGATGGAAATCTGAACCTCTGATTACCTCGCAAGGGCTTATAGTCGTGAATGGGTTTGTCTTTTTTGTCAATAGGTGTCAACGTAATCCAAGATTTAATGCAACTTATTTAAGATTTCACATAGTTTGACTTTTTACCTATAGTTATTATTTAAAACGTAAATTCATCATCAGTATATCACGGCTTTTTACCTGTTTGTGGTATTTAGAGGTTTAATAACCATTGTCACCGTCAAATTTTATCACATACGTTTTATTATGACGACAGATGGTTATTACATAGCCATTCACCGAAGGTTAGTATAATCGTGGTATCTTACATAAATTAACAGAATATGATCGTGTAATATGGTACCGCACTCTACTTGCTATGCTTAACTACAGTATTTGATCAGGTAAGCAGTATTTCAACTGTATTGTAACATTATTTTACATAGTAACTATTTATTATTGTGCGTTTAAACAATTATCTTTCACTCCGGCTAATGCCACTAAAATCAATACAACCATTTTGACAATTCATATAAAGTTAGCTACAGGCAATATAGCCTGAATATAAAATGTTTTTCCAACTCATACGAAGTTTTATTTACTATGTGAAACCGGATCGTATCACGATAAATTAATAAAGATATCTCACCTGAGAGATTACCTTTATTTTATTTAAACAAACGCATTCACGACCATTAACTCTTGCGGGGTAGTCAGAGGTCTAGGTCTCCATCTTTGCAATTGCGAAGGTAGTAATTCTATGGCCACCTTCAACCCATGTGTTGACCAGATAATCAGTACTCAATGTGACAGGTGGTAAGCTATGTCGTCATTTGCAAGCACTAACTATAATTAGGTTTCCTCACGATGTTTTCTCTCACCGTATAATTCGATGCATTTCGTAAATGTGTTTTTATTACGAAAATGTACATAGAAATTCATTAAACTTCATTCCATTCCATCCATTCGTTCATTCCATTCCATTGGTACATGCTCAAGGGGCATCTGAACCCTGTACCCACTGATACAGAGCCAAGCCCCAAACAACTGAGCTACGTTGAACTAACATTATTTTACATGACGTAGTAAATAAACTGAGTGTAAATCGCGAGTGTTTAAAAATAACTATCATACGAAGTTAGTTCTCTGTCTGATACCTCCCATTGTTACCTTTTGCGTTAAGTACACACGCTTTGTGGCAAAGCAGAATACTCGCATACACACTTAAAAAACTCGAGGGCTGCATTGAGACACCCTCGCATAACTTGATAGTTAAGCAGCGTAACTTAGAGGCATTCATATTCATAAGTTCCAAAAGAGTGTACAGAAGTCTGAAAATGTTAAGCCTTAAACATTTAGCATGTTATTGAAGACTAGAATTGTAGATTGTGATATTAAGGTACTATTACAAAAGACACGTTATATTTGGGACGTAAATAGAATGCTATCTAGCTGCAGTTCTTACCGGCATGTCATAGGAGGTAACTAAGGGACTAGGGGTCAATGAAATCTATTGAACAATGGGATAGCAGACTGTTATCAAGGTTGCATATGAAATTACTACGTTGAAATTCATGCTCAAAATGATCATGGGTATATTATCGTGCCTTCTAAGTTCTTTTTATACTGACAGGGATTATGTATGTGTATATATGTATGGTAATGGTGTGTTTTAGAATACCTGGCACCAATATTCTCTAATACTTCTAAAGTTGTATCAAAGACTCTATCTACCCTGGAAGGAAAGCACATGTTTGATGTGTGTGAAGAACTACTATCCTCCAGCTATTAAGTTTAACTACTTTAATATAAAACTTTAACTATATTAACCCCTTTTCAAAGATAGGGTAAAATTTTCTTTACGGTAACAATAATAAAAACTTTATTAGTTAGGGAGGCTTCGTTTCATTTTGTTTTATTATAGTTTTCAGAGAAACTTCGGAATGAAGTTTGTTTAATATTGACTCAAGGAAAATTGAGTGGAAAAGGCTATATATAACTGAACTTAAAGTATACAATTCTATTGAATTTGCTGCATTGTTTAAAGTATATGTACAAACATAATATTTACTTGGAAGCATAAATAAATAGATATGGCTGTTTGGAGACTTGATAGATTCATAGTAAAGATAATTTAGTAAATGATAACAATTTCATAATACGTAATTTGTGGCTGGTAATATATATGTTAAGATGGGCAGACAGAGATCTATGATCCAAATGGTGCTCATTCTACCAGTGATAATTTCATAATTCTTACGAATACATACATATATTTACACCTCTATTTCCCTTACGGTATAGGTTGAGACTAACAACCGCCACGGGGAACGTTCCTGGCAAATCTAACTTGCTGCTCTCACACCCATTAACTTCTTATACATGCTATTCTGTTCTTCACACAACATACACCCGCCTTGAGAATAATGTTTCTAATTTGACCTGTATAAGTTCTACGCGGCCTACCCCGTACCATTCTATCTTCTAATATAAGGAACTGCTAAATATTATAACTTGCTAATAAGAGGAAGCAATTTCTGATGATTAAAATATTTTTCTATAACGTAACCGTATTTCTAAGGAACCCAACAAATGTCATCACCTCGCCTCAATAAAACGGAAACTGGCAATTGCAATCAAGGCAGGCGCAATTATTCACGCCGTTCCCTCCAGGGGGTCGACAGAGGGAATGGATTACGACACTTCCCTTTCAATGAAATAGTTTGGTCTCGATTTGACTTGGGGTTGGGCGCCATCTTGCGATTTTGGCGTCTTTTGTTAATCGAAATAAATTACTGAGAATAAATTGATGAAAAAGTTTCAATGAAAAGAGTTTTGTTGTTAAGTTGAATATATGACAAATAAAAAAAATGCGTTCAATACATTAACCATTATATTATATACATAACCACCCTTGCGGGGTTTTAGAGGTTCAGGTTTCCATCTCCGCAATTGCGGAGGTTGTAATTCTATGGCCACCTTGAATCCACGTGTTGACCAGATAGTCAGTACTCTATGTGGCAGGTGGTAAGCCATTACGTCATTTACAAGTACTAACTATCATCTGAATTTTTAAAACGTTACCAATGTTCCATTAGATATCACAACCCCAATATTCATGCTAAAAAGTGACTTAGGAGATATTATCATGTTGCCGAGGTGTTGTCCATCCCGAAAGGAATTGAAGGATGTTAAGGTATATGTGTATTTATATGTTAAATACATACATTGACGCTTCTACTTCTCAATGGTACGCAAAGGACTATATATCCCTACCTTGGAATATTGTAACAATTTGCCCTTGGCTTACTCCATATTTTTTTATTTTGTTGTTCATGAAACAAATGCTCACTTAAAAAAAATGTGTACTATTTACGATATAAAATATATACGTATAATCTAATATCTATTCATACATCAAGAATCGAATCCAGAACCTTTACATTCCATATTTACATCTCTACCCTTGAACTATAACAGTTATAACAACAATAACACTAATGCAATAATAACACAAAATTATACATTTTCCAACCCTACGTTCACTACAAAATGACATATAATCACACAAATTATACCTCATTCTTTTATCTTAGGGCTTGTACCGCCATCTATCGTTTGAAAAGAGACTGATTGCAGTTATCTTATATTGTTCTTGTTTATTCAGTTATTCAATTTATCTCTAGGGGGGGTAGTTGTGTAGGATTATTATGGTTGAATTAACATTGGGGAAGAAAATGCCTTTGCAGTTATGGTATTTGATTGTAAGGTAGCTTTTATTATGTATAGATATAGCTAGATTTCTAAGGAGTTTCATAGTCATAATTGTTAATTGATTTTCTTATGTTATCTATGAAGATTTGGATGTAGCTTTCAAATGATTAATTCGATAATTGCATTGGTGTATTATAAATACCACTGTCTACTTTTCAAAGAATAATAATCGTGAAGTGTATATTATGTTGATATATGAATATTACTATGGATCGTATACTCATAGGTAAGGATCGGGACAAATAGGATCTGTAATCTCTGCCTACCCCTCTACAGAAAGACTAGTATGATGTGCATGTATGTATGTATTACATACAAGTATGATGTGTATGTAAGCACTAACACACTAACCTGCCATACAAACCCAAACCACTCGACTTCGTAGCACCCGCAAAACAAACTACGAACCCTGTTATGAGTCCGTAGCATCCGTAGCTCATCAGGCCGTCAATCACATCGCCCTCGTAGCACGACTTGAATGCTAATAGGGGCAAACAGGGGTTTGGAGTCATTTGCGATTAGTTGACTCGACGTTTGTTTGCTTGTTTAGCTAAATGAAGCGCTCTGATTGGCTGGAGATTGACAGTTGGGTTGCTATGGTGATGGTTGGTGGATGTATGTGTATATAATTAGTGGGATAGTGGATTGAAGATAGTACGACAGATTTTGTATATAGGCTGTTCAGGATATAGATGAATATAATATATCTGCTACTAATACTAATAAACTACTAACTAATACTAATAATAACTGCTAATATGTGGAGATATTATTAACTTTCTTTCACTTCACAAGATTTGGGTTATATCAGAGATAACGATTACTTATTGATGAAATAAAAATAGGATTGTATATAATTAGTTTTAAGAGTGATGTATAAAGATTAATTAGTTAATTATAATTTAATAAGTGTCTTACTCGATTGCATTAGAATAAACCTGTAATGATCGATGTTTGTAAAGGAATAAATAAAATAATTAATTAAATAAATAAATATAAATTTTTACAACTCATTGGTAACATGTAAACAATATTTTACTTTTAACAATTACTTGTTCCGAAAACAAATAAATCTAACAACTGAATTATTCTTTACTTATGACTATCTAACATAACATTTGGAACAAAATACATTCTCCAAACTAACATCCCAAACACACACACATCATACAGCACCAAAACTTCATACACATCAAACCATACACACTAATTTCTACACTACACACTAATATTCCCGCTAAACAAAACCTTGGCTGAATACGCAGCCCGTAGTCTTGTGAAACAGTAAAAAAAAAACTGAATAAACTCCTCTGGCTGTGAGGCGACAATCCACGTCACTCAGCCGGCTTAATTGCGACTAGTGAAACAAACGAGGGGTGGGCAGAGATCTCCTGTCAAGTTGGGATGGGTGGATTGGCGGTAAATGTAACTTGGTATGATTTTTTTTCTTACAATAGTTAATAATAATATTTGAAACACTGTTACCAATTGAACTAGCCCCTTGGTAAGTTCATTTAAGACTTTTGGTAAGGGTACTAGTCAACGTATATTTAAGAAATATATACATATTATGCATAGATAAATACATATATAGCATATATAATCGACGACCAGACTGGAAAGCAATAGACAAGCGTAGTTCTTAACTCTGCCTCCACCGGGACCTCACGATAAGCGTGTCGGCGGCTAACCGATCGCGCCACGGAGGTCGTGAAGTATATATATCGTAAGTATACGTCGGTATATGTGTGTTGATAATTTCTTTAGTATGTCTTTAGCATGATAACATTAGAGGTTGTGATGATAATAATCACTTGGATAGGTTTTAGGTCTTTAAGTATGTTGAAATTATTGTATATGATTTTAATTGTGTTTTTTCTTTTGCAGGTAAGTTAAAAACAATTATCGGAAGTACTACAATAAGCTAAGAAGCTAAGTATCAATATACTTAAAACTATTTTATAACGACATCGACTCATCGGTTTTCGTAAAAATATGATTTATTTTATAAAGAAACTTACATCCCACGAAGCCGACTAAATAACTCTAATATTCTAATTAAGTTAGTATTGACAATTATTTAACTCACTTTTAAGCAAAAATCCTCCATTAAGCTTGAGAGATTGTTGACTGTCTTTAAAGTTTTTTTTCCATAACGCATATCTGACTAAAACACTAAATACTAACCTTCACAATTTCAAAATTTATTTAAAATAATCTAGTCTGCTGCCGTTGTTCTCAGTATATCGTAGGATGCGAGTAATAGTAAATAGACTCAATTGGCTGATATGCTAGCAACCTGTCACCAATGTTTCATTATGTCATCGCAACTTTTATATTCATACTAAAAGTAACCGTTTAAGTTTAATACAGTTCTGTCCACCGTGAAAGTGATCAAACGACGTGAATACGTATGTATTTAAATAACTATTCTCTTAACACGCTAGTCCACACAACCCCTACATTGAAGTAGATTCAAAATGTCACTTGAAACACTATCCTATTCTCTGGAACACACGGCTCATGCACTCAATGCTAACCCACCGAAATTAAGAGTCTTTTAAACTTAGGTTATGACGACTTTTGTAAACACAGTGAATGGTAAAGTTATACTACATGTAAGCATTAGTATAATGTCCGTAAATTAATGCGAATTTGTGATATTGATGTGGCAGGAAGATTTGATATTTGAGGTTTTTGCAAAAAATGTAGGCATTTGGCGAACACGGATAATTAGAAAATGGTGATCATTCCTTATTATGTTACCTATCAACAGAAATCGAAGAAGGTTAGGTTAGTATTTGATAAACAACGGACGATCCGAGTAAAGCGTGAAGTGAAGTGCCAGGAAGCGAAATCGCTTTTAATAGTAGATTTGTTATACAATATGATCACCATTGTCTAATTATCCGTGATTTCGCAAATGTCTGTCTTGTCTAAAACCCGAAATATCAAATCATCCTTCGACATTGACAAATAACGCGTAAATAATTATGTCTGTATGTTGAATGCTCATTTTATGGTAGAGTGGGTTTTTTATGTACATTAGACTTTGAATGATAAGTTGATAATAGACATTTATTGACGAGGCAAACGTTCAAAATGTTGTCCTACCGAGAATATAATAGTAAACCAGATCAGTGCTCAGCAATTATCCATTATAAGGAAGAACAGAACATATAAAGAAAGAAAAAAAAACATTTATTTACTGCTCTTATATATACACATTTTGGCACGATAACAATATTAAGGAGTAGAGTCTTGATGCAGTGAAAAGGATTATCGATAACCATCTTAAATAATGTCAATAAATCTCTGCCTAAGTTATTCCATTGACCTTTTTAACTTACATGTCTTGCTATACAGGGTGGCGCATTCAAAACGGTCAGTTATGGGAAAGTCTAAAACTATAAGAGATACGAAGATTTGTTCTTACGAACCATGTCACCGATTTTGATAAAAATAAAAACTGCATTCATACTTTCTTTGAAAAAACAACTGTATCCAGTACGGGAATCGAACCCGGTTGCTTTGAAAAAATAAATTGGTCATTTTCACTTTTTCTTTTTAAATATCGATTGTGTAGGTCTTAAGCTGTAAATGTCTCTATGAAACATGGTGTCGAAAATGAATAAAATGCATTGTTTTGGCATACTTTAGTTTACAATAGTAGGTGTTTTAAAGTGACCATCGTTATTTTCATGTGTGATCTTACTATTGAATTTTGTATTTTCTTGTGGTGAACTTGAGTTAAAATTGATTCTAACTGCTACTTTTAGGTCTTCAAACGGTGTCAAAGCTTGTTTTGTAAAATTCATTCTTAACGTAACCGCACAAAAAAAATATTAATATGGTTTAACATGTCACTTTAAGTGGACCTTTTTAATAGATTGTTAATGTTTGATTACTGTAGTTAACAAAAAAAAGAAAAAGGATTAATGCAATGCTAACGCCTCATGATATGGTGTATCTAACAAGTAGAGAAGTACAAAACTACAAGCAGCCATAGAGACAATTTTACATGTCTGAACGTGTTGAATATTGTAACGGTGTATGTAAATAATGTGATGAAAAATGATAATCTAAAGTATGCCAAAACAATGCATTTTATTAATTTTCGACACAATGTTTCATAGAGACATTTACAGCTTAAGACCTACACAATCGATATTTAAAAAAAAAAGTGAAAAAGGCAAATTTATTTTCTCGAAGCAACCGGGTTCGATTCCCGTACTGGATTCAGTTGTTTTTTCAAAGAAAGTATGAATGCAGTTTTTATTTTTATCAAAATCGGTGACATGGTTCCTAGGAACAAATCTTCGTATCTCTTATAGTTTCAGACTTTCCCATACTGACCGTTTTTGAATGCGCCACCCTGTATATTAAATAACATTCTCTTACAAGCACTTCTATTCCTTAAAATGCTTACTTACAAATAATAACGCCTACTGCATTGTTTTGTATATACTCTTCGCATCCTTTCTATTTTCACCTTTAAGGTCTTTGTTGCTTATCTCCTCCTACCCTTTGGTGTAAACAATTGCTGACCAACTTGAAGTAAAAATCCAAATGAGATTTCGCGGGGCATTCGCAGATTCATTGTGCCAACTCTACCGGAGATAAGATACCCGTCAAATTGAATAACTACTTGGAACTTGGTTCTGCAAATGGTTAACTAAAGGATTGCTAATAGTATATTAAAGGTCTGCTCCTAGTATAGCTTAAACTAAGGTACGATTATAGATATTTTGGTAATAGACTGTTTTAATAAATATTGAATCAGACGTAATATTAATCAATTCTATCCAATTATTGTATATATAATTGAAATTCATAAGGAATAATTCATCACAATCGCAGAACACTAATAGTTCTGATTTTTGGGACTTCTTTTTTATTGCGTAAATAAGTTGAAAAATTATGATTATTTAGTTCAAAAATGTTTGCATTATATTAGTTATTTTATTAGAATAGTTGGATTAAAGTTACGTTCAAAAAACTGATTCAAAACTAAATAAAATGAAGGTCGGTCTCTTTTTTACGATTGTGACGAATTATTTAATCTTTTATCCTGCTCTACGTGTCTTACCCATATAATAAGCCTATTTAACCTATTCTCCAAAGATCACGCATATGTATAAACAGGAATTATCTAAGTGGTATGTTAGTCTTTGAGGAACAAAACAAACAACCTAATCACACATATCACACCTCATTCATCCGGAAGAAATCGATCTCATGTGTATGTGACATCGAAACTTCTCCAACCAATTCTCAACCGAAATCAATTATCTCTTGCTATGCAAACTAGATAACTATTAATTGACTCTCCAACGCACACTTGACAGCAGAATCAACCGCCAGGTACCCAACCGGCTCATTGCAAGCACAACTTGGAGGCAACTTAGCGTCAAGTTACAACTAAGTTGAGGATCGCAATTTAATAGAAACTTAATTAGTTTAGACCCGGAAAACAGCATTGAAAAACTTGCTCCGTCCGTTTGCATTATGTACTTAAACTTAGGACCCTACTTAGTGACTTAAAGACGTGGTTGGCTTGTCCTTGAGAAAACTTGGGAACTTACATTGTCTTGCTTGAGTGGAGCTATGATAGAAGTGAGTATTAATAGTCCTGGCTATGTAGTTTACAATAGGCTTATGTTGTTCATATACATCTTTGTATTGTTTACTCTTAAAAGGATTATGGATGTGTGTGTGAGTGCAAACGTGATGGGTTAGCCACCGTTCATAATAGTCAATCATATGACAGTTATGCACTAGATGATTAAAGAGATATTATATATAGGGTAGGAGAAAATAGCTGTCACTAGTCCACTGGAATAGAAAAAAACTCTCTTATTATGTGTCAAGAAAAGCGTATTTTTAAAAATTATCTACATTTTGCTTAGACGCCGTTTAAAACATGAAATGCAGTTGGTAAAGTTCTATTCAAATCCAGCTGATTCCATAACACCCAATATATTCCATAAATACAAAGCACATACCTACCGAAACAAAAACATAAATCACTCGATACCAATAACCCACAGGTCCGACCAAAATATACATCTCAATGGCCCTTAACACCAAAGTCTGCCCACCCACTCGAAACAAGTGTCGTGAGGTTCCAGTAATACCGGAAAAACCACATAAATTTTGTCACAAAGACATTCTTAACCAACTAGAGGGAACAGTTTCACTGTGCTGTTCGGAGTAGGTTTGAGGTATATTTAAATTATTAATTATTATAATCTTATAAATCACAATAAAAGAAAACCATTTTCTGATTAGTCATATAAGTTGGGCTACTTTTGACAAATATGTAAATATATAAAAATAATAAAAGCCGTAATTTAAGAGCCATTGGTGGACGATATTTCAGAAAAATAATATTTTTTCGTCCTTTTTAGCAAGACTATCAGGGTTATGATTCCATGAATGTGTATTGGTAACAGTTTGCATGCTCGATTTAACCCCTAATAGAGTAAGTTCCTTAAAACATAGTTAGGATATATCTAGAAGCAAAAAAATCAATAACATTTCATACCGCCATTAACTACCACTAACGTATATATGGTAAATATATCGTTCTACTATTACTAGCATTATAACAAAAACATACGCTTCACGACTTGTATATCACATACACACACTCACATATACACACTCCCTTCTCCGAAATTTTAAAGGCATGATCGTTATGGGTCACTTGAAGCCCACGTTTCTCTAGATAAACAGCATCTTACGTGATAGGTACGACGATATGGAAGCAATATAAATAGCATTAATTTCAAATTAACACAGAATACCGAAGACGTTCCGAACAGCATACATAATCTTTCATTCCACCACCCCTGCATCCCTTATTATTAGAAGTGGCACTCATAGACCCTCCAAAACAGACCCTAACTGGGAAACATATGTAGCCTTCCTTTAATAACAGAAATAAATCAAAATACACCCTTCGTTTCACACCCAATACATTATACAATACTTTTTTTTATACAATACTTTGTAATTGGTTCTGTGTGGCATCTTAAAAAGTTATTAGGAAATGTCTGTTGGATGTTTTGAAGAGTGCTGACAGTGTTTGAGATTGTCAAGGTGGATTGGATTATAAGGATAAGATAAGAGTATATAGATAGTAACATAACATACGTCCAGACTAGACTAAACATAATATGAGTAAATAGATAGTGATATTTACCAACTACACTTAACATTTTATGTAACAAGAAACGGTGATTTTAAGTTACTTAAACCCATAAATACTTTGTACTTATTATGACAGGTAGTCTCTTATCGTTAACAGGTACTGAATGTTTACATTTAAAGAGATCTGTAGATGGATAGCTTTTTCACATTATTTTTTAAATTATAGGTAAAATTTCAATAAAGTCTAAATTACTTATCACAACATAACTTTATCAGACATTAAATTACGTAAATGCTTAAGTTTGTTTAATACGTAACTTATTACACAAACCTTTCATTCCAGTCTCCTTTCGAATATAAATGTAAATATAATGCTAAAAGAAAAACACAGATGTCACCAGTTTTCAAAGCAAGCCGTAGTCAATTTCAAGGAAAAATACATCAGAATCCATAGTGTGTCCCTCCATTAAGACACTCTTTCATTTCTCGGCAATAAATCGAGTGTCCAAACTAATCATGAGACCCTCGCAGCCTTCGCCCGTGGCGGTTGAAATGGCAATTATTTGCCAATTTGCCAAGACTAGACTGTATCTATACTATACCTACGTATGTTCTATAAGTGACGTACAGATGGTGGCAAGTTTTATTATAAAAATTAGCTATACTGAGACGGAAGTAAATATAGTAATCTAAGATAAAACAAAACAAAAACAAACGCATTCACGACCATTAATCCTTGCAGGGTAGTCAGAGGTTCAGGTTTCCATCTTCGCAATTGCGAAGGTAGTAATTCTATGGACACCTCGAACCCACGTGTTGACCAGACAGTTAGTACTCAATGTGACAGGTGGTAAGCCATGTCGCCATTTACAAGCACTAACTATTACCTGTTTGAGGAACAGGTAGGTTTCCTCACGATGTTATCCCTCACCGTATAATTAAAATCGCCGTATAATGTAAGATCATTTATTAAACTATAATACAGTAATGGTGCTCGGGTGCTGCCGGAGGACCTGTGATACCTAGTTGCATTGTATACTGAGGCAGCACCTTTTCACTGCATCAACGGTTTTATTTACATTTATTTTTCAATTTAGTGAATAAAGTTTATTATTTTCTTTCTTTCTAATGATTTAAAACTATAAACTTAAAGTTCAAATTAAATTTAATTCGTAATGTTAAATTGGTGTTTTACTTTCCTTTATGTAAGAAGCGACTAAGAAGCTAAGGATTAATAATAAAATATATTAAGTCAGCAATTTTATTTCATTTATTTACATTATTATAATTTATTTTCTACTTCACCATTATTATTCATTTTTAAGCCTGTTTTTTGGAATACGCAAACTTAAGTTCAATACACGCTTTTTAAGACATTCCAGGAAGACATTAAACATATACCTACTTTTAAATGGTAGAATTTCAATGCTAAGAGACAACCAGTGTCAGGCAAATGTTTTGACTTTTAATGAATGTACTGTACTTGTACTTATGTTGAATAGAAACATTTGACTTTGACTTTAAATCTACCAACCTATCATATTCCTAAACTGTATATGTTACTGATATTACTATCTACAACTATAACTACAATATCTAACACAGGCCATAGAGGAAACTAATTTTTAACCTGTCACCGGCTATACAAAAGACGCGGTGACATCCTCTGACTAATGTCAGATATTATCATCATGATGGATTTCGGTTGGTTGCTATTTTTCACCGTGTTCTATCATTTTTAGTGATATTTTGCACAAGGTGATGTGTTGATGTTTTTGTCGGTGTTTGAAAGTTTGCGTTTGAGTTATGATAGTGGATTTAGATAGTGATAGAGTGATGGGGTAACAAATATGTTAGTATTATAAAGAATAATATTTGCATCGTTGGAAATATGGTATATAAGGTTTAGATTTATTTTAAGTTAATAATTTAATTTTTTTTTTATTATTTTAACTATTACAAAAAATAATATTAAATTAATTCAATAATAAATTGATTGAGACTTTCACTGATATATTTTATAGACACATTACACAATAGACACTATACTATATATGTTAGTAAGGTGTACTGAAAGCGTAATGAATGATATACAGAAAATCCTATATAATATATATATATATATATATATATATATATATATAAAATATATATTTGGTTACATTTAGAAGCGTTACCAAGATTGCTAATAAAATTACACTCCTATTTTAAAATAAATATTCATATAAGATCTATAAAACAATATTAGTTTACTACGTATTATGTGTTATGCTCTGCTATGTATTATAGTAGTGAAATATAAAACCTACATTAAATATAACTTAAAATAACCAAAATGCACCTAAATATTAAAAATATCCACTCAGAAAGAATCAATACCAATCAGATTTGCAAAACAAATCCCCAATACGAAACCAGAAAGAAAACTAATTCCGAAACAACAGACGGGCGACGTCAAAAACAAAGACGCAATAACCACCTGGCTGTTGAAATTTAATAAATCACCGCCATTCCATTGCGCGTCGCGATCGCAAATATGAAAAGTTCCCCTCAAGAAATCCGCAATGATATCGGCGCGCTGCAAAACAATTCTTGAATTTCGACGAGGCATTCGAAATTAAAATGTCACTGCATCCCGAACCATTGGAGGAAAATAGCCTTTATATCTATACATAAGGATTAGCTTCTGTCATATTTGGAATGAGTGTAATCGCTTTTTAATGAAAAGATTAACGCGTCTACGGCTTTTGTAAGTGACCGGGCGTCGATTGTTTGGAATTAGTGACGATTCAAATGCTTTGAGCGTTCGAAATTCTAATTTAAAAGTGTGAAGGTATGAGACTTAATCTTTTAAGGACGTAATTAGATTAAAGGTTTCAAAGAGGTCGTTATATCAAAAAGAATGAAGTGTAGAATAATATTATCTCTTTTGATACAAATGAACAATTACATTGTTACTTTATTATTACTTCTGTTTATAACACATTCTCTTATCCTTTTTCATATGTGTTCTTCGGGAATCACCGTTAGTATCATTATAGAGCAAGGTAAATATATGTTTTTCTTTCAATAAAAATAAAATAAAATTCTTTTTATTTACACTAGACGCAGTAATACATATACACAAATAGAGAAAAGAATTGTTTATATAATAATTTACGTTAATGGAACCAAGCGCGCATAGCAACCCCGTGCAAGTGTGAATAGGATTTGTCTCAGCTAATGTTTTTTAGTTTCTTATAAACGTTACCGATTAAATCGATATACATTCATATGTATTAAAACAAAATATACAACTTATTTCGATAACTTCAGCCGTGCCCTTTACAAATCAAAGCACGAGTAGGCATTATGTAAGTCTCGACCAAATCGTGCGAAACAAAAGAAAGTGACAGGACTGTCACCTCCTTTGTTGCAGCCTGTTTCGTGACGCCTTTGTCTATGGCGGAGAGCCCTTCCGGTTCCCGTAATTATGGGCGGGAAAGTTTGGGACTCAATTCCCTTAATTTCAAAAGATGGCGCCACTAATGGGACGTGATTTGGAAAAATTGAGGGTAGGTTTATGTTTTGGTTACGAAATTGTGTAGGAAACCGAAAAAATATGATATTTATTAGTATAATAATAGTTAGACACTTGCGTATCTATATCTGAGATTGAATGGGAAGTGATTCATTTTCAAATCGAATCCTCTGTTCGTTCAATAGCGAATATTATTATTAGCGGTATATTACCTATTTTGGACAGTAGGCAGGTTTCATTTTGCTGTTATTCGTCACCATAGAAGAGCCGTATTTTGAAATGAAGTATCAAATAACACATATAAATTTATACATTATCTTTCACACAAAAGTTTTCAGAGTATTTTAAATATCATTTTATCAATCATAAACATTGAACATTTTGCTCGACCCAATTTACATACACATCTCTTCACAGTAATTAAAACCTTCAACCAATAACAACAATAGAAATATCCAAAGCCTTTGAAGGATGTAAGAGGCGAAAGAGGGATAAAGTTGTCCGATAGGGACAATGGCAGTCAAAGAAATGCCCTGACAGATGCGACTGTCGATTGTTGGCCCAAAACAATGGGAAGCCTCTTTCTTAATTAAAAATGTTTACTGTCGCTTGCGTTTATGGATGCTGTTCGGATACAAAATACTAATAAATATATTATAAATTTTTGTGTCATGTAAGTTTGGAGTTTGAAGTAAAAGTTGGATTACGTTGTCACAGTTAAAACACACATAAACTTAATAATATTGTAGTACATTATTACTCCAATTGAACTAGGCCCTTGCTAAGTACATTTAAGACTTGTGTTAAGGGTACTTACTAGTCAACGTAAATTTAAGAAATATATACTCGTTATATATATAAATACAAAAATACATTATAGCATATATATGTAAACAAATATGTATATTGTTAATGCTCCGCAGTATGAAGGACCAGAGTAAGATGTAATATATCGGTAACGACGGCTAAGCATACGTGAAAAGACATAAAACGAAATTTAGGGTTTTTCATATTTTCTCAATTATATCTTTAGGACAATTCATCGTGATTGTGATGGTATTGATATAGAATAATCATTACGGGTTTGTTAACCCATTGGCCTTTCTCTTGACTTATGACACTGGTCTAAGATTAATTAGTATAACCTAAGACTACTATGATCAAGTAAAGAAGAAACACATAAATTTCATATCAACTTCCAGTCTAGATATTCTGATTAGATAGTAATCATTGTTTACTAATTCCTATTATCAGTTGACCAGTTAATATAGTTCCGAATATCACGTTTAAAATATCTCTGATATCGCAGTAGTATTTTATCTGCTCCATAACCGAGGGTCCAACCATTATTGTTATTCTGTGTTGTTTTTTAATCAAAACGGCGCTAATTAGGCTCTTTTGTCATTTGTAAGCCAGGGCTTTTATTAAAACGTGAAACTACGGTATTCAAGATTATTTTCATATTAACTTCCTAGGTTTTAGAGTGTTAATTTTGTGTCAAGTGTGGAGTGGACTTTATTGTTATGTTACCTCTTATATTGTGTCTTATAACAATGTAAATTATTATTTATTAAATTTATAATTAAAATATTTTACTAGTTTTAAGTTTGTAGGCATTATTTTCATTTCTTGTATAGATTATATTGTTAATATATAGAATCCCGTATTTTAAAGAACCTATATTTTAAACGTAACGATAAAAGGATATATGAATATCTATATTCACCAACTTTAAATAGATTATGGACGCTATTACAATTATATACATATTATATATGTCGGTAGCGGTCTTCATTTTTTGTTACATACATTTTTCATTTCATACATTAATACATTTTATTCTTTTGGATATGGACAGAGCCTCAGATACGTAATATATCTTCTGTTACCTAAAGCATGTACATCAGAACTATAGAAGCATTAAACTAGAATACGAGTGCCTCGTACGATCCACCCATACTACGACTCCAAAGACCTTATACTACGAATATTACCCTTAACACCAGTTAGGAGGAACTTCTAATTACTGTCTAATCACTGCAGGAGTGACGTGTGGGATAGGCAGGGGTACAACTTGATTGCAGTTGCCGACTTGTTTGACGCGAAGTTTAAAGGGAAAGGCTGTGGGTTAAGGCTGTAGATGGTGAATAGTTTAGTGTTAAAGGCGATAAGGGTCTAACGGTGATAGGTATTGGTTTATAAAGTATGTTTATAGGGATTGGTTACTAATTTGTGATGAAATTGTGGTGTAGAAGGTAGAAGCTAGAGGTAGTTTAAGTCTGTAAAAGAAATTTTCTATTTTAATAAGTGCCTGAAATGACTGTGTTATTTTTATTTGTTTTAGTTACTTAATTTATAGATGGAAGTCAGTATTAGTGAAAATAAAACCTTGTGTCGTATAAAACATTGGTTTATTATAACATACATACATATTGATTTACGACCTGTTATCCCTTTTGGAATGGACAGAACTACGGAGACATGAAAACATTTTCTGGGTGTCATGCATGTATATTGGAGATTTGATGCCATACAAAATATTGGCGACAGGTTGCTTGCATATCGCCCAATAGATTCTATATATCCCTAGTCCCTTAGTCACTTCCTACGACATATGAAAAACGGCAGCCAGTTAGCATTCTTTTTTAATTTTTTGTTGTATGTCATATAGTGCAAACAAAATTAAGGTTGTTTTACATACTGTTTTTTCTGTCTTAGGCTAGCTTGGTACTACTGCTATTTACTTATTCGAGCCGATTGGCAGCTACATTGTAAAGTCCCACACCATACCATATCATTTAATGCAAATAGCCCCCAATCATATCTTATCAACGATCTACAATCAAAGCGCAAGTGAATATCAAAACACTAGATGCGTTCAGTATGCAAACGCTGCAAAAGTTACTAATTAAGAAGCAAATTTATTCAGGCCGTTAAATGCGGGGTAGACAGTGAATGCCATGGCTCCACGGGCTTATAATTTAATGCAATTTCCCCTTTTTTCTACCGGTTCAAGGTGGGAGAGGAAGCGGTTTAAGAAAGGTATGTTGTTAAGTCGCCATATTGAAAATGGGTGATGTTAGAAGTACCTATCACAACCGAATGTGTACGAAGAGGAGTATGAGTGTCAATGAAGCGAAAGTGGTTTGTCAGGATCGGGACAGATGGGGATCCGTGATCTCCGCCTATCCTTCTATAGGGGATCGGGCGTGATTTGTATGTATGTTTTTGTTTTGAAAATGGAATTAATGTGTTATGCTTACAAAGCTAATTGAATTGTTTTGGTAAGATGAATAAGGTATAAAAAGTATGGTTACTGCAAGCATAAAATCCGAAATAAATATTGAGTAGTATTCTGACATTATCAGATATTGTATCTTTAGAATTACTATTAGAAGTTGTATATTCCATTAAGCCCTTGTTTATTAGTCACTTCGCTTATCTACGACACACCTGATTTAAAAAATATTTTTATTAAAAAGAAATTTGTTTTCATACATTAAATGATCCTTTTATACTATTTGTTTTGATATTGCTCATGCTATATATATAGTCTTGAATTACGAGAAAATTATTCATTTCATTACGCCACCCGCTCTCGCTTTTACCTTGCACCCTTCCTACAGAGGGGAGCCGAATCCCTTTATTGCAGTTCGTTGGTTCAGGCCCTTCTCCGCCCAAAATGCACCCCAAGAAGGCATCCAAATGACAGCTCTTACGTCAATCTGACACATACAATAAGACTATAGACAACGCAATGCTATTCATAGAGTAAGGATAATCTGGAATGAGGCTGATTGATATTGGAATTTGATTAGAATATAAATTTATGGGTCTGTGGTTTGGGATACGAATTGAATGTAAATAAAGTAGATATAAAATAAAAATAAAGTTATCTTCGAATTGTAAAACACTGATTTTGATACCAATAGTCGTAGAAAAATAAAACAGATATTAGCTACAGTAAGCGTCTGATAAAAACTATAGTATAATCAAAAGTTTTTTAAGAGATTCGCGATTATTATGAATTTTAGAAGAATATGGATTACTTTTGCTATCCGACGTTTTAGTTCCGTTTTTCAGTTGACCCGCGACCAAGGCCATAGTTAAATGGCCGAAACGTCGAATAGCAACGGTAATACTTCGTTTATAAAATATATACGATATGTCCTGTTTTCTTGTAAATTTAATAATATAAACATTCATTTATTCTCATAAAAAGTTGATCATTCTCATATTGCGGAAAAATCATCAACCGTTATATCTATTGTAACTGTACATTGCTGTTCATAAGTACTCATACGACACCCAGAATTATATTACTTTCCTAAACAAAAGATTTTTGGAGTAATTATAACAATAATTCAAATGATACTTTATCTGACACTTACCATTACGATTCAAATCTCCAAAACGTAGATGTGATAAAAATACCAGATCTCCCCTCTCGGTCCATAATGTGCAATAATGCAATTTTCGTCACGTTCCTTATTTCCCTTGTTTTAAGCGGTTCTGCAGTAATCTGGCTTATTATGAGGGGCTTAATATTCATAACGACTGCCTTGGCTTAGGGGTTGAGACAACAGGAAAGCTTGTCTGATCTTGTTTTTGATCTGTGCTGAATGTGATGTTGTATGGTGCGTGGAATAATAGTAAAAAATGTAGGGAAACTAAAGAATATAAATAATAATTACCCGACTATCTTTCTAGTCTAGTTTCTTATTTTTCTTGTTTCTAGTTCTGCGCTAGTCTGGGACGTGAAAAGAATGATAAGTAGGTACCGTTCTTCTTGGTTTCACGTAGGAGGTTACTAAGGGACAAGGGATAAATAGAGTTTATTGAGCGATGGGCTAGTATCTGTCACAACACAATCTGTTCTATTATAACAACAAAACCCTAAAATTCATGCTAAAAATGAATCCGGAGATATTATATCTCCAAGGTTCTGTCCACCTCGAAGGGAATTAATAGATCTGAATGTATATCGTTATAAAACTACTTATTCTGGAATCATAGCTATGAATACGTTACTATCCTTGACGACCTCCGTGGCGCGATCGGTTAGACGCCTGAACGCTAATCGTGAGGTCCCGGGTTCGATTCCCGGTGGAGGCAGAGTTCAGAACTACGCTTTTCTTCTGGTTTCCAGTCTGGTTGTTGATTATATATGCTATATATGTATTTATCTATATATAATAAGTATATATTTCTTAAATATACGTTGACTAGTACCCTTAACACAAGTCTTAAATGTACTTACCAAGGGGCTAGTTCAATTGGTGTAATAACGTCCTACAATATTATTATTATTATCCATCAAGTGTATATGTGTATATGTCACACGTTACGTTAATTTATTAAATACATATTATTATAACACGCTTACAGTCACAAAAGGTTCAACGTTTTCTTCAGAACAACTCTTGGATAACATACCTTAAGGCATATTATAATGTGATATGGAAAACGATTTATCGTCATTGTATCTATGGCTGAATTGACCTAATAGCATCACTAATCTGTTTGCAGTTCATCGAATATTCTCCCAGATATCGATTCATGTAAAGGGACATGCCACATAATAGAATAGGGATGACAAAACGATAATAGTAGTTATTAATGTGAATCGATATTGTAACAAAAGATTATCGAATTGTAAGTGGCTTGGAGAAATTAGTATTATTGATTTTATGCAAGTTTGGGGTACAAAATACAGTTTATATTGAGAGTTTATATTGTTAATGACAAATTTACAATGACAGAGGTTGATTGATGGTTAAACTTATTGTACCTAAACCTATCTTTTGTATCTATCTTTTGCAGTATTATGTTAATAAAAATGCAAACTACTTTTAATATATACATACAAATCACGCCCTTTTCTTAAACAGGATGGGCAGAGATCATTGATTGATCTTTATTTATCTCGATGCTAACATACTATTCACACCTCAATGATATACATACACTTCCTCATACACACTCAGCGATTATAGATACTTCTAACGTAACCCTTTTTTAATTTGTAACTTATACACAATATTCTATATTAATACCACCACAACAACGATTTTAATTTTATTTAAAAACTATAGTAAAGGAAGAAAATACAATTATTTTCACATCCATCACCGCAGTCGAGGCTTGGGTTTTATCTTTTCCAGCCACTGGCTAATGCTTATTCAAGCTCAGTAGTGCTTGAGATGTTTAAGTTAAGACGACTTAAGTAAGGGAAACTAGTCAGTAGGTGCTAATACCTAAAATTATCATATTTGAGAAAAAGATAAAAATAAACTGTTCATTTCCATGTGCGTTTGATAATGAAATGATATACTAAATGAGTAGTGTATGAGTGTCAATGAAGCGACATTGGTTTGTCATGACCATAACATATTATGGGGATTTGTGATCTCTGCCTACCCCTTTACAAATACACGGTCGTAGTGTGTGTGTGTGTGTGTGTGTGTGTATGTATGTATATGAGAAACTATATTCGTTGATATTTTTCCAAACACAAACGGGACTTATCGCGTATATTTTATAAACAACGAATTTTTAAAATATACACGATAATTCCCATTTTCTTATAAACGTAAAAGAAATAACGAGAGTCTCTGAAAAATATTATAACATACACTTAAATCAAAACCTTAACTCATACTACCTTCAGTCACCCATACACTCACGACCACCCTTTTACGACACCGAAACAGAAATCCTATTTACTAAAAAGAGGTTTCCAACAGAGATAGTGGTCAAATCCAATTTAGTTACGAATGTACGCTTTGGCTAGTGGCGAAAATAATCAAGAACCCCTGTCGGTGTGACGCGGGTTCCGTACCCAGTAATTCGTCCAGCGGTACCCTAAACACTGACGAAATAAATGATATAAATAATGGATAACCATTTTGGAAATGAGTTGAAGAAATTGGTATTTTGTACCCAATATAAAATATTTATTATATGTGAATTGTGTCACTAAAAAAGAGTATTAGTTATTTCAAAAGGGATAGTTGGAGGGTTGCGTGTCTATAAATGATATGGTGATGGTCCTATAAGTATAGTTCGTGATTAGTGTGGTATGTGACATACATACATTCACATGATGCCTGATTCCCTGTAGAGGTGTAGGCAGAGATCACGGATCCCCATTTGTCCCGATCCTGACAGACCACTTTCGCTTCATTGACACTCATACATCTTCTCATACATATTCGGCGGTTTTAGCTACGTTGTCGTATGTTCTAAAATATATTAGTACTTTACTTGTCATTCTTCACGAAATTTGTATTTTTGGTTTCACAGAAGGAAATTAAAAACTACAATACCTTCGTAACCAAAACCTACCTATAAATCTATATTGATACCTGTCAGTAATATATAATGCGAAACTAACGTTATTGACTATTTGGTAAAAAGTAGATTTTGTGTCGCCAATAAGAGTATGAACCCTTAACCAAAGTTAAATCGTTTTTCATGTACGTATATATAAATATACCATACAGACTTTTGTCCAAAACTAACTGTATTGTCAAATATTTCATTCCATGGGAATCGGTCTTTCTATTTTTGTGTTCTAACGACTTTTTATATTAATATGTCATATTCATATTCCTATGGCTTGCTAAACGTCAATTTTACCATTACCATTCTTATACTGGAAGTGCGAAGTCGAGTTTTCATACACCTTACATTCATTCAAGAACTCAAATCTTGTTGTCCCTCCGAAAGACGTGGCACTCCAACGAAGATCTCTCTAAGAACAGGAGTGACACTTGCAGAGGGCAAATATTGTCTAAGCCCTCCACGAAACACCTCTGAGGGAAGAGAAGAGGACGGTTCCGTTTATGGTAGCTTTGTTTTAAAGGAGGTATTGTTAGTAAAACAGTTTAATATAAAAACTGAAAAAGATATTAAAATAATGGTGCCTTATATTTTTCCTTTGAAGTTTTTTATTGTAAATAATAGTTTTATTTTATTTTATTAATTTCATAACTATCGTTATAATAAATTAAATATGTTGTAAATAAAATACATATTCATAAGAGAAATAAAAAATGAATTACAAATTTAGTACAGACACATTGTTATTTCATTATTGCACGTACTAACTAATATATTGTACTAAAGCCATGTAATATAATAGTGAATTTTACTTAATAATATGACACAGATCGTAAAACTTATACAACAATAAATAAATTAATCCATATTCAATATAATTACCGAGTAAAACTTTTCTATGTTTCTCTTTTAGTGCTGTTGTGAGATGCACATTTACCTACAGGTTTTAAACGACATACTAGTAGTTAAGTTAAAGCATGCTTACAACCCAAATTATAGCTATTTATCACAATAAAAATGTATGATATGTATGAAATCAACTTCACACCCCTTTAAAAGGTAGAGTAGTGTGTCATTAAGCTTATGTTGTATCGAAGGCTATAGTAGAATCGACCTTCTACAGACAATTGGTCGTGACGTGTCACTGTGAAGGGGAAATGCTATTTTGCCTTAAGAGCCATGTTTTTCTACCGGAAGAGGGTTGGCGAAAGGGTTGAAATTGGTAAACGCAACCTTTCGATACTTACTACGAATTTCTTTGTTTGGTTAACCTACTGGTGTCACAAGTATTTTTGTAGTATGAATGGAGTGTGAAGGCTTTTAGTTCAGTTTATTTTCATGTATGTTAGTAAATTCAAAAATATTATTATTACACGAGTTCGTAAATCGGAGATCGTAAATCTGCATTTTTGCTGAAAAACAGGTGAAATTACCTCGTAGCATTCAAAAATACGCATAAAAAAGATAAACGCATTCACGACCACTAACCCTTGCGGGGTAGTCAGAGGTTCAGGTGTCTATCTCCTCATTTGCAAAGGTTGCAAGTAGTCCAGATAGTCAGTACCCAATGTAACGTGGGCGAGACATGTCGCCATTTACAAGCACTGACTATTACCTGTTCGGGGAACAGGTAGGTTACCCCACGATTGTTTTCCCTCACCCTAGTGTTCTTTGAAATGTCAGGTATTTTATGTTACCATGTAAATATGCTATTATCTATTAAAAAGACTATGAAGGATATTTCGAAAGAATAAGAAATGTATCATAATCAAATTTTACATAATTGTTTTTCGAATATAATAGCTATTCGAATGCATTCTCGGGTAGTGATTGAACTCCGAACCTTCAGTCACCTATCCCTTGCATCAATGCCTGCCCTCTCACAATTTTAGCACATTATAATACGTTCACGTAGCACACACCTTGCATAACATAACATAAACATAACATACGCTTCACGACTTGTGTATACACACTCCCTTTTTTATTATGGCGGGGTAGTCAGAGGCTTGAATGCCCATCTCCGAAATTTCGAAGGCATTCGAAGGTAAGGGTCATTCGAAGCCTGCGTATCACTAGATAGACAGCACCCAACGTGATAGGTAGTGAACCGTATCGCCGTATATAGGCACTGACTATTACATATCCTGAGGGATAGGCATGTTTCCTCACGATGTTTTCCATACCTTGCATACTTCACCTCCCATTCACCTACTCTTCCACTGAACCGCGCATCCGTCTCAGCTCGGTGGAGATTGATTGCCCCGCAGACCCTAATTAATTGGGTTCATTCCCCGGGGCTCGAATTCGGTAGCCAGTTGGCTGGTAGTGGTCTAAGGTGGAGGTGTAAGAGGTATGGGAATGTAAGAAACGATTAAGAGGTTAAGTTATCTAAAATGTGATAGGCTTAGTATGGATAAGCAATAGATATTTTCATGTCATATGCTATATAATTATATACCTGATTATGTTTCAGGTTAGATAGAACCACGGTCACCATTTAACAATTCTTTCAGGGATAGGCAGAGACTATCGATCGCCAACTGCAACGATTCTGACAAATCGGTAATAAAAGTACTGATTTGAAACATTGACTACAGTGTGCTAGTTAATCCCAAATAGTTGGCTAAATTTTGAATGTTAATGTTAGTGGCCATTTCATTTTAGTCGCCTCCTACGATATATCGCAAAAAGGCAGCTAGTAAGCATTCTATTAGGTCCCAGATAGCACACATATATATAAAAACATATATTTGTATATAAATGTACGAATATTTATCGTAAACTGCTGGCTATTGCAACCCGCTGGCTGTTGTGCCTTGGGCCATTCCAAATGAGCCTGTACATGAGTGGCTGAATTCATTTAAACAACCATAATTCCACATTAACGTCAAACGTTTGAGGTCCGTTATTAATTGCGGAACTCGTGAAACTTTAGAGTGACGCGTTGCGGAAATTAAATCGTTACCAGTGCTAGTAAGAGATGAATGTGAGAAGTGGCTAACTGTATAACCTGTATGGTATGTTATGTATATAATATAAATACTATTTGGACATTATTACACTAATTGAACTAGATCCTTGGTAAGTACATTTAAGACTTGTGTTAAAGGTATTAGTCATCGTATATTTAAGAAATGTATACTTATTTTATATAGATAAATACATATATAATCAACGATCAGACTGGAAAGCAGTACAAAAGCGTAGTTCTTAACTCTGCCTCCACCGGAAATCGAACCCGGGACCTCATGAATTAGCGTTCAGGTGTGTAACCGATCGCACCACGGAGGTCGTCAATGCATATGTTGTTAAAAGTAGGTGTGGATTTAAACTTAAGCCTTTTTGACTGAGTTAGGCTAAATAGATTTATTTTCCTCTATTCTTAGCTGACTAAAGGTACGCTTGCAGTGTCACTTATCTTTAACTTAAATAATCTACACATTAATCACGCGGAAATTTGAGATATATTGCTGTGCTATATTGCAATTGTTTTTACTCATATTAAATTCATTTTATATACTATGAGAGACCGGGTCATATCACGAAAAATTAACAAAGATATCGGAAATTCCTTGTTCAGACATTACCTAACATGATAGGCATGATAGACTTTACCGTATAGTGCTAAATGCAGTCCCTGTAATATTAAGTAGTACAAGATTTTATAATCTAATAATTTGTGTGATAGTCAGATATACCTATATATTATATGTTTAAATAAATATATATATTTTTCAACAAAATACTCTCAAAATAAATTCCAAAACCACGTTTATTATTTTATTAACTTCTTATTAAGCTATGTCGTAGACAGCTGGAAACATTCCATTTAACTCTCACACGTAACTCGAACCTGCATTACCAAATCTCAGGCACTATTATCCATTATTTACCAACGAGGGTAAACTGACTAATGCATCCCTCAGTCCCCTCCAGTGAATGATCCGTCTTAATCTTGGGGAGTTTGCGAAGGCTGTAGGGGTGATAGGTGGATTAAATAGAGCCTTGATGAAGTAGCCTTCTTGTAGGTTCAGATTGGTTTTCAATGGCTTTGTTAACTAGTTGGTGTGACTTCGTGGATGGGCAAAAGGTGTAATATAAGTACGTTGTTGTGATTTTAAGAAAAATATGCATGCATTAAACTAGTGTTTTGTGGCGTACCCTTGGGGTGGCCTACGTCCAGCAGTGGACTAGTAAAGGCTGATTGATTGATATAATTAGTACAATACATTATGCAGTCTCTGCTTATCACTCTTTAAGTATACGGGTCTGTTGTGTAAATATGTGTGTATATCGTAATAAATTTACGTGTTTTAATTCTGCATGGCTTTGGCAGAATCTTGGTAGTTTACTAATTTTTTTAAGACGATGCGGGGATTTATGATGCCATTGGTATAATAGATGTAGGATCCACTGTGTCCTACAGGAAAAGAGGAAGCTTCCTACCTGGGCAGGAGTCGTCCAGGCTAATAGCCTGAGTTGAAAATTTGTATATATCTTGTTTCCGATAAATATTTCAATTGCGTGTTCTAGGATATTGATTTTTGAAATTATCACTTTATTCTTGCTGGCGTCACCTGTGGTAATTATGTTTTAACTAATTGCAACTTAGGTTTTTACTTAGGTTTCTCTCTGTCTGTGGCGCTATAGAGGTTGCTACATAGATAACAGGTCTCTAGCCCAGGTATTATTTATCCTTCAACCCACCCCTCGTGAAAACAAATATACATATAAGCATAATTTACATATAACAAACTTTCTTCTACCCTATACACAACTCGATACATCAAGAATCGATTCCTTTGCAAAGTTCCCCAGCCAGCATTGTTCCAAAAATCGATATATCAATGTCCAACGAATTAAATTCGACATCTCAACTAGCGTATTACCCAACACTAATGTCCTGGCCACAAATACTCACATATTGTTAGTGGTGAATTCAGTAGAGAGTCGACTTTTATAAGTTGACCCCTGATGTCTTTATGATGAGTTTATATGAGAGGTCTTGAACGCTGGTTTTGTTAATCACATGCTAAATTATTGATGTAAATTTTAGTTGGCTCACATTATGGTTGGTTGAATTGAAAGAGCAGTCTTCGTATAGCAGTAGATGTGAATGAATTTAGTCTGTGATTGGTGGAGGGGTAAACAGAACCTCGGAATGTAAAAACAAAATAATCTTAATAATAGGCTTATAAAGCTATATTTCTGAATATTAGATTAAATAAAGTACAAGATTTTAAAATATTAGATTACAGAAGAATCTCCTCAAACCTATAGCTGCCAAGTGTGTATGTAAGCAGATCATGCAGCGGTGTATGTAAGAATGTTATTCAAGCGGAATTAGTTTGTCAGTAAAAATACGATTTATGATCTCTATTTACCCCCATTGATGTCTTTAAGTAGACTGTCACCATATTAACTTTAACCGATGTGTATATGTCGCAGGAAGATTCGACATTTCGGGTATTTGCAAAAAACCTAGACATTTTGCGAAAACACGGATAATTAGACAATTGTGATCAAGCCTTGTATAACAAATCTTCTATTACAAAAGCGATTCGCTTCTGGCATTGTTATCATATACTAACTTAACCTACTTAGATTTCTGTTAATAGGTAACATCAGGAACTCTAATCTGCTAAATCCTAAAATGTTTAGTATTTTTGAAAATATGATAACCATTAACCATCACGTGGGTTCGAGGTGGCCATAGAATTACTACCTTCGCAATTACGAAGATTGAAACCTGAACCTCTGACTACCCCTCAAGAGTTAAGGGTCGTGATTGCGTTTGTCTTTTATGATCCCCATTGTCTATTTATCCGTGTTTTCGCAAAACGCTCAGGTTATTTGCAAAAACCCGAAAAATCAAATCATCCTGCGACATATAAAAACAATATACTACTACATGTTTCTCTACATACTCAAACAACTGATTACATTCCACTTAGCTCCCCGACTAGCAATGTCAAGCAGGACTTAATTACATAAATCAATGCAAGTATGAAGTCAATAGTTTATAACTATGCTCTTCGGCAGTTGAATGGCGATTAATGAGCTGCCCAAGTTGTGCCGAGGCGCCTAGCTTTAGGTATTACGAGTTTTACTAATTAAGTGGTTAAATTCGCTGTTGTTAAAAGTGACTATGGGATAAGATGATTTATTTGTAAGAGATTTTAATTATATTAAATACATATGTCTGTCGTTCTACAAGGTTCAGGTATTCCTATTATTCCTGATCTTGACAAACCATTTGATAACCATACAAATACACTTTTTTACAATTTATTTCATATTGGATAGTCATACTGTTTTTAGTCGACCCCATAAGTAACCATCCTTCTATCTAACTTACAATTATATCGTTGTATTTATAGTTTTTTTGGGGCATCTCTGATTATCAATAATGACATGGGGTGGAATACCTACCATTATTTGTATGACAACCGTTTAATTATGAGAGTCAGTCCACTTTTATAGGAATTATGATTTAATTTTGATATCCCTGATTTTTTAAATTTTTTGATTTAACTTAAAGCAATTTAAGGAATAATTAAAATTAATTTTATTTTAAAGTATTAAGTATATTATTTCTTAAAATGAAAAGGCTATACATATATTATAACTATACTGCAGGAAATAAGGAGAGGGCTATTTATAAAGTGACATTTTCCTATTCAGCATTTCATCGATAAAATCTCATTAGGGATGGGCATAATCAATCAAAGTTATCGACTATTGTGACTCGGTCACTAGTGATGCCCTGGGGAGCGTTCAGTGTCGACATCGATAAATAAATGACTACTAATGGATATTTTAAATGTCAGTGATTTATTCTAGGGGTAGATAAGTATCGATACATCGCTGGGGTAGAGCAGAAACATGGCACGTGCCTTAGTGCAGTGTGTTCAGGAAATATTTATTAATTAGAGAGTTTAAGGGGAATGCTGTTTTGGTTTAAGTTGTATGGGATGTGCAGTTAAGGACTCAATTAGTATGCAACTAGCTGTCTTTCTTATTTTAGTAACATTTAGATTCTATGAAGAATTACCTTAAAAACGATAAAATTTTGCTTAATATTATTATAAACTTTATTAAATATAAGTACTATTTTTTCCCTATATATTTAAAAAGTTATGAGTAATGATAAAAGTTATGTATGTAATTATTGTACGGGAATATCATACATGTAATTTAATATAATTCTGTCAATGGGCATTCTAATAAAGATTTATTATTATTACGTATCCATTACATAAAAATTTCGAATTAATTTAGATTATTTGAACTATGGTCATAGCGTTGCTAGCACATCACCCAATAATACTTCTTAAACCTAGTCTTCAACACAAAACAACAGTTTTCGTTGTTTAGTTCAAATGTTTGTTTTTCTTCACAACAATGTCAGTCCCGCTTGCTACTTGAAAGTTCTCCGTTTCATAATCCAGCAAACAGTTGAGTTGTTCAACAGCGCTGTTGCAACGATGTCACTTAAGCCACCAAGGAGGTTCTTAAGAAACTGTGACCTCCTTAAGTATTGTTTTGTATGCAAGATAAAATAAGTTTGAGGTTTATTTCTGAATATTGTTATTTGGAAAATGAGGTTGGTTTGAAATTTTAATACAACAATATTATCAAAGATTTAGTTTTCTTGAAGTATAATGTAATTATGGGATGAATTATTCCTTTTTCGTCCACGGTGATATTTTACTCTTAACTTCATTTGTTCAATTTGAATTTGGTTTGTTTTTTTATTTTTTATAACTCTTTAATATGCCATCCACCACTAAAGTTATGTCGGCGAAAGTACAAACACTGATGCCAACGCTGCCAGCCGCTACAACCGAAGAAAAACGAGGTTGAAGCTCCAATTCTTCTCTTCATTGTTCTTCGGTTCGTTCCAGTTGCGGATCCAAATCTTATTCCAAAGCGAATTTATTTAGTCAGTTTGACATCACAATTGACTAAATATTATGACAAAAATAAATATTTGTATTTTCAACTTTCATTGAGCTGCTGACTTTGATGACGAACCATAGATGACTGAAAGTTTTTTTAAAGATCAAGACAAATAGAGATCTGTGATCTCTGCCTATCCCTTTATACGGAACGATTGGGAAGTGTATGTATGTATTTAATTTAAGCTCAATCACAATAAGTGCATTACAAATTTATTTAAAAGCTTATGTATGTTGGAGTTGATTGAAGTAATAAAACGCATAAAAGATCCAAGACGAAAAAACAGAGATCTGTAATCTCTGCCTACCCCTCTACAGGGAATCAGGCGTGATGTGTATGTATGTATGTACGAAGAAACACCCACTGATTTATAAGCATTATACATTAACAATAAAAACACTATATCTACATCTTTCAACATAACAACCGAACCGATACACTCCTTCCCATTTTCGTAGCATATTTCGTATAAAACTGAGACTATACTACGAACGGAGTGAATTAATAAAGATGTACGGGCAAAGACGTCATATTAAAATGCAGCGAAGCGAAGCGAAGTTACTGCGGCCATCGATCTTGTCTTCTGCTTCACAAGTTCAAGTTTCGCAATTTATATCCTGGAATATTGGTGAATATTCTCTCTTTTGATGGTTGGGGATGGGTAGCTACCTGTTTTATGTTGTTTGAGGATTATATAATTGATGTTTAGTGTTGGCAATGGAAAAGTTGTGTAAAAAAAACTTCATATTGAATGAAAGAAATAGTTTATTGATATTTTTTTTGTAATTTGGCACTGGAAAAAAGTCACTAAGACTGGAGTTTCCTGTTGCTTTTTTTTCAAGTTAGGGTTTCCGAACTAACGGTAGAGTCATACACAGTTGTAATACAACTAGTGCAACTCATTAATCTATCTCGACGTTCGATGAATGCACTGTACTACATAAAATAATAAATATGTAGACATTTAAGGGACGTGCTTAAGAGTGCCCATGCCCTAAAATACACATACATTATGCCTGTCTCCCTATAGAGGGGCTGAAATCACCGATCTCCATCTGTCTCAATCCTCACAAACTACTTTCGCTTCATTGACACTCATACACCTCCTTCTATACACTCGTTGGTTATTGGTAATACTAACGACACCCTTTTTCAATATGTCGTCTACCTGACTGTTATGTCTTATCAGACAACACTCAAGAAAATTCTACATATTAATTGGTATTATGGTAGTACTTGATTGTCAATGGTTACTGCTGTCTTGTAATAAGTTATTATAGTTACAAAGAATCGTAAAAAGAGTCAATTTCTATAATTTTCTCTTGTATTTGTAGTAGTTACTAGTTATTTTGTCCGATATTACTAAATTTCTAAAATTTCGTTCCTAATAAGAAGCTTAAAGACACGAAAAGTTCGTATACATTATCATCTATGCCTACCTCTTAAAGAATCATAAACGTATCTCTATATAACTCAAAAGTCTCCCCAAAGTTTGATCCAATGACGTTAGGCGGTCCTTACTTCGTCATTTGCGAGCTCTTCTCGCCACGATTGTTTCCAAATTTAATAAGGACCCATCTGAATGGACTCTCGATTTGGTGGCAGGCAAGTGTGAGAGGATAGCGATTTGGAAAATAAGTAAAGGAAGGTTTAAATACAATGTATAATGCTTACTTTTGTTTATAAAAACTAAACATTTACCTGGTTGTTGGTTGTCATTTAAAAAACATTAGATGTCATTTTGGTGATGGTGGATAGTTTATGAAGTTTAAATGACGATTTAAATTTAAATTAAAATGCTGAAGAGAAATCTAAATATGACATTATTTTTAGGTCATAGGATCGTTTAGGAATGCAATAATGTAATCATTAGGATAAATATTATATGTTATATATATACTAAATACTTTTAAATTATAATTAGGTTCAGGATGCTAATCTATTCATTTAAAAGCTCTAGTTATGCAAAAAAAAAAGTGTATTTGAAATATGTATCATTATCTATTCTCTAAATTAAATACCTGTACACATGTCCACATATGTTGTAAAACCTTTATAAGTTTATGTCCTTTCAAAATTCCTACACTTCAATAAATTATTGTATAAGATGTCCAATGTTATATAGTTAAACCTTCCGCTCATGTTTGTCAATAGCCTCCTTAATGCAGACGCTCCCTGATGACATCTGCAAAAGTAAATCCACTTTCGCCAAATCGGATATTTTTATCTGTTTTGGGGACCGACAATTGTACAAAGTTCTTCAAATTTTCTATTTACATACATAGGTATATAGAACCTTAGTATTCTTGGACGTCTAGAAAATGATAATTATACGAATTATACGGTGAGGGAAAACATCGTGAGAAAACCTACCTGTTCGCCGAAGAGGTAATAGTTGGTGCTTGTAAATGGCGACATGGCTTACCACTTGTCACATTGAATACTGACTATCTGGTCAACACGTGGGTTTCGACGTGTCTATAGAATTACTTCCTTCGCAAATGCGGAGATGAAAACCTTAACCTCTGACTACCTCACAAGGACTAATGGTCATGAACGCGTTTATCATGAAAATGCGAATTATTTATTTACCATACTTCTCACCATGTTGTAGAGGCTCATAAAACATTCATTCCTTTCAAAGAAATGAAATCGATTGCTTGCAAAGCTAGCAATTTGTCGCCAATATTCAATATTAATCTTAGTACATAAATGACCATAGCCTATTTTAGTTGGTTCAATACAAACATTCTAGAATTTGTATGGTAGAATATGTGATGCTAAAGTACATACATATACATTCACGTCCTTTAATCCCTTTCGGGGTGGGCAGAATCTCGGAGGTATAACATCTCCTAGGCAACTTTCTAGCATGAATATTAGTATTAGGTCGTGATGTCATAATGGCACATTAGTGACAGGTCGCTAGCACTTTGCCCAATAGATTCCATTTTCTCTTAGTCTCTCAGTAATTATGCTATTGTATCTGTTTATATTACTTTTTCGAAGAGTTTCATTGTAGTTATTTTCTTCTCTTTCTTAATTATAAACCAAAATGTGTAAGATCATGAAGTGTGTGTATGTGTGTGTGTGTGTGTGTGTGTGTGTGTGTGAACACAGTCTGTGCGCATAATAAACAACATCGCTTGCATTGTACCAAGGTTAAGAGTTTGGTTAATCGAATTGTGTACGACAAGTCAGTCTAGACAAAGCCTAATGCTATTGTGTGACACTTGACGAAATAATTGAGTTAAAGGCATAGTTACAGACCGTTAGTTTCTTGGCTATAGATTGACTATGCCTTAAGCCTTAAGATTAACATTTGGAATATATGAAATGAAAATGAAATTGAAATGAAAATCTTTTTATTCAATATTAGGATCATAAAATCACTTATTGAACGTCAAAAGAAAAAAAAACATTTTTTATAAAAAAATATGTCATTAATATACACTAATTATTAAAATAAATCAAATTAAATTGATAAAACTAATATATCATTAAATACATTTCACTGTGACCATACACCTTTTTTATATCCATATTATTAGCCTTCAGATTAAGATGATATTTATATATTATTAAATCTTCACGGTGATCATAATACCAAATCATAAACATAACTTATTTGCAGCTGAAAGAGATGTGTCTAAATAAACATTTGCCTTTGTTAATGAGAAATAAAAAGAACTGAATATATTGAAGTCATACGTCATGTATTACGTTTACCCATTATGAATAATATTTTATTTACAACATATTTAAACTATTATAACGATAATTATAAAACTAATAAAATAAAACAATTATTTACAAATAATTATTAATAATTTATTTAATATACAATTATTTAAGATATCGAATTTAATTTAGTTTAGAATTTAAGTCTGGGATGAAAACAGTGTGTTAACTAGCTGCCATTCTTCCCGGCATGATGTAGGAGGTGCCTAAGGCGTTAGGGGTGACTGGAATTTATTGGGCGATGGGCTAGCAACCTTATTGAACAAATCCTTAGTCATACAATAATAAAGCAGCTGGCTACAATATCTTTAATTCTCATACTATTACATAATTATATTACGTGGGTTTGAGATGGCCATAGAATTACTACCTTCGCAATTGCGGAGAGAGACACCTTAACCTCTGACTACTCCGCAAGAGTTAATGGTCGTGAATACGTTTGTCTTTTTGTCTTTAATACATACTCGTAAATTCAAGTAGGTATAAGATAACACAGCAAAAACAGGTTGCACTAACTTTGACGACCTACGTGGCGCGATCGGTTAGACACCTGAACGCCTAGCGTGTGGTCCCGGGCGTGTGGTTCGATTCCCGGTGGAGGCAGAGTTAAGAACTACGCTTTTCTATTGCTTTCCAGTCTGGTCGTTGATTTTATATGCTATATATATATGTATTTATCTATGTATAATATGTATATATTTCTTTAATTTACGTTGACTAGTACCCTTAACACAAGTCTTAAATCAACTTACCAAGGGGCTAATTCAATTGGTGTAATAATCTCCAAATATTATTATTATTATTATTATACATACTCGTACATTCAAGTAGGTATAACAAAACACAGCAAAAACAGAAAGCACTAAATCAATGCAATTTCACAATCTGTTGATTACCGGTTCAATTCAAACATTTGCTATAGGACGACATTGCGACAAATCGGATTATCTGCCTACCCCGCCGAAGCGAAGGGTCGTGATGGTAAGCCCCTACTTATTCCCTGCCTGAGTGCTTTGTTTTTGTCTATATTAAGCTTCAGGTTCAGTGCTGGTTTGGTATTTAGTTTTGTAATCAGCTGTTAAAGTAAATTGGTGATTGTTGAAAAGGATAGGTTTGAAGTTTTGTATACTGTTTGGAGAATTACAGAATTGTGTTGTAATAATAGTCTTATTAGTAATGTGGCAGTAAAGAAGTGATTTACATAAATCCATACAAAATTCAATTATATTACAAAACAATATTTACACACAAGAGAAAAAAACAAATAATATTTGCTATAACAAACAACATGATACATACATTTACAAAATAACATTTACTTACGTCAGAATAGACAATATCCTTGGGCAATTATACTTTCCTTAACAAAGAGAATTCAGATTTGTATAGTACTATTAATACTAATTAACTCATAATGAGCCCAAAAGATCATACTGGAAAATCAGATATATAACATTATATTTACGTAGATACCATCCGACTTCAAGAATAATAATTATATTATTATTATATTCATATTATTTATATTAAAAAGTGACGTAGGTTATATCGCCATGGTTCTGTCGACCTCGAAAGGGGTTGAACGACGTGAATGTACAAGTACTATTATTATATATTTACTTACCTATACTACATAACCGGCTGAAAGTGCAGTATCATTGCATGTAAACGCGACGATCAAATTAAAACGATTGCACAGCTTGCAAATAGGCAGCTCCGTAAATAATTAATCAACCACTAGTGATGCGATATAATCCATTAAAGTTGATATTGATTCGCCGCGATTCAGTTAAATAATTGATAAGCTGTCAATGGGTATAGTGTAATATAAGCCGCGCGCGCGGACTGATATAATATGAGCGTTGATATTATGCCAGTCCGCGTATGTGTGCTAATATTCAAGATAAAGTAATATTCTGAGTGGGTTACTTTTTGAAGACATTTATATGGCGTTTTTAAGATCTCTAAGAAATGTGGTGAATTCATTTATCGGCGTTACTATTTCTAAACTATGATACCAAAAGGAATATATTATGTGAAAGTGGTTTGTCAGGATCATAGTAAATGGGGATTCCTAATTTCTGCGTACCTTCTCTAGGGAGTAATGTGTATGTATACTTTGATACTAGGCAGTTACTTATTGTACATGTAATATGTGAATCTTTGATCACTCTGTGAAACTAACAGATACCGTCACGCAAGGTACTGATACTAGGGTTGGAAGAGCAATGTCAATTTGTTACTGAGTAATTACCCAAGTTTGTGCTAGGTTTCGGTAAGAGATCTCTTGATAGGTGTTGGATATATGTCAAAGGTTAATCAGATCTTTGGTTTGAGTTTAGAATTTAATCAAACCTCTAAATATAGTAATATTAGTATGATATATAGAAAAAGAAGTACCTTTAGCCGCAAAGTATGTTCTGGAAATGCTTAAAGTGGTTTAAAAATATGTGTTTTTTTACGATTTCTGTCTACATTGCTTAACGATTTGCTTACTTATGAAACCAGTTAGTTCACTAACTCGCTTTTATTTAAGAAAGAGTAATTATTTATTACAAAAAAATATACCAAAAATCAATCCCTACTACACAATTCAATTGAAAATCAAAACAAAACCAAATCAATCTAAAACATACCTTATTCTCTACTCATAAGCAACTAAATTAGCTTATCAGTTCTTTGTGAAAACATCGAAGTTTTAGGGTTGTCAAACCTAGAGAATAAGGTTTATTTTGGCGTAGCTTAACTTGTTTGTTTGTGGTTTGCCTAACTATCTCTATTGGCGTTTGGGGACAGATGGTATGCGAGGATTATTCAATTTCTGACTGCGGTTAGGGTTGCCAAGATTGGGTTTGGATAAATAAAGTCTTCTATCAGATTTGTGTGTTTTGCAACCCCACGAACACGTTGATTGATTTATGTTAGTAAAAGAACGTACATATAAGTATAGTCACGTCTATTTCCTTTTGGGGTGGAGAGAATCTTGGAAACATAATTTTATTTTTGGGAATTTTCTGAAAAACTATAGGAATTGTGATAGCATTCATGTGTAGTATAAATACTGGTGACAGATACTAGAATAATCCTATAGAACAAACTTTGTTACTAGAATAAATTAAATACATGTAATGCTTTTTCATATGTAATTTTATAAAGCTAAACATTTCGCTCATATTCCTATAGTTCAATAACTTCAAGGGTTCTAGGCAGAAACAAATTTGTAATATGTTAAATACGTCAAATGAAATTACATATTTATCTTATGTAAGTAAAATTAACTATGTACGCATTCAACCATGTATTATGTCGTAGGATGATTTGTTATTTAGGGTTTTTTCAAAAAATCTAGGAATTTTGCGAAAAAACGGATAGTTACAAATGTTGATCATTCCTTTGCCTTATGTTACCTATCAATAGAAATCTAAATAGATCAGGTTAGTATATGATAAACAACGCACAAGCCGAGTATAGTGCTAGAAGCGAATCGCTTTTGTAATAGTTGACCACCATTGTCTAATTATATGAGTTTTTTGTAAAAACCCGAAACATCAAATCGTCTTGGTACATTTACATTCGTACTAAAATTAAAAGCAAAATATAAGTCACTAGCGATCTGCTCCGGCTTCGCACGGGTATAAAATATATAGCATACTCCACTATTTAGTGGATGTTATTATACAAATAAACCTTCTTCTTGAATCACTCTATCTATTAAAAAAAACGCATCAAAATCCGTTGCGAGTTTCAAAGATTTAAGCATACAAAGGGACATAAGGACAAAGAAAGCGACTTTGTTTTATAGTATGTAGTGATGCTATACTACAATTAATCTTTAGTAAAAAAGCCAGTAAGTAAGTAAAGCTTGAAGTGGATGCTTTTTGGTATTCCCTCTAAAGAGATTCGCTTGAACAAGCTCGCGACCACTCTTCATCTATGAGAGAATAGTTTTTCTCTAGGCTGTCTTCTAAATACAGACTTATAGCGATTTGAAATGTAATTGTGGATAGTATAGAATTAATATATAATGTGCAAAGGTAATATTGTTCATGTTGGACATAGGTATGTTGTTATATTGCTTAACATTATGGTGGATATTTTTTCGATTTTACAGGTTACAGGTAAAGGATCTAGAAATAGAATATAATTTTTTTAAGATAAGATAAGATGAAGAAACTTTATTTGTGTCACATGCGTAAATAGGGTGTACAATCATTACTTAGTCTCAGGCTGTCTCTTTTGGCGTACAATATTGTATTTCGATTAAAACCAAAATAACTTAAATTTTATTTAACAAAGCATTACATTAACGGTATTAACTATTTATTTCTAATAAACTCTTACATTCTTATTGTTAAGGTATTTAAAACTCAAATTTATAGCCATGCTGTGAGATTTTTTACTTAGTTTTAGCAAAACTAACCCTAAGGTGCCGTTTTAGTAGTGTTTCGACTCACTGTTTCACTTCAACGTCAATATTTTATCTATCACTATCACTTCTCAATTACATTATATCTAACATGTTAGTTTTCTATTCTTATATATCACATATAATACAATATTGTTACCCGCTACCCACTCGTTTCCATGGCAACGACTAACCTTTTTCGATAGCACTTAACCAAAGCGTAGTGACTGGGGCAGAGCTCGGGACACGAAGATGAATGCACCGCAGTGAAACGATTGCCATTGTCAGTCGCCGTTTGCATTCGAGAGCTTTCGGATTACTGGTAGAGGTTTTACAGTAAGTTCGGTGTAGTTTAGTTGTTGGGTTGAGTGTAAATCAGTGGGTTCAAATCCCGTCTGAACTTGAACCTATGTAAATTAAACTTCAGATTTACTAAATACAAAACGATATTTTATCAATTGTAATTTTGTCTATTATAGTTACAGTTTCGCGAATAAAAATACATTTGTTACAACTACTACGGTGATAAAAACGACGTGAGGAAACCTGTTTATTCAACAAAGTATTTTGTAATCAATATCTGTAATAGGCAGCATGGCTGTCATCTGTACCAGTCATGTTGGACACTGGTTTTGAAATAAATAGTAGGTTTCTAGTTGCTAAAGCTCAACACAATGCTTAATTGTGTCAACTCCCAACTCTGTCATCCCCACAAAGGTTATTCCTCGTGATTGTATATGTCTTTATAAAGATATAATATACAAAAGTCGTAATATTTTGTCTCTATAACGGCACTTATACAGTTCATTCTTTTCATTCGTTCATTCATTCTTCATTCAATTTATTGCTATAGAGTATAATAATAATAAAAAAACATTTACGAATTACATCGAAAATTACGGTGAGGAAAAACATCGTGAAGAAACCTACCTGGTCCCCGAACAGGTAATAGTTAGTGCTTGTTAATGGCGACATGGCTGACCATCTGTCACGTTGAGTACTGATTATACCTGGTCAACAAGTGGGTTCGAGTTGGCCACAGAATTACTACCTTCGCAATTGCGGAGATAGACACCTGTACCTCAGACTACCCCGCAAGGGTTAATGGTCTTGAACGCGTTGTTTTGTCTTTTTTGCTATAGAGTATAAACATAATTGAATCTAGCAAAAGAATAACATTTTCAGGACTTTTAAGTTCTGCAGCGTAGTTAGTTTCGCGTTTCCATCTTTACAGTTGCAATTATATCGATAAAAGTACCTCTAATCCTCATGTAAACCAGACAGTAGTCAATACCGCTATTGATAGCATAAACTATTTATTACCTATTCTTATTCAGGTATTTTGAAAATGCAACTAAGATGAGAGAAAATTCCATTCATATAGTCGCGTAAGAAAACTTTGAATATACATAACGATAGAAATATACCAATAGATCATGGATACCCGTATCAATTATTAGATTATTTTTTTAACTTTTATACATACAAACATACACATTACGCCTGATTCCCTGTAGAGTAGGCAGACATCACGGATCCCCATTTGTCCTGATCCTGACAGACCACTTTCGCTTCATTGACACTCATACATCATACACTTTTATCTATTCTGAAGAAAATTCACCAGGGTTCGATTACACAGAATACTCATAACTTACTTGCAGACACAGAGTCAATAAAACTACATAGAGCAGACAGACAAAGTGTTCCAACAAATTACTTCCCCGTTTTAAATTTATTTTATTTCCGATCCTTAGAATGTTTAAGGCGTTTTAAGGCACTATTGCTCGGTGCATTCTCGTAATAAATTGCTCTGGCAATCGATTGCTGGACGTCTGTTTGTCCCGTGGAATTAATTGTCTTTGAAGTTCGCACCTTTATTTCTTAATGAGGAATTTATGGGGAGATATCGGGAAAAGGGGTGGAAGATTAAATATGGATTAACAGTCAATTCTAGACTGGAATAAATACCTTTAATATTACCTAGATACCATAATTCTTTAAACTTTGTAAGAATCAAATAAGAAATTAAGTAATGAACAGTATTAAAGACATACTTATAAGAATTTAGTTTTTAAATCCACACTACTGTTCATATGAAATGAAACAATACGATAGATTAAACAGAGTGAGGTTAGAGGTATTATAAGAGCCGAGTGTGTATGAGGAGTTGTATAGATGTGACTTTAGAAGTATCTATAGCTGCAAAGAATATATGAAGAGGTGCATGAATACCAATGTAGTGATTTGACAGGATGATCTCTGTAAGGAAACGGGAGTGATACGTTTGTATACGTACGTATATTTTTGAAAATTCGTAGAGAAATAATAATTAATAATTGGACATTATTACACCAATTGAACTAGCTCCTTGGTAAGTACATTTAAGACCTGTATTAAGGGTACTAGTCAACGTATATTTAAGAAATGTTTACATATTATATATAGATAAATACATATATAGCATATATAATCAACGACCAGACTGGAAAGCAGTAGAAAAGCGTAGTTCTCAACTCTGCCTCCACCGGGAATCGAACCCGGGACCTCAGGATTAGCGTTCAGGTGTCTAACCGATCACGCCACGGAGGTCATCAATTGCATTGAAATATTTCTGATTAACCTTTTCTTTAATACTAAGAATGTAATGAGAGAAAGATATTTGATAGAGTTAGCTATATTAGCTTTGTCATAACTATCCTACTAAAAATACCTAACAAAACCTAGTAGATGTAAACGTAGACCTTATGATATATAAGAAGAAAGGTAGATAGTCACTTTTATTCAATCCTAGCTCAGCACAGACTCTATGAAATAGTTTTTCATAATTATTTATCATCTATTACCGTTTTAATTGGCGCCGGAGTATGAATTTGCATTTTACGTTTTCCATTATAAACTCTCTAACCCGCTTTGCAAATTAATTCTGTCTTATCCAAGAAAGTGTTATTTATTCCTTCCTTAACTAAGGTTGGTTACTTAGTTTGCTTGCTAATTAGATGGTCTTGGACTTTTAAAATTGTAATTAGTTACTCAATCAATATGTTTAGAGAAGTTCAGGCTGTAATACGAGTAAGGAAAAGTTATTGAGTTGTCTATAAAAAAATTGATTTAATAGAAAACTATTACTTAAACTGTAAACTTAATATAAAGCATAAGTTTAAATGTACAGAAGATACTAACTGTTTTTTATGAATGATGGTGGATAGACCAAATATAAATAAACACCATGAATTTGATCATATTAAAGCATTTAACTTATTTGTTACAAGATAGTAATATTTATGTTATCTATATACACTTCAATATCATAATGACATAAGGGATTGTCAAACATCATTTTCCTATAAGGTAGGTCTTTACCCAATAATTTTGAAAAACACAAACAAACAGTCTTTTCGATAGACAATGCTAATTCAAATCTAAACGAGAGAGCAGATATCTCAAACGGAACTTCGCAAATTGCGTGTTCCAACATAATTTCAGGGAAACGAAACTCTTACTTGGGCCATATTTTTCAACCAAAGAGTTTGACTCATCAATTAAAAATTACTTCGGACGCCGCGTGTACCCGCATTGCAGACAGATATGCCTCAATTAATTATGCTGATGGCTGTACTTGTCATTTTAAATTCTGATGAAGATTTTGCGTAATTGAAATGTGAAGTGGAGGCATATTTACAATAAGTTCATTGATTACATATTTGAACTGGTAGTTAAATGTATTTTACATACATATATACATACACATTCACGACCTTTAATCCCTTTCGGAGTAGACGGCACCTTGGAGACATCTTCTTGGTCACTTTCTAGCATAAAGGTTGAATGTGAAAATGAGTATGAATTTAACAAACCAGTTTTTCTAATTGGCATCTATATACTTTCACATGTACATTACATATAAAATAAAAAAGCCAGTCACAGTAAAGGAATACTAACATGGCTAAGGCTAATGAAACTTTACCCAAGCCATCTAAACACAAAATTTCCTACTACCTACGTACGTAATCGGAAACTTCCAAAAGAGTGCAAATTGAATCAGCTCTGCACAGTGTTGCGACCGGCGCAGCTGGACATAATACACTGCGAACTACTAACTCTATCTGTGCGCAGATAAAACTTTAATAGCACCACTGTGCAAAAGTTTGGGCTTACGGTGAAATATTTTAACCCTGTGGTGTAACTTTTAATAATGTACGGGTTAACGCGGCGGAGGTTTTTTTGCTTGCCTATTGTTGGGGGCTTAATGCACTGAGCTCTGCCAATTTCGTGATTTATGAAAGTTCGCTGTTGCTGGAAGTTGCTGAGATGAAACTGGGGTGTAATGCGTTTTTGTGATTCGTTGGGCAAGTAGATTAAGGAAGTATGATTGTGTAGAGTTTGGAATAAATTAAAATGATAATCTGTGTCGTTAGCAGTAATTATGTGTTCTTCTTCCCAACATGCCATGAAAGTGTTCAGCCACAGTGACAGCCTATGGCATTTGAATGTAATCGGGTTGTGGAAAAACGGCTTGTTACAAACCTTGATATGAAATTATATCTCATATTTTTAACTAAAAAGTAGTACTAAAGTGGCCGACAATAAGTTATACGTCTAAGATTTTGTTTATGTTAGTTCATTGTTCTTATTTACATATATAAAATATACAATTATGAAATAAAAATGATAATGAAGTTAAAATTCATATTTGAAGAAAACTATTTCTTAGCTATATAAAATTATTTGTGGAATGACAATAATTGACAGAAAAATCAACAATCTATTTTAGATTATACTAAATTATGTCTACATTTTTATCCTCTAACATGACATTCAACTCCCACCGCAGCCAACTCCAATTATCATAGCCTGAGATAAACTGCGAAATGCAGGTGCCTTGCAGATGAAAGTTTGAGCTGGCGAAATCGCATCCAGAACAATGGCACACATAACTCAAGCTGAAAGCAGCCAGGTCACTAATTTTGCACCTGGCTGCATCTTCCCCATTTATCCTGTTTTAGACGAGCAATCTGTTAAATCTGCAACACTTTATCTCCTGCGGTTTTGTATGAAATGCAATGGATTTTGCTGAACAACGTAAAGCAACCACTGTGCGTTTTTGGCTAAGCTAAGTTATATTTTTCTATCTATTGTGTGTGTGTATTTTGTTTTCAATGGTTATCGTTCTTAATTATTATTGAACACAACAAGAACGAACTTAATTGAATCGGCTTCCTCTAGAAGGATAAGCTTTTTTCGAATCCTATGAAACTGAGTTATGAAAGCCTATTTCGGATTTTAATAATGTTTGCTATTGCAAACGATAAAAGGAAAGCTGTAAATAATATGATGATACTACAACCTTCCAGCAATATTCTATTATAATGACCAGACAACACCACTGATAAGCTAAAATTAAAGTCCTATTCTCTAAAAATAAACTAAACACATTAGACACTTTTACGACTCATTAATTACCTACTCGACGATAAAAATCAAATATTTTTTAAGCACATTTAAGTTATTAAGTTAAATAAACTGTCACTCCCTTCAATACCATTGTACCATATCCTGACTATCACCTCATAAACGTCAGTTGAGCCGGAGCAATCTAACTTCCTCGGGAGGCTTTCGCCGCAGGCTTTCAGGGAGTTGCAGACAGCCCCCAGCTACGCAAGTGCCGTGACAGTGATGGATAAGTAGAGCCTCTCTGGAATTATTGCTCTAGCACATGGAAGGAGCTCGTTTGTTTGAGAAGGGATAGGTGAGATGGTTGGATAGGCTTCGTAGTAGTTTGTTTAAGAAATAAATAATGATCTTACTCTGTCTATATGTAGATAAATATGGTGAAAACAGAATTATTCCTACAATGGTGATTGTAGAAAATATTGACATAAATATGCTTTATTATAAAAGGTACAGATATGCACATCACGCTGATTCCCTGTAAAGGGATAGACAGTGATCACTGATCTCCATTTATGCCGATCCAGATTATTTTAGCTTCATAGACACTCATAAACCTACTCATACATACTCGGCGGTTATAAGTACAATATTAAAGGCGTCTGTTATAAAATGAAAAAAAAAATTATACTACGTATACTTTTAAATATTCAGCAACAGTTTCGTATAATTACAAAACGCAACCCAATAACTTTATTGTTGTCGTAATACTAATTTTCTTTTTCCTTTCCAGGTAAGTCCAGATGTTATTCTACAAAAATACCATTAGGGGTAAGTCTATACAGTAGGACAAATTTCTAAGCTTCTGGCATCTAACTGGGAACGAAAAAACGGGGAATTTAATTGGAAAATTATTACGGATGCGCCTGAAAGGGTTGAAATATTGCAGCAGTCTGAACAAAAACGAATTATGGCATGAATATTCCGTTTTACTTGGCATCGCTTTTACAAAAGCCATTTTGAGCTCTATAGCCTTAGGAATAGAATGCCTAAGGCTCTGAATTGGGAATTAAATCAGCATGTCCCACATGATTTAATGCACGCATTTTGTCCACATAAAATTTGGGTGGCACAGTGGGTTGTGGTTTTCGTAGACGAGCACTACGAATGAGTAACGAAAATACGTAGTAGGAAATAAAATTGTTTATAATGCCGTGCAATGAAAGTAAGTTAATTTTACTTTATCTCAAATGTCTGGACATCTTATTTAGATTACTTGAGAACGTGATCCTTCTGGTCTTATCGAGACGTTTTCATTAATATACATAATCATATTACATAAGAAAGAAAAGGAATATCATAACCTCACTACATGTTTTATTGTCCTGACAAGTGATCTGTCACGTTGAGTGCTAATTATATGATAAAAATATACGATTTTTTCAAGCAATAATTAATTATTACAACTATCCTACGGTTCACAAGCATCCGAGTCATAACGATAGCTGTTATGTGAACATATTGTGCTAGCAAAAACCAAACTATGTAACTGTAATTCAGTCCTCCTATATAGACAAATTTTCACGACTACACGACAGGGTTATTTTTTGAGGTGAGGTGTGAGGAATCAGAGGTTTGGGTTTCCATCTCCACAATTGCGGATTTACTAATTCTATGACTACCTTCACGTGTTAATCAGATAGTCAATACTCAATGTCACTGGTAACAGGTGGTAAGCTGTGTCGCCATTTACAAGCACTGACTATTACCTGTTCGTTTAGCCCTCGTTTAGAGTAAACAAAAAGCGATGGCATTCCTGGTTCATTACTCGCTCAATTACGGCGGAACGCAGACAGGCAGCCAGACGAATGTCTTACTCTTGTGGGGTTCACACAAGAAGCTCAGAAGAATAAGGACTAGATAAGGTTTAAGGAATGTGCGAAAGTCTGTAAAAATAATAATATTTGGACATTATTACACCAAATGAACTAGCCCCTTGGTAAGTACATTTAAGACTTGTGTTAAGGGTAATAGTCAACGTATATTTTAGAAATATATACATATTATATATAGATAAATACATATATAGCATATATAATCAACGACCAGACCGGAAAGCAGTAGAAAAGCGTAGTTCTTAACTCTGCCTCCACCGGGAATCGAAACCGGGACCTCACGAATTAGCGTTCAGGTGTCTAACCGATCGCGCCACGGAGGTCGTTAATCTAATTGGCCTTAGTAAGTTTTAAAATGTGTTGCAATATAGTTTAAGTTCGCTTTTGATTTTCCTTAATAAATAAATAAAAATGAATTGGTGGAATACAGCAGCAATTTTTTCATAGTTTATTAGTACTGTATAATCTAGTAACAGCATTGTTTTCTTTTATTTATTTGTAATACTATTATACTTAAGCAATATGACACCGTAATTATATGACACATATTTTTTGTCATAATAAAATAATTACATGACATTGCTGTGTCTTCATTGTTCTGTACTTCGCAGAATTTCAATGACCTCTGTAGCACGATCGGGTTTAACGCTACTAGAGGTCCTGAGTTCGATTCCCAGTGAAGACAGAGTTAAGAACCACGTTTTTCTTTTGCTTTCCAGTCTGATCGTTGATTATTTATGCTATATATCACGACACAAGTCTTAAATGAATTTACCAAGAAGTTAGATCAATTTGTGTAATAGTGAATCAATTATTACTAATATTATTAATAACTAGGTACATTCCATGAAAATTATGTAACATTGTATGTTTCCCTATTTCCCCTAACCAAAACAGTTCCGAATTTCACAGCTAAGTAAGTAGTAGAGATATTTTTAGTCTAAATAGCTGAGACGGGCGCCTTTGTTAAGGAACCGCGAAGCTGTTTTGTTAACTAATGCACCTCGAAGAGCTTTCAAAGGGGGTATTAAGTGCAGATGTCACTAGGTATGTTGTTAAGAGCGGTATGTTTTAGTTTACAAGGTGGTTTAAGTGTTGAGTGTTGTGTATTATAATTTGGGTAATGTTATCAAAACACACCGGTACACTGTAGTGTAAGAAATTATACAAAAAGTTTATGTATAGTACAGAATAGTAAGTATGTGAGACCGGGTCATATCACGATAAATTAATAAAGATATCTGATTACCTTTATTTTTGCCCGACGTTTAGAGTTGCATAGGCCGTGGTCGCGGGAAGACTAGCGTCTCAGCTAATGTCTGTCTAACCTCACAAATTTTTTTTAATTCATAGCACGACACACTACACTCACACTATCCGAAGACACATCCGCAGTTACGCTACGCGAATAATTAATTATTATTATTAATTTATTGTGACATGACCCGGTCTCACATAGTAAATAAAATAAGTATAAATCGCGAGTGTATAAAAATGACTAGAATAGAAAGTAGTTTTTGTGATTATTCTTAAATTTTCGTTGCTCCAGTGACTATCAACTTGAATACTTCGTCCCTAAACTCTGAAAAAAATAAAAAGGTTTTATTAATCTTTTTAATTTCTGATTTGTGATGCTAAATCATATTTCATACTTTTCTAACCAACCCTAATTTCATAATCGTTCGCAATTTTAACTTCAATTTATTCATGGCAACACAATAGATTTAATTGAATATGAGTCAACGCAATGCGGCTGAAAGAAGTTCAACCCTTTGCCTTTTTATTTATTCACGGCACATAGAGCAAGATTCATGTTTCAATTAATCATAATTTTAGAATGATTTCGCTTGTTCACGTCCTTTGGGGTCTTTTTGGGGTGCACAGAGCCTTGATAGAATTGTCCTAGAATAAACAAAATTTCATTGAAACGTCGTCTTAAACCCATATTTAACTAATCACCAGCAATTTTTAACCTCTCACCGTTAGCGTGTGTAAATTACGTACGTAATATCATATTTAAATTTCATTCATTGATGCATGCCCGAACCGGGATTAGAACAAAGAACCTTTCTCATAAGAAGTCTGAGGTCTTACTCACTGAGCTACAGCCGCTATCTATCAAATTTAAATAACAGTTATTACAAAACTAAGTATCCTTTCAAACAATAAAGAATATAACTCTAAAAACATGCTGTCACTCTTCCTAAACAATATTTCTATCCCACAACCATATCGACGACCTCCGTGGCGCGATTAGTTAAGCACCTGAACGCTAATCGTGAAGATTCCCGGTGGAGGCAGAGTTAAGAACCACGCTTTTCTTCTGCTTTCCAGTCTGGTCGTTGATTATATTTGCTATATTTGTATTTATTTATATATAATAAGTATATATTTCTTAAATATACGTTGACTAGTACCCTTAACACACGTCTTAAATGAAAACCAAGGGGCTAGTTCAGTGCGTCTAATAGGATCCTAAATATTATTAAAACATCTACTATATTATAACAAATATTATACTATCACTATATTATATACACTATATTATATACACTATATTATAACGAATATTATAACATCACCACAAAACCTTGACAACTGAAAAAACAAATCCTCAATCAAACGTGCTTATCCCAAACCCTCCGCGAATGGCGTCACAACATTTGATTATCACTACCCTGAGGGTATGCATAAATAAATTATCTCCAAAGTGAGGGTAGTACTAATTTCATGGGGGCGCATTGTTTGCTCGCAATTGAAATACCCGTACAGGCGTCTGTTTGTACGTACTTCCGTTGTAGGTTTCAATTTATTTGACTGTGTTGTGATTTTTGTATGGTTTTGTATATGTTACCGGCCAAATCCGATTTCAGGACAAACTAAGTTGGCCTAGGCACGTGATATTTAATGATATAATTTAAAATAACCTATAACCGCCGAGTGTGTATGAGTGTCAATGAAGCGAAAGTGGTCTGTCAGGATTGGGACAAATATGGTCCGTGATCTCTGCCTACCCCTCTACAGGGGATCAGGCGTGATGTGTATGTAATTAAAAATAGAGTGATAATGGCAGGTTGGAAGGGCGGTTATGTAGGGCCAGGCCCAATAGGACATATAACAGTCAGATTGACGCCATACTAAAAAGAGTATCGTTAGAAGCACCTATAACCACCGAGTGTGTATGAGTTTCAATGAAGTGAAAGTGGATATCTGCCCACCCCTTTACAGGAAAACGGACGTGATGTATATGTATCTATATTGATCTTTTACATCATTTTAATATAATCAGGTACCATTGTAGTTAAGTAAATCAGATATAGTATACATATTACTCTAAATATAAACTGTCAAAATAATATATTTATCCAACTACACCTAGTGACATAGATCTAACCGTTACAGCCAATTGCCGACCTCATTGTTGCGATCGCCTCCACTGCCATCTATGGGCGCGTTGAGTAATTAGTTCCGATCTAATTTCAGATAGCGGGTAGTTGTGCGTGCGCCGCGTAATAGCTTTCGGTACGTGGAATGTCTTGATTTCGCATGATTAACGGGGTCATTATTTTAAACATTGTAGGTATATTAAATGATAATGTTTAATTAGTTACAAGGCAGTCTTGGCTACTCCGACAGGGTATAAAATTGGCGAAACTCGATATCTTTTCGTGTGGGTCGGATGGGTTCGCCAAAGCCGTGATGAAGTTATTTGATTAATTTTAAATGATGCAATTGCTGATTTATGTAATTAAAATATTATATTGCATACGCAATAAGTTTACCTGTAATAGGGTTAATTATAATGCGTATGGATCTTCTCATGAAATATTGAGATTACAATAGCTACTTATGTAATAATTTTGAAATGGCTTTGAAATTTATTTATTTTTTAAATAAATAAAAATACACTCCACCGTTTCTCTATCGTCTACAGAAGTACTAATCCGACCCACACGACAAGGTATCGATGTTCGTCGACATCGCATTGAGAGTTATTGAAAATATTTGTCTAAATGTTAATTATGCTTTATAAATTGGTTAAGTATATTATGCCAAAGGTCACGCCATTCCTAACTACCTATCTAGGGTTTATGGTCTAAAAAAAGTTCAAACATACTTATCTTAACAATAATTTTACAACCTAACACACATACATACATACCTTACAAACAACTAAATATTAACCTTCCATTCCTTGTTTATTAAAGACCGTACAAACATAGTACTACCAACGAGACAAGTGAAACAAACAAATCACTAACGCACCCTAAACACGCTTCGTTAAGTGCGCGAAAGCCTCCATTGTGAAGCCTCGCTTTGATTGACTTTATCACACTCTCAAACGGGAGACAACAATTGATTTTGCTGTATGCAGTTTTGTGTTTGATTGTACTGAAGGGTGTGTACTAAGAATTAGGTGTATGGGTGACGGTAACGTAGGAGTTGTTGTAGTATATTGATGTAATTTGTTGAAAATAAACGTATAATAACGTCAAAATGAAATGTTTTATTCAACATAAGTTATATAATAAATAATTAGTTCTTTTTCTAGTCAATGTAGTGAAGAAGGGTGACGTTGAATATATTAACAAAGAATAACACGTGGGTTCGGTGCCTGGTTAATTTCGTGATTGTGGAGATGGATACCTTAAGCTCTTACTACCCCGCAAAGGTCAAAGTCTTTTTGTTTCTTTTGTTTAGTCATAATGTCTGTTATCATTGTTTGCAATCGTGGAGTAGGTGAATGATTTAATGATCAATCAATCGTAAATATTATGTTCAAAATCTACAAACTATCTCTTATCTACAGTTTACCACATTGTAAGGATTTATCAGTAGATTTCTTTGTTAGTTGTATGAGTACAGGCGCTGATTATTAGATACATCACCGTAGAGATGAATAATTTTACAATGACTTATTTATTATTATTTTGACTTATATTTCAAAAGTTGAGACAAGCTTTATTATAACTATGTATATCAATTATACAACTTATGTCAGTCCACTGTTGGACTTAGGCCTCCTCAAGAGTACGCCAAAAACACGATCACTCGTAACCCTTTTTCAGGTCATCAGTCCACCTAGTAGGGTGTGTCCTTCACTACGTTATAATTCTTTACAACAATAAGATACTTCGGCATCTTTTGGACAATACACTTCTTCTAGAAAAGACTAGATTATTCTATGTGTACAGAAGCAGTATCATAACTACACCACTAAATTCATACCAAACCAGTCCACGATCATAGCTGCAACCCGGTTTAGATTTCATTTCCTACAAACACTGACCTCAGCGCAAACAACTCGATGTTCCACCAATTATTCAACTGGAATCGAACCCGGGTCTCTTGTTTGGGAATCTGTGTTTGTTAGGTTACTTAGGGTTGGGAGAAATAGGCTGGTTTTGAATGCCTAGGTTTACAAGTTAGGTTTCCGTGGCTATGAACTGTAGATCTAGAATTTAGGACTTATGAAAATGTGATGATTGGGCGATGGGCTAGTTACTTGTTACCAATGTTCCACATAACAATACAACCCTAATATCCATTGTAAAAGTGAATAACATAAATTCTGACCTGACAGAGATCTTAGGACGTCAATGTATAATGTATGTAATCAAAATGTTTTCATGATTAATAACTAACGGGATAAGTAAGTTAATCATGAGTATAAATCGCGAATCTCTTAAAACTATAAAATGTTTTCAGTTGCTATTCTATTATTCTTCTCGTGATATGGTAAAGGGACTTTTAATGTAATCTTAAATTTCTATTTAGATAATCTCATTGTTTAAAATAGAGTTACGTAGGTAGGAAGGGTTTCTTATTTAAAAATGACAATGGTAAATTTAATTTAGATGGTAGTGGAATTTAAACAACTTGGTTGATAAGTTAATTTTAAATAGCATAATGAGGATACCGTTAGTAATCCTTAGCTAATTATTCAAAAATAATTTATATTATTTACGGTCTCTATAATAATATAGTTTCATAACTCAGATTTTCTACCACCAAAATATAAATGGGTACGATTGTAAGATATAATTTAGCTTAGCAAACGGTTCCCATAAATAACAGGATTCTTTTATCGAGACTCATCAAAAACTCTTTTCTCATTATAAGATAATCATTTTCCTGTGGCAACGTTGCAAAAATTGTTCTAGCAGAAAATGCTCGGAATAAGAAGAAATGTTAAGTAAATATTTTCTTTTTAATAAGCGGCTTAGAAATTGTGGTAAAGGATTAGCAAATAAAGGTTCAAGGTTCTATTCCTATTTGAGATGGTATTGATGGAAGATTTAGGTATTTTTAGTTTGTTATCTCGTTTAAGTACATTATAACTGAAGTTCTAGGTAAGAAAACAATAAAAAAATTTAAGATCTTTTCAACATATTTAGATCTATCAAGAAACCTAAATATTGACATAACATGCCTCATCTATCTATTGATCACATACATACATATATTCACGCCTCTATGTTCCTAACGGGATAGGCTAACTATCGATCACCACCTGCAACTATCCTGACTAGCTTGCTTCAATCATACCCATTAACCTTCTCGTACATTGACTTCTGTTCTTCACACTACGTACACCTTGAAAATAATGTCTCCAATTTGATCTGTATATGTTCTACGGGGCCTTATCTGTACAACTCTACCTTCCATTTTATTTTATATGAATTAATAATTAATTCTGATTATGGTTCACTACCTAACATGCCTTCGAAATTTCAGAGATGGGCATTCAAGCCTCTGACTACCCCGCCATAATTAAAAAGGGAGTGTGTATACACAAGTCGTGAAGCGTATGTTTGTTTTTGTTTGAATTACGTGTAACGAAAACGCTTTCATATAACTTTCTTAACGGAAACAGACAGCTGGTTACGACCTTTGAAATCCCACACTAACACTAACCACCTCACGTTCTACCCAACTAGTTATCTAACAAGTTATTAGCTAATATCTTTCGTTTAGGAGCAGATAAGAGCTGTTTGGCATTTTATGAGAAAACTTCTAAACTCATTCTGCCTCTTGGAAACACGTCCTGCTTTTTGTTCAACCGATAATCGCACCGATTTTTTAACCTTTTATAGTCCTGCTAGTGTAGAATGTAAAAATAATGCTAGCTGCCGTTCTTCCTGGCATGTTGTAGGAGGTGGTTAAGGGAATGGGCTAAATAGAATCTATTGGGCGATAGGCTAGCAACCAATGTTCCATTATAACATCGCAACTTCTTTAATTTCCTTATTCCTTTAATTCTTATTTTATAACTGATATACATAAGTTTTTAGTCTACTTTGTGTAACATACAGTTCAGGGAAGATATATCACAATAATATTGTAAGACACTGTGGTGACCTCTAGAGCGCTACAACACAACATATTACACCAATTGAACTATCCCCTTGTACAATGTACAATGAAGACTTGTATTAATACTAGTCAACGTATATGTAAGATTATTAATATATAAATATATACATATTGACGCCTCTACTTAACTATTTCTAAACAAACAAACTGTCTGAACTGAATCATTTCTATTTTATTAGTATTATACTTGCACTACAATACTTTTTGTAGTTTAAATGCGTTATCTCAACCAATATAGACAAACGATATTATACTGTCTCAACCAATACGTCCCATTTTTCTCTTACTTGTAGTCAAATATTTTCCTCTACCAAAAAGTCGGTTACCGATTATCGGTGGTCGCAGGCGACCTTATTCTTGGCAAAACATAAGCAGTGCTCGTAAGTTGGTTAAAGTTCCTCTAAGTTCCTACTTATTACTTTATAATAATTCACACAGAGCGGTTTGTATAGGTATTGTACCGTATAATGTTAGTATTATGAACTAAGTTTCACTTAACGTATGGAACTAGAATAACAAGTTAAGTTGAAGAGATGCATGGGATGTATTGAGCGATGTGCTAGCAACCTGAGGGTATTGCATATTAATGATATTGCTTCTTGATAGTAATACCATGGGCTATTATGATATAATGATTAGTATTAGATTAGATTAAGGATATGATATTTTTATTCCAATCTACTATCCACCGCAAAACACAATTTATTAAGTGTTCATATATCACTATATACAAACAAACACACGAGGGGTAGGCAGTGATCATAAGTCACCATCTGTCCTGATCCTTAAAAACCACTTACGCATGAATGATACTTATACACCTTCTCATACACACTTATACTAGTATGTGTGTTATTACGTCTTTAGTCGCTTTTTACGAGATATCTAAAAAGCATGCAGAACAATTATATTCTAACAATATCCTCTAATCCCTTTCGGGGAGGCCAGAATCTCAAATATATAATATCTCCTAGGTCACTTTTATAGGTATAAAGAATAGACCTATGATAACATAACGAAACTTTCATGACAGGTTACTAGCCCATCACCCAATACATTCCATTTCACCCTAGTCCCTTTCTACGACATGTAGAGAAGAAATGCAGTAAGTTAGCACTCTCTTTAAGTCCCAAACTGGCAAAAAGTTGCCTACTTTCCTATTAATAAATTCAGGGTATCTTATCCACTTGAAGGTTTGGAGGCTTAAGGTGGATTAGGCGACATTCCTTGCATTGTGTAGCTCTCCCTTATTTTTATTCTTAAGGCTTAACGGCTCTTTTAAGGCACTGTTTTGATACTTGTTAGGTAGTTTAGGTTGGGGTGATGGATTGGTAACTGTCTACTAGAGGTCCAGTATATATATAGAAAACACTATTTTCTGCAGGTCAATATAATATGTATACAAAGACTACACTATTTACTGTAGGTAATTTTTTTATGTATGGTAATTCCAAAAAAAGCTAACAAAAATAAAATGATTTAATAAAAAAACAGTGAAGTAAGAACTACTTATAACCGCCGAGTGTGTACGTGTACAAGGTATATGATGTCAATAAAGCGAAAATGGTTTGTCAGGATCAGGGCAGATGTGGATCCGAGATCTCTGCCTACCCTTCTATAGGTAATCAAGCGTGATGTAAGATATATATTTGTGATTCTAACGTATGAACGTGGACGGAACCTTGGAGACATTAATTGAATCTCCTTGGTCACTTATTACCATAAATAATGACAGGTTGCTAGCCTTTCACCCAATTGATTCCATACACCCCTAGTCCCGTAGTCGCATCCGACGAAATGCCGGAAATTCTTATTATCATACAATTTTTTCCTTACATACATACTACCTATGAGTATGTATAACTAACCTACATACACAAAGCCTCTCACACACAGCTGTCAAAGGACAAAGCCTTCGTTCATTCGCTGACGTCACGGGGACAAAGGCAGGCTGTATCGAGGGTATCGTTGCTCCATTGATGTGAATGTGGGTAAAAATTGATTTGTTTATGTAATTGGGTATTGAGATGTCTGTAGAATGTAAAGAGCTGGTTGTTTGTAGTTGTTCAAGTGAATATCTTAGTTACAGATATGATTTTCACTATTGCTCGTATGCTTGTTAGTATAATTTATATAATACGTTTAAAATTCTTTATTTTCTCACACAGCGATGATAATCACAATGGTATGCTACTCGTATAAAATAATCGAGACATAATTGGAAAACATTCACAATAACATTCAGTTATAATAATAAAAATATTTGGACATTAACCCACCAATTGAACTAGCCCCTTGCAAAGTACATTTAAGACTTATATTAAGGGTACTAGTCAACGTAATTTTAAGAAATATATTCTTATTATATAAAGATAAATACATATATATAACCAACAACTAGACTGGAAAGCAGAAGAAAAGCGTAGTGCTTTACTCTGCCTCCAACGGGAATCGAACCCGGGACCTCACGATTAGCGTTCAGGTGGTTAACCAACCGCGCCACGAAGGTCGTCAACTGCATATCAACAATGTGAGAGCTGGTGTCTGAACTAGGCTTATAGGTCTCTTCTTACAGTCAAGTTTAGTTTAGTAAAGAAAGGCTTAGTCAATAAATATATGTATTAATTCTCGTATTAATTAGGCATATAAGACGAAAATGTGAATTTAGACATCATTTGTATATTGGAATTATCAAAGTTCTTCATTTTATCCAATCCTGACATACCACTTTCGTTTCATTGTGATCCATACATCTATCACCAACACAGCTTTGTATGCCTAGTAATTCTACTTATAACCTGGATACCTACAGGTAATTATTTGACATTAACCAGCATGTTAGTCTGTTTGCTAGACAAGCAAACTGCGCACCCTAATTCCGGATGAGGGGAGTCAGACAAGTGCAAACATCACGGTCGATTGAACACCGTAAAAGTCTACCTGTGATTTATTGTAAGGTGTATGGGTGTTAGTGGATATATAAATTCATGATTTCTTGTCGCTTTCGAGGTGGATAGAAGCTTGGAAACTAACATCTCCTTGGTCACTTTTTGAGAAAACTATTGGGGTTTGAGGTCAATCTATACTAATATTATAAAGCTGAAGAGTTTGTTTATTTGAACGCGCTAATCTCAGGAACAACTGGTTTGAATTAAAAAATTCTTAGATAGTGTTAGATAGACCATTTATTGAGGAAGGCTTTAGGCTATATAATATGATCCTGCTACTAATAGGAGCGAAGAATAGAATATAAAAATCAAATTATAATTACAGTGCCATCTATGTTTCATGTAATGAAAACTTCTTGAAAAATAAAAATGTGGCATATTATTTGACATTGCTTGTATTGAATATTTGTTTATGGCTTGCTATGGTCCATAGCCCTTGATGCTTTGTACCATATTACGATAAGCAATGCCAAAAACAAAAACCTTGCTAGCATATTAATAATATACTACTAGAACTAAATATGAAGCAACATGGTTTGTCAGGATCGGGAAAGACGGTGATCCGTGATCTCTGCCTACACCTCCAGAGGGAATAAGGCGTCATGTGTATGTATGTTTAGTTTAGTTTGTAGGGCTCCGTGGTTTCCGCAATTAGTCCCCACTGGGACCATTTTGCGTGATGTCGCTGACTATTCCAGCCAGCCCAGCACCCGCCAGAAGCGCAGAAGACGCCTAACGTCTTCACAGGCTTCCCGAAGCGACCCCGGTTTCCCAAGGATTTTAGCCCGTTCTTCAGCCACGGCCCAGCACTCCAGGACAACGTGGCCAATGGTTTCAGTGGAGTCAATGCAGCCCCTGCACAGAGGGCTATCCGTGATTCCGAGCTTGAATAGGTGCCCGTTTAGTCTGCAATGGCCGGTGATATTCTCGGTCATCACACGCAGTTCTCTTCTCGTTAGTTGAAGTAATTTGTTCGTTAATTTGGGGGCCAACTCTGGAAAAACTTCCTTTGAATGGCTCGAGCCATCGAGTTCCCTCCATCTCAAATTTTGTAGTTCCCTGGTCCAGGTTCTTATCCATGATCTGAACTTGCTGAAGGGGAGGGGCAACAAAGGCTCCGGAGCCACCAAGGTCGCCCCCGCGCCCCTTCTTGCAAGCTCATCCGCTGCGTCGTTCCCGAGTGATCCACTATGTCCTCTAATCCACTGCAGTGTCACACTATTCATAATGGACACCTTGGTAAGCTGGAGATGACACTCGTGTATTAGCTTTGATGTTATTGTCGTACTGGACAGCGCCATCAAGACGGAAGCGCTGTCCGAGACCACCTTTATGTGGTATCCCTTGAGTCCACGTCGCAGAACGGCGACCGCCGCCTCGATAATTGCCACACATTCACATTGGAATATGGAGCTGTGGACCCCCAGAGACAGTGATATATTTATGTTGAGATCTATTGAGTATATACCCGCTCCAGTGCCATTATGGGTCTTGGAGCCATCCGTGTATATACGGACGTACTTGGTGTCCACTCGATCTCCGTCTTCCTGCATGTTGATGCTGTAGTTTTTTTGCATTGCCCACACGGCAGGGATTCTGTCACACGATGCCGCCAACAGCGGTTCCCTTGCCAGGGCCCTTTTTAGTATCCTAGTGTGAGGACAGTCGCTGCGAGCCCAGTGGCCCGAGTTATCGATTCTAATTGCGGCCATAGTAGCCTCTTGCTGAATGTACAAATCCAAGGGCGCTAAGTCCACCAGGACCTCAAGGGCAGCCGATGGAGTTGTCCTCATGCATCCGGTTATTGCGGTCGTAGCGATTCTCTGGAATCTTTGAAGTTTCTGTACCACCGTGGACAATTCAGTTCTTTGCCACCAGACGACTGAACCATAAGCCACTAAGGGCCGGATCAGCGTCGTGTACATCCACTTGGTAATTTCAGGTTTGAGGCCCCATATTTTGCCTATAAGCCGTTTGCACTGGAAGAAGAGCCCGCAGGCCCTTGCGAGCTTCTTGTCCAAATGCTTGTTCCAGCGTAAGTTGTCATCAAGAATTATCCCCAAGTATTTCACCTCTGTTGCCAGGGACAGGCGCTCGCCAAACAGCCGTGGCAGCTTTAGTGGCGCCCTTTTCCTCCTCTTGGTGAACAACACAAGTTCGGTCTTTGACGGATTCACAGACAGTCCGTTATTTCTACACCAATCTTCGACCGTCCTGAGCGCCATACCCATCCTGTCGCACAATGTGCTCTCAACAGGCCCGCTCAGGAGAATGGCAATGTCATCAGCATAGCCCACGGTGAAGAAGGATCTGTGATTCAGCTCCGTGATGAGCCCATCAGCCACCAGATTCCAGAGAAGTGGCGAAAGCACACCTCCCTGAGGGCAGCCCTGCACAACCTGAGCACGCACAGCCCCCCCCACAGTCACGGTGACGGCCCTGCCCTTCAGCATGCCGTCCACCCAACCGGCGAGGGCGGGCTCAACGCCACGCCCCTCAAGGGCCCGTGCCATGCTCACAAAGCTCGTTCTGTCAAATGCTCCCTCAATGTCGATGAAGCATCCCAGCGTAGACTGTTTGTAGTGGATGGCCTGCTCCACGCGTGCAATTACAGTGTGTAATTCTGAGTCCGTTGATTTGCCTTGAGTATACGCATGTTGGTTTTTGTGTAGTGGTGCACTTATTAGTGTTGTGTTTCTTATGTGTTTGTCGCATATCCTCTCCAGTGCCTTTAGAAGAAATGAAGTGAGACTTATCGGCCTGAAGGACTTTGCTTGTGAGTAGTCACTTTTACCCGGTTTCGGTATGAATATTATTTTGACTTCCCTCCATCGCCTTGGTGTGTAACGAAACGCCAGGCAGCCCGTGTAGATGGAGATGAGATGGCCACAAAGGTGGCCAGAGCACCAACGCATCAGTCCGGGAAAAACACCATCGAAGCCAGGTGATTTAAATGGATGGAAGCTGTCGATTGCTGCAAGAACTGCTTCGGCGGTTATTATGGATTTTGCCGCATCCCAGTCGTTTACATTCGGTTGAAAACCCGGTGCATCGTCATTACTTTCCACGCCAGCACGAATGCTTCCTGGGAAGTGCACATCGAGCAAGAGAGAGCAAGTCTCTTGATCCGTTTCAGTGTAGGTACCATCTGGTTTTTTAAGTCGCTCCGGTGTTCTGGGCGACTCTTTCTTAAGTACCTTGGTTATTCTGCTGGCTTGATCAGTCGTTTCAATGTTACTACAGAAATGACGCCAGCTATTTCTTTTGCATTTTCTGATTAGTTTCTTGTATTTTGCACGAGTGTTGTTATAAGACAGCCAGTCGTCGTCGTCCCTAGTATTCATTGCTCTGTTGAAGAGTTTGCGCATCTTGTTTCTAAGGGTTTCCATCTCCGGACTCCACCATTTTGACCCCTTGTTGGCCTTCCTGTTGGAACCCACGAGCGGGCACGATTCCTCGAAACTAGTTATTAAAGCAGTAGTTATTGCTTCCACGTGATTATTAATTTCATTACAAGTTTTGTATGAGCTACATACGTTTATGTTATTAAGAGATGCCGCAGCAAGCCGGGAATATCGTTTACGGCTGGTTCTTCTAGGGTCTCTGTGTGGTTTACTTACAATAGTTTCCGTTGTCATCTCAAAACGAATCCACCTATGGTCCGAGCACGACGCTTCGTCCGACACGTGCCAACCCCGCACTAGGTCGCCGACGCGTTCGGAGGCCAGCGTCAGGTCTATAATAGTTTGGGCTCTGGAAGTTACATAAGTAGGTTCGGACCCGTGATTAATAATTCTTAAGCTAGTAGAGGACAGAAACTGGACTAATTCCTCACCTCTCCTGTTTGTACTGCTGCTGCACCACAGTGTGTGATGCGCATTCGTGTCCGCGGCAATGACCAGTTGTAGTCCATTACGCTCGCAGTGGCCTGCCAGTTGTGCCAGTTCCGCAGTAGGCATCTCGCCGTCACTCGGCAAGTAGGCCGACGCTAGTATGACCTGCGGGAGCCCCACATCGTGGTAACGTAGTTTAATGGTAGTTAGATCTCTGGAACAGAACTCGGTCATTAATACATGCGATATATGATTTGGAATGTATATACATGATCTTGGGTTGTTTATATTTATGGCTGCTAGTACCTTACCATTTCTGCAAGGCAGTCCTTGTATTTTTCCATTGTTGATCCATGGCTCCTGGATCAGCGCTATGGTATTGTGATTTGCCTCCAGCTCCCTGCGCAAGGTGGTCGCAGCAGTCCGGCTGTGCTGGAGGTTGGTCTGTATAATTTTAATTGAGCGAAGGGGAGGAGCCGACAGAGCCATCGTCCTCGCCGTCCAAAGTGAGGGTGTCTTCTGACAACTCCCCTTCGCTGGTAGTGTGGCCCAGTACAGAGGGGGCCGGAGTGGCGGCCGGCACCGGCGGCACGCCCGACCCCGTGCCGCTGCAGCAGGGGTCAGATGGGCCGGGGGCCGAGCCAACCAAAACGTCCTCCCTCCTGTAAGGCCGCGCGTAAATGGAACCAAGAGGCCAGCTCATCCTGTATTGGTTGGTGGCGAGTCTGTTGGCCTCTTGTTCCGGTATTCCTAGGGTCAGGTATGCACCCCCATCATCCCTACGGTCGATGGAGTACAAAGTCCACCCACCCACGCAGTACTCGGGATTGTACCATTTTAGGACCTTTTGTAGGTCAGTGATGTTTTCCGGAGCTTGAGGCACGAACACTCCCAACTTCAACCTTTGAGGGATTTGGGATTGTTGCACCACCCGGAGTCGAGTTCCTTCCTTTGGTGAAGGAATGGTATCTATGTTGCTAGATAACCACGCAAGGGCGTGATCGTCTTTGCACCACATTTTTAAGGCCCCGTCGCTGTGGAAAGTTTTTCCCCGGAAACGGACCAGTTTGCTGTCGGTGGTAGGGGTTATCGCGATCTTTATAAGGCGGTCGTACAGGTTCTTCTTGATGACCTCCGCTTGATCAGCTGATAGTTCGGTGAAGGGCTCAGTGATGACTGCAACACACAGCGGGTTATTCTTGAGCTGCATCGCCTCCGCGTAGGTGGTTGCGCTCTTGTGGTGGTGTAGCGATTTCGGTGTCGAACCCGCTGGTTTGGCGCGCTTGCTGCCAGCTTTTGGCGAGATGGAGTCATCCTGTCTCGCCCTTTTGGAGGGTTTCTCCGTCGCTGGTTGCGCTGGTGGTACTGGAGGAGCACCGGTGTGCTTCGGTACCTTCCTACCTGCACGTCTTCCGCGAACCCCGCGCGCCCTCTTTTTGTCTCCTCCCTTATTTGGGGAGTTAGGTCTAGGGCTAGACGTGGCTGGTGCCGTAGCACTCGCCTGCGCAGGAGCACGCTCAGACGCACATTCGGCAGGCACCGAACCCTTGGCTGCAGTAGAACCGTGGTTCCGCGCCGATTTTTGGGTCCCAGAGTTGTTTGAGAGTTGTTTCCCTTTTTTGCTTCTTTTGCGGTGGGAGACTGCACTCCAGTCGCTACCGACAAAAGGTTCGGGGATAGCGTCGCGGAGGTCAGCGAGGCTAATGCCATCAGCATGACTACGCGCCGCAGGAAGTGATTGTGATAATTCGTGCGCTACCGAAGTTGCTGCACGGTTGGAGACCAGCGCTTCCGAAGAGGCTGCATGGTCGGATTTTGTTTTTTTGGTTTGGTTTTTTTTGTCATCCATATTATTATTGATTTTTATCTTCATTCCACACGGCTCCCCACCCGCCACGGAGCCCAACACGGGGACGCCACGCGATTCACGCCATGGTCGCCAAGGCTACCGGTGGAATATAGGTGTCCTCCCCAGGAGCCAGACGAGTCCGCACGAAACGAATCAAACCGCGCGCAAAAACCATGCAGCGTGGTGACGCGCCTCGCCGACTGCCCTCCCCCGGTTCAGACACCTCGCCTGACTACCCGCCCAGGACGGTCGTAGTCGAAGCCGATTGATCCTACATGGCTAGTGTAGGACCACCTGTCTTGGGAGAAATCCGGACCAAAGTGGAGTGTTGCTTCCCCCCGTCCGCGGACAGGGTTCCACTCAGCCACCAGGACTCCTTCATCCCCCCGCACAGAACGCCACACACGGCAAACACGTGGGTGGCTGATAATAACTCTGACCATCGTCATATTTTAGCGATGGTCCGAGGCAATGACTCAGCCACATGATCACTGCAGTGGTATTATTATAGACTACATACTAATATTACATAAATTTTACTTCTATAAATATATAAGCATATATATTAGCATATATATTATATAACAAACTACATACATATAAAAAGGGATGCCTGGGAGTGTTTAGTTGCGTCTGTTTCTTATGGAAATAGACCAATAACGGGCAGCACCACGAGAAGGTAACTCCCAGACTTGTCTTGAGGGTCTTTGCAACCTGTGCTAGCCCCAAGACCATCAGCCAGAACATACACCAAATAAGTGTATGAACTAGGTGCAGATCCCAGTACTTAAAAAATAAAATAAAAAGCAAGCATGGACCTACCCCCGCCCAATGTATATATGTATGTATGTATATATGTAACTAAATATTATTATTATGTAACTAAATGAGCAAATATTTATTTGTAATAAATATTTCTCAAAATATCTAAATTGTACTACTATTCTATTTTTAAATTACACTTGTACACTACACAACTTGCCTATCTATCTTCACCCTACAGAAAGAAGCGACTAAGAGCCACATACACTTCTTCTTCTTCTAGTGGCACTCCATTACTGGAGGTCTGCCGTCGGCCTGCTGAAACTCTCCTTGTCCCTGGCCATCCGGAACAGCTCTTCCACACTGGCAATCCCGGTCCACTCCCGGATGTTCCTCAACCAAGATTTTTTCCTCCTGCCAACGCGACATACACTAAAACCCCACTAGCAATCCTTATGGGCGGAGTCACGATGTCAGTAGCGAGTGACTAATCCCTGAGAAGACGGCCCATTGCGTGTATAGTCCCCACACGCAGACTATTAGACTATTAGGCAGGGACTGCAATGAGGAAATGGTGTAAGGGTGTGCGTACCCTAAGAAAAGATATAAAACGTACATTTCTTACAATCGAAGAACATTGACGGTTCTAGTTTTTGGGAATTGTTATTTATTGCATAAATTATGATGATTATTAATAATTTTTTAAATTATTCAGTGTTAAAATATTTTTGCGTTATAGTAGATATTATATTACAATATTGGCATTGAAGATATGTTCAAAAACTGATTGAAACTTCAATGAGGACATTTTCAATCAAGTACCTGTAAAGTGAGGAAAATGAAAATCAGTTTCTGTTCTACGATTATGACGATTTGTTATTTTTTTCCCGTGCTGGGACATAAAAAGAATGCTAACTATAGGCTAGGACGTAAAAAGAATGATAACTAGCTGCTGTTTATACATAATTATGTCGTAGAAGGCGACTAAGGGACTAGGGGTTAAAGGAATCTGTTGGGCGATAGGGTAGCAACTTGTCACGAATATTCCATATGATATCACAACCCTAATATTTATGCTCATAAGTGCCCAAGGAGATTTGGCATTTATCACACATTATTGGCAGTTATCCATAAACTTACTCATACACTTTCAGCGGTTTTAAGTTCTTCTAACTAAATAATACTATATTCATTAATTAACTAATGTCTGTTTGAGTTATTAGTACTGAAATAGCAACTTTGTTATTATGAAGTATATTTCTAACTCATCTCAGAGCAGAGTTTAACAATTATTTTACTTATTATTTCTTTCCTTATTTTTCTTTAAAATTTGTACTTCTATGCGTCATATTTCCAAATTGTCAATTAGTTAATTAATTAGTATCGAAGCAAGTATTTATCATCTGTCAAATATTATTTACAATTTATTTTATTCTAATTATCATTTTGGGTGCTTTGTAAGATATATTTATGGAAATCATCTATTTCCTTATGTATGCTTGTTATATTTATTCCTTATTATTCTGTTTTGTTTGCTTAATAAATAACTTAACTAATTGAACTCGAAACCAAAATCAACACACCACTAGTAAACGTAGCATAATACATAAGAAAAACTCTATCTTTGTACAAAATAAACTTTACCATTGTAAACAAGCCCTAGTAAAGTCAGTTTTGGAAAGGAAACTGCTAAATCTTACAATGCCATCGTCGAAATAGTTTGTCTCATGCTAACTGGGTACCTACAATGATTCATTGTTGTCTCAGACTGTAGGAATACGACTGTGTAGTTTAAGAGGTATTCAGATGTTTGGGTAACATTTATAGTGTTCGTACTTGCAATATTGTCTTCCGCATATTCCTTTTATATGATGTCTTAGTAAGCAATTTAAACTTTAAATCCTTATTGTTGTATTTGGAGACAGTGCAATCAGCTTCGGTTGAAAGTTTAAATATAAATTGATTATTTAATTTATTATATTATAGTTATGATTAACATATTATTATTGGAAGTTGTGACCTGAGAGTCGGTAATAAATATAATACTATAAAATATAGTTTTCAAGGCACTATTTATACTTTTTTGGGATATTTTTGCGGTAACTTTTAACAAAACTAAACGTACCTATTCGTAGTTGTAATGTAATATTGGTGATAGGTTACTAACCTATCGCTCAAAACATATATACAGATGTATATTCTTAAATTCTACAACCCAGAAAGACAACATTTTAATACCATCTAACTCTAGAACAAGACAGCAACAAAATTAAACCTCTTAAAATAATCGAAAAACATTTCGGGACTCAACCAAACCAAAAAACCTGGGAAATATTTTCTGAAATCCCTCCCAGAATCCTCTTTAAGGCTTAACCGGGATATGCAATCATCCCGATCTCTTAGTGTGACCCGTGTACCACTTTGCCAGACCCGGTGTTGCCAGTAATAAAATATTAACTCGCCTGGCCCTCCCAGAGGGTCGGAGGGACGATAGAGCTGTGAGGGACTCAAGGATTAGTCGCTCTATTGCACGGTTTGTTGGAGTGGAGAGGGCAGGGTGTGGAGCGGAGCGATTTAATTACAATTGTTGTGAATCTATTGGGTAAAGGGATAGTTTTTTGTCACCATTGTTATATCGTTATACTGATAAATTTACTTATGTGATAAAGAAGATATACCCGAGGTTCTGTCCCATCTAAAAAGGACTAAAGAAAGGGGATGCAAATGTTTATAAACAAAAAGGTCAAGTTACCGTTACGTAAGAGCAATCCTAATAAATCAGAATCATTTTATTTTAGGTGTCTTAACTACCGGTAACCTGTATTCTTTTTTGGTCTTCAATTTAATGTAATTGAATTTTAATTGTAAAAGAAGATTAAAAGAAACGATTCTAGACTAACAACCATCATGGATTCTAAATTTCTTAGATCTTTTATTCTCACAATAGCCTAAATAAGACTAAAGATAATATGAAATTATCTACGTAATTCACCTTTCAGTGATAATAAGTTTAGTACCTAGTTCACCGTTATTTTAAGTATAGGTACAAAATACTTTTCCGCTTTTCACAATGTATACAACAGCACCCTTAAGATTTCGGGAGGGTCCTTGTTACAAATACCTTCACTCTCTAAGAAGGTTTTCGTATCTCATTCTTCCTTGTTAGAGGTGACTAATCCGCTCAACCTATATATATGAGGGGCCTAATATACTTAGTGTGTATGTGTGGCATTATAGTTGTATGTAATCAGATATCTACTATTATAAAATTGTAGGAAATGTTTAAGTTTGAGTTACGAACTTGTAAGAATATAGGTTATGCGGAAAATTCACATGTGTATCGTGTTAAAGCTATATGTATTTATTTTAATATAATCGATATAATATTGGAGTTAAAAGCAAATGAATAGTAGACGAAAATTAAATGCCTTATAATGTTCAAACTATCTGAATAGATAAAAGAATTAAACTATCTGAATAGATGCATAAAAGAATAAAGAAATCCTTAAATTTAATTTGAACCTATGGTTTATCTTATGGAACATCGCATGACCCAAAGAAGAATTTTAAAAGTATATTAATTCCTAGACTTTGATAGTTGACCTATAATATTTTTTCTACTTCTAAACCATAGTAACCCAGTTTCACTCCTACAAACTAACTTACACATTCGATAAAAGGCATATAAAATATCTCCACTATTCATCTTTGGTTGGTTTTTCCCAAAGATTTATACAAGAGCCAATGGCACGCGGTTAACCTAATCTTAACGATGATCTCAATAAAAACCAAAAGCTAAGATGGCAGCCGATAATGGCGGCGGGAGGATCCGGTTCCGATTTATTGGCGGCGAAACGAGATATAAATTACTTTACTACGAGACTGCGAAGAGAATAGAGATGGCGTTACGGATAAGTTGAAATAGTGAATATCTTGCGTTGTGTTTGGTGTACTTATGTGTTTGCAGGGTAAGGTAAGGACAAGGAAGGGTGATGTGATAGATGTCTATAGAAATTAAGTTATTCATTATTGCCAGCATAACGCAAATAGTCACGCTTTTAGTACGTAGTTTGGAAAGAAATATTATTCTCTATGTTGAATCGATCACAATTAGAATACTTTTAAACATATCAAATATATATGACTTATTTCTCGTGAATAAACTAAACAACGGTATGTGTCATTTATTCTATGATATTAGGAATGTAATTTAGCCATTTTTTAGGGACAATAATAGTACAATGTAATATACTAAAGATTGTAGTAATCTAAATAATTTCAATGATTTTATTATGATTTTATTTAGTTACCTAAATTAGGTAATATCTAAAAGAAATTATATCGTTATTTATACCACTTGCCACCTATTTTAATATCTGACCATTTTTCTCAATATTTCTCTATATTATCCACTCTAACATTCCCAACTCTATGCCAAATCATAGAGTATTTGAACTCCACTAAAGGCGATCGCTTTTTGCCGCAACGACGTGAGCAGAATCCCGGTGCTCGAAAATCCACAGCTCATACATTTGTTGCGTTCCCTTGGTTTATTGGGTTAACGTGCTAATAATGTAGTTCTTTTATACTTAATCTTGTTACTGGGGCGTGTTGATTTATACATCAGCTGGTTCTGTATCGTTCAATAGCGATCGATAGTTTCTGTCTATTACGTAGGGCGTAGAGGCGGGAAAATATGTATGTGTATATAATAATATGTAACATAGCAGTTTTCTTTTCAGCGTTGTATGAGTAATTTAAGGTTCGGCAAATGGTTGTAGACATATTTTTAGATAATATTTTGGATATCACTAATATACTTAAATATCTTTTTTATCTTTAATAAAAGGTACTTTTGTATCTTTCACATTTTGTTAGTTTGTAGTTGTGTATGTAAATACAATATAAATTGTGTTATTTAAAGATACGTACATACAAATACGCCTGATTCCTTGTAGCGAGGTAGGCAGAAAACACGGATCCTCGTCTACATTATATAAGAATTAACAGATTTAGATTTTATAGGAGGGTTAGGTTAGTCTTTACAGAGATGGAGTCCATGCAGTTTTTCAAACCGTATGTACCCCATTTGTCAGTAAGTATGCATTTACAGATGTATGAGTAGTATATTAGTTAATTACTATCCACTATCTCTTACTAACTTTTTACAAAACACAACAACAATCCAAGCGCATTCCATCTAAATAAACTTTGGAAAAACATCACGAGTAGAAAAGAGCATCATTTTTCATACAGAAAAGAAATTGTATTCTTTGTCCTGTCACGAAAATTTGCAAATACCCTCCTTTTGTCCCCAATGACAATGGCGCCGGATATTGTTGTTGACAACTAGATGTCGCTAGGCGTGGCCTGCATTTATAATTAGCAAAAGTGACTACGAATGAATTGTGGTCTGTGGTCTTTTACTGAAAGAAATCTTGCTTGGTAGTTTTATGGTTTTTATAGACGTATAAGTACGACGTGGAATGCTAACTAACTACATTACAGCCCGGAATGTTCTGGCAGGCGAAAAAGGGACGCAGGTCCAAGAGATTCTACTAGACGATAGGTTAGGAGCATGTCAGCAATATTTCTATGTTCAATATACTCTATTTCATTACTATTCTAATAGTTTTGTTTAGTGAGTGCGATAGTATATTATATTTCTAGGGATGAAGGGATATTTTATTTATATATTATATTTGGATTAAGGAGTGTGATTTAATAATAAGCAAAAGTGACTGCAAAGGTATAAGAATTATAGTATTTTTTTGACTTCTTATAAATCTCTTTCGTACTATTTTGATAGTAAAGACTATGGCTTTATTCCACAATGAGATTTAATTGGTAAATGGAATTTGTATTATTTTGAATTATTGACGATCGGGGTTTTAAATAAATCTGTAAATTATTCTTCAAAAGGGTAAAATATCGATATCAAAAACAAAGTTCAAAATAAGTACAAAGTTAAGAAGCTTAAGTACACTTTGGCAAATAAACTCGCACATTCAAGACTTAAATCCGCAAAAGGTAAACAGTAGTACAACTTAAGCCTTCTTAGCAACGAATCGAGTTGGAGTTAAACTTTTAATTGAATGCAAACAAACATACATGCTAATGCTGATTGCTGCTCTAAGTTGCAGTTAAGTTAACGCTAAGTTAAGTGTAAGTTAGGAATGTTTATTTAAGGGTTTTAAGTATTTTTTTTTTAAATATTCTGATTTCGGATTTTTATATAATGTAAATAATTGTCTTCTATCCTTGTAGTTTTAATAGACTATTAATTAGAAATTAACATATTTTTACTATTATTTTGGATTGACATAGGCTGATTTTGATTGATTGATTTATTTTTAATAATAATAATCAATCAATCAATCAGCCTATGCCAGTCCACTGCTTGACGTAGGCCTCCCCAAGGGTACACAAAACACGATCACTCGTGGCCCTCAGCCAACCACTACCAGCGACCTTTTTCAGGTCTTTGGTCCACCTAGTAGAAGGGCGTTCTACACTACATAATAATAATAAGTAGAGATTAATATGGATACTATATACATATGGGATTTTTTTGCAGACTATGTCATGTAGGTAGAAAATGCTACAAACAAATAAGCTCTTCATTTGACCTCAAGTCCCTTAGTTACCTCCTTCCAAACAAAATATGGCAGATAGTTAGTATATAAATTCACAGTGTTTTTTATGCATAAAAATTCTCTGATCGTGTGAAAGAGGCATAGCTTAGGCAAGGATACAGAGTGGGAATGCCGGGTGTTGCCATGTTAAATAGTGCTTTTTTGCATGCGAATTCTTTAACACGGGCTAAATGTTGCCAGGTGAAATATTTGAATTCTTAAATCCTGTTACGGGTGAATTTAAGGTTTTTAAATACTTACACCGTAAGGGTATTTTAAATACTTCACGACTGTGAGCTTTGAAAGGGTGAATAGCCTAATAACATATTCTTTAAATAAAAATTATAACGTTTGATACATTGCATTTTTTTCACTTTACTGATGTTTTCCTATCTTATTAATTTATCGTGATACGACCCGGTCTCACATAGGAAATAAAATGAGCATAAATCGCGAGTGTTTAAAAATAACTATATACCTTTCTTGTTACAGTGGAAGTCAAGATGGGGAGTGGTGACCAAGTTGTCTCCTGCTGCAGGTAAGGAATTTATGTATTCACTCCGTAATACGCTATTTGTATAGGCTGGTTTTATATGCTACCGGCAAAGGAAGATAAGCAATGATGCTTTATACATAAAAATAGTTTGTACTAGGAAAAAGGTTTTTATTGCATTTATATCATTCTACAAAAACCTATTTAAAAATAAAAAAATCCTATATTAACCTATAGTATATTCTATTTATATAATTATTAAAATAAAAATTAATGTTTAAGCTTCGATAAATAAAGGCCTTGCATGGATACTAACGTAGAATATTCATAAACATCACACCAGTTTCCTAACAAAAGGATATACAGAAATTTTAAACCCCGAAATACATAATAAATTTAAAACACCACTGACAGGGAAAAGTGGCGTCATTTGGGGGAGGCCTATGTCCAACAGTGGATTGATACAGACTGATGATGATGACATATTTTGCGATTCTGACAAACCACATTTGCTACATTGACCTTCATACACACTTAGTGTTTATAACTACTTCTAACGTCACCCTTTTACAACATATGACGTAAAAATAACTTTTCATACTAACGCACCAATTTCCGTTTTTTAACTGATACCGTATCGTTATTTCTGATCAACACGAAATTATTTTAGTTTTGTAGTCAATTAAGAAATGACTCCTGTAGTTATACCAAGCTAGTTTGGGACGTTGACTACGGGTTAAATAACTTCACGACTATTTACCCTTGAGGGGTAATCAGTGACAAGACAAACAGTTTCTCGACCATTAATACCCGCGGGGTAGTTAGAAGTTCGCGTGTCTATCTAAGCGATTTTCGAGGTAGTAATTTTGGGTAACTTGAACCCACATGTTAAGTAGATAGTCAGTACTCAATGTGACATGTGATGACTAAGGAGGTTGTAAGTTATATGTAATATAAATGATTAATGATAAATATGATACAGAAAATATTGTTAACTATGAAAGATATTAAATCAAATGAACATTCGTTATGTAGATAATTACAAATATTGAAGTACTATAACTATGACATAGTAAATAGATTGATTTTCAAAATTTTAACTATCCCGTGAAAGATAATGTTATTTATTTAAAATGTATTTATTTGTATTTTTTGTGCTTATTTCATAGTTCGATCTTCGTTTTCCATTCTATTCCATATACTTCTCGTTACGTATTATTTTTTGTGTTAGTGTTTCCTGATATTTCTTGCCACCTGTAAAAAATATACCTCCCAATGTTTTACACATTAAAAGATGTTTATATATAAAACGTTTGTAGTTAATAGTTTTTCGCAATATTTTTTGTAATATTTTTGTGACATTATAGTTTCTGTTCACGCGCGATTGTGTTTTTTGTCTATGTACATATTATATTCTCAAATTAAATTAATGTAATATTATTTTTGAGAAATAAAGTTCTTTACACCCATATAAGAAACTTCACACTTAAACCTTACATACAAAACATTAATACACTATCTCTATACCGGATGAAAGAACATGAATAACCGATCAACCCAAAATGCATTTCTCCCGTCCAACCCCTAACTTTTTCTACCCTACCGACCCCAGAACGTAACCAGATTTGCGTCATAAAACTGTAATTTGAATTCCTAAGAAAGCCACTTGTCATCATGACTAAGGGAAAGAGAGTGCTAGTTAAAGTTTGTGGGTTTGCTTGCATATGCTGTACGAATATAGGGTTTCTGTCGTGTGCTAGCTGGGACGTAGAAAGAATACTAACTAACTGCCATTCTTTCCGGCATGTCGTAGGAGGCGAATAAGGGACTAGGGGTAACTGGGATCAATTGGGGGATGGGCTAGCAACATGTCACCTATGTTCATTTATGACAACGCAAACCCAATATTCATGCCAAAACGTGACGTAGAAGATATTATTTGTCCGAGATTCTATCCACCCTGAAAGGGATTGAAGAACGTGAATGTATATGTATGTATTTATTATTAATTAATAGATTTTTTTTCTTATAAAACTTTCAGCTACCGTTTATGACAAATTTATTAATAAAATTGTAAAATAAATGCAAAAAAAAAAAAAATTTTACATAATTTTGTTTATTGCGAACTTGTATATCTAATAAAACATGGAATACGTTGAACTAAAGATCCTTACTTAAAGAATATCGAGTAAAATCATTCAAATGTATGTAAACTAAACTATATCTTACAAACAAACACATCGTACGGTCACTGCCAATATGTATAGTGCATTTAAAATGGCGAATATACGAGCATCAACATAAGGGGAGAAAAATCTTTCATTGGAACATCTTTATAGCCGTGCTAAAATTTGATAGTATCATGCCAATCTTATTTATACTGTCTATCTTTCAAACATCTGTGGTCAGGAATGTATGTTCCTAAATTAAATTATATATTATGTACACTATCTCATCAAGTGTGAGCGGGGACTTCATAAGAACGTAATCAGGTAGCTTAAGTTAGGCATTTTATTAGAGCTAAGATTTTACTGATACGTAATTAAAACACTTACGAATAAATACATACATAGCTCTAATTCTCAACGGGATATACAATCAATGGCCAGGCAGAACTATAATGACTGATTTCTTGCCTCACTCACATCGGTAAACATTCTCATACACACTCTTCTGTTCTTTACACTATGTACCTCATCCTTAAGAAGGTAATCCATATGATTGTCATTGATAAATTCATCACTTGTACGCTATAAGGGTAGTTTCGAGGTGGTCATAGAATCTACCTTCGCAATTGCGGAGATGGACACCTAAACCTGAACCCTACCCTGAACACAAGTCTTAAATGAACTTACCAAGGGGCTAGTTCAATTGGTGTAAAAATGTCCAAATTTTAAAAATACCTCCGAATACCCCACAAGAAATAATCGTGAACGCGTTGATCTTTTCCCCACCAAAGTTTTCAAAGTTAACATCCCTTAACTACTCTCAATCTATTAACCGACAAAATCTATCACCGATCCATAAATCTAACATTCGTATAACTTGGGTACACGTAATTGAATTAGGACGAGTCGGCCATTTGAATCGATCCCCAGTCCCCAGACGCTGGGTTAAGGATGGTCTATCCCCGCCAGTCCCCGGGGACTCGACCCAAATTCAACCTTAGTCCCTTTTATACGACACGGTGAAATTGAGGGTGTATTCTCAACGATTGTTGGGTCCTTGATTGGCGTGGAAAGAACAATTACAGTTGGCAGATAAAGTTAGTTTCGTAGTCTAGCCTGTACAGTGAATTTCTTTTTACTATGAATGATGATGTAACTAAGTCACATAGGATTAATGGAATATAGGTAGTGATGAGTAAGCATAATAGTGTTTTTTATTATATTTAAAGGTTCTGTACACAGATTTTACAAACGTATGTGTTACAAAGATTAAGGAAAAAAATACCATCTGTATTATATTATATGACGGCATTGAAATAATTTAATCAAAGTTAGTTACTTTCAAAGTGTAGATTATAATAATTTGTGACATGCATAATAAAACTATAATATTCCGTATTTACAGTACGAACTATTTGGCTGTGAGATTATTCAACCGTTCCTTTTTTACTAATCGATAACGTCTAAGAAGGAAGAACACGTATTTATTGTCTCGTGCTAGTCTGGGCAGTAAAAAGAATGTTAAATAGCTGCCGTTCTTCCCGGTATGTTGTAGAAGGTGACTTAGAAACAAGAGTAAAGATAATCTATTGGTCGATAGGTTAGCAACGCGTCACCAATTGTCCATATCACATCACAACCCTAATATTCATGCTAATAAGTGACCAAGGAGATTTTTTAATGTCTCTAAGCTTCAGTCCACCCCGAAAGAGATTAAAGGACGTGAATGTATATATATATATATGTAAATCTTTATTGTTTTTCTGCTACAGGACTGGGAAATCAATTGCTAGCTCATCGCTTTTTGTGTCCCCTCGTCGAAATGGGGAAGTGATTTTCTCATTATTTTGTGAAAGACTTGCGCATGTTACATACTTATATATTACTTACGCATTCTCGACCTTAATCCTTGAAGGGGCTGACAGAATACAAAGTTACGTATATATTGGATTTAGTTTAGTTTGTAGGGGTCATAATCATACCTAACACTCTATCGAAATTTTGAAGAAGGCCACTCAAGCCTCTGACTACCTTGCCCAATAAAAAAGGGAGTGTGTATACAATTCGTGAAGTGTATTTATGAATAGGTTATAATAAACACATATACAATTGTGTTTTAAACTTTAAGATCATTAGTATTTAGTGGGTTGTTAAAAGTAGTTTAGGAAATATGATAGAGTTTTTAATAAGTGATTTAACACGTCTAACACATGTATAACATAAGTCCAATAAAACGATTTAAACGAATCTAACTATACGAGACTAGATCAACTTTATTTGGTAATAGATTCTTTAATCTATTTCATAATACGGCACTAAAATAATTTACTGCACAATTTCAAAAGGATTCTTCTCAACCTTTTGTCAGCATTCAAAGCTCTACCTACCCCAAACAAACCCCATGCTACATCATTATGCAGTGCGGAACATAAAGAATTCCAGCCAGTTTCTAAGTCAAAGTATTGGCAGCCAGTCCCAGCGAACACAAGTAGAGACCGCAAGAAAGCAACTTTTAACTAGCGGTGCTAGCGACTTGCTATTGTGGCGGTTTGTGGGAGGCTTATTCTGGAAACTGGAGTGTTTTTTTAGAAGATAATAAACACATATCAATCTATCACTATCTGGTCAACTCGTGGGTTCGAGGTGGCTATAGAATAGAAGTCAGAATGGTAGTCCGAGGTTCAGGTTTCCATCTTTGCAATTGCGAAGGTAGTTATTCTATGGCCATCTCGAACCATCGTGTTGACCAGATAGTCAGAACTCAATGTGATAGTTGGTAGATAAGTCAAATCGCCATCTAGAAGCACTAACTATTACCTGTTCGGGGAACAGGTAGTTTTCCTCACGATGTTTTCCCTCATCGTATAATTCGATGCATTTTGTAAATGTATTTTCTAAACCTAATCTAATTAACCTATTATCATCATTTGACGTTTGCAATCACATTAGTTTATTTATTTCCACTTTATCTCATAACACATACGTTTTACAATAACTAAAACCAGAATAGTCCCATTCCGTCAAAAGTTGTAGCGGGATCGTGTCTCGTGAGCCTGTTACGTGCGATCGACACTAATTGCTGTCTTTGCAACTGCCGATTCGGAACAAAGATAACAGAACTGTCGTTCGCCTCATTACGTGTCTGTTAAGGCTTTCACGGTGGTTTCGTGACGTGAGACTGAGGCTTCTAATGCCTTTTATGGTGCTTGGAGGCTTTTGTAACGGTTATGATGTATGTAGGCTTAAGGTGTAGATTCTTTAGGATTGAGATTTAAATAAAAGAACAAACATACATATCACGCCTGATTCCCTGTAGAGTAGGCAGAGATCACGGATCCTCATTTGTCCCGATCCTGACAGACCACTTTCGCTTCATTGACACTCATACATTTTTTCATACACACTCGGCGGTTATAGTTTATAAAAGAACTAATTTGATATATTACGAGAAATGGATGGTTAAGTTCTCATAAAAACGATTAACACGTAAACTAAGTTAGTTAATAGGATTTATGGGGTGACATGTATGTAAGTTAGTGGTTAGTAGAAGTAACAATAATCCATATGAATGCTTAAGAAAATAGTCAGATTCAGAGGTAATTATATTTTTCGTTTTTGTTGTTAGAAATATCTAATTTATAATTAGTATTTATATAACAACTCCATTTTGCTGTAGTCAGTAGTACTATAGTACAATATTTGATCTAGTTTTGCTTCTTTTAGTCTGTTCCCTAGATTGTTGTTGCCAGCCTTCTTGGAATGTTGCCAGCTTAAATTTTGTCACACTGCTAATAATGTTTTCAGTAGTAATATGATTTTACTAGTGTACCTAGAAACTTTCTCAATGTAAGTTCTGAGTTCGATTTCTGGTGTACATTTGTACAGGATCTGCTTTTTTGATATATAATAGGTTAGATAGACTAGAGATAGATAAACAGTCTAATAACAAATGTATCAGAAACGTGGCACTAATATCAATGCTAAAACTTGATAGCATACAAAAGCTAGCCAGAAATCTGTACACATTGTGTGTATCCGAAAAGTATCACATGTTCTGCCCATGCCAAATGTGATTAAATACGTGATCATATATCTGTAAGATAAATCCTCAGTCCTCTTATACATTATACGTAGTATGCACGAACAACACGTCCCTAAGGGGATAAGCAGAGACTATCGATCTCTACCTGCAACGATCCTGTCAAATCTCTCATGCTTCACTCACACCTATTGACCTTCTCAAACATGGGCATCTATTCTTTACGCTATGTACATCCCGCCTTGTTAGAAGTTAGAAGAATGTTAAGTAATGTCGAAGTATATATGACTTACTTGACTTGACTTATTTCCTGTTATCCCTTAGCAGGGATATAGGGCTCGAAGAATGTTTCTCCACCGTGGGCGATCTTGCGCAATCTCTTTCAGATCTCCCCACTGCAGTCCCATGGACTTAGCTTCCTTATATATGCTTATGCGTAGTATATATGCTAACATTGTATTCCAATTTTAGAAAATGATAGCCAAACAAAATAAGCAAGAATAGTTAGTTTGTTGTGCCATGTAATCTCTTTGCTCTGTGAATTGAGTTTGAATTTTGGCTAAGGCTTTAGTCACGTCACACCCAACTAAGCTGTCACGTCGGGGTTCCGTAAACAACACTAAACGTGACGCCTCGCGTTGCTTTCAAAGCATATGCAGAGCTCAAAAATGTATGCTGGAAATATTGAGTGTAGTTTTTAGGTATTTTACTAAAGAGAGTGATAAAATGGAATGTTTCGTATATGTTTATAAAAAGGGGAAAAGTGAAACAATATTTTTAATATAAGTATCTAAAATTTGTGTTTTTGCTACTTGGTTTTAGAAAGCAATAAACTTAGACAAGATATTATGTAAAACATATTTAGAAATTATGAATGCCAATAGATGGAGAATCAAGAAATTAACACATTCAGTGGTTGAAGTCTAATTATATATTTTTTTTTTCACTTACTCTATTATTAGTCACAAATAAAGTACCTGTACTAATAATTAGCCGTTTTTCACCATTCCATCTCACTAAAACAATCACCTTATTGGTCACCCATCCTACCACTGTCCACACCCAACGTAGCTTAACTTCAAAAACTTCAACAATCAAATAAACCTCTACAATATTGACAATGAAAATTCTTTATTCATAAAACTCGGGCAGGGGCAAAAAACCGGAACGAGCTGTGCAAGCTAATTATTTTAAATAAACATTTGCCAATTATTTGATTGGACGGAGGCTGTGTTGACTTTGCAGGGGAGGCTGGATGACGTCATTTGGTGTTCATTGTAGAGAGGATTCTTGTTTTTAGTTCGCAGGGAATGTTTTGGATTTGTAGAGTGTATTGGAAAGTTTTAAAGCGAACTAGTATAATTTAACCGATACGCCGAAAGTGAATGTGTTAATATGATGTAAACAAGATAACTTATGGTGATTAGTAATGGTTCACCAATATAACATATTAATGACTCCATTATAACTAAAGTTACACGTTATATGTAGGAGATAATAAGTATTTAGAATAAGGAAAATGAAAAAAAGATAGTGTTTCTAGTCCTACAGTCGCTTTTTGGTTACAGAGAATTTCAAGTATCATCTCTGTTAGGTTAATATAATTAAATAATCCAAGCAGTTGTAGGTTTTGAATATTTCTAACTAGCTGTGCCTTATTTCAGAGTGTAAGAGGTGACTAAAAGACTGATAGTAAATGGAATATAGGGCGATAAGCTAGCAATATAGCGATAGGCCATGACCAATGTTCCATATGAGATCTCAACTCTAATATTTATGCTAAAAAGTGGCCTAGGATATATTTTATCTCCAAGGTTCTGTCCACCCAGAACGGGATTAAAGTACGTGAATATATGTATGTATATGTCCATAGCTGACAAGATGATGCCACTCTTAAAAGAACAGTGCCAGTCCATCACACCACATTCTTTGAAAAATGAAATTTCCGTCCATATTTCATTTTCGAGACAAAACTCGATAAAACTTTTTAAATGCCATTCGGTGCGTAGGCCCCAAGTTTTAATTGGACAACTCCTGACGCCATCTGTTGTTACTCCAGACATAACTCAGGAGGCAGGAAAGACATTTAACCTGTCTGCACCTTATCTGTCTTTAAGTATAAGTATATGGAGAAAAGGTGTAGTTCAATTTAAATTCCATAGTGAGATCCTTTTAAAAAGTAAAAAACGCGAAAACCTTTTTCTAAATTATACAAAATCAGTTTTTCTATAACAGCAAATCATCGTTTCAATAAATTATTTAAAGTACCATTCATCTCATTAGATATAAACTGACATATGTTATACGTCCGTTTTCACACATTTATCTATCCTTTGCAAGGACAGAACCTTGGAGTCATATCACCTCGTTCACTTTTAGCATACATACATAGACTTAATGGTGAAATAAAATTCTATTTAGCACTGGTTTCTCAGTGTTCACATCATGCGCATACATCTAACTAACTGTCTTACAGCTTACCTGACTTAACCAGCTAGAATCCTATACTAAAAATTCAACCTGGTGAAACAATCGTATTAACGTAACTTCCTAATCTTGAATTTACAGCTACTAAGTTTAAATTCATCTGAATTCTTACCAAATAACTTATGCAAGGGAGCCAGTGGGAGTCGCAAAAAGGAGGTATCTCGTTAAAGGTACAAAGATAATCCGAGAGCCATTAACGCTTAACCAAGACGAAGGCGACTGCAGAGTTGTGCATACACGCCGCGGTGGTTAGGGAGAGGGTTTGTAAATGGCGTCCTGTGAGAGAAATAGGTACGAACAGTTAGTACTCTTAGCTTGCTATTATGAGAATATATACATTGATGGCGTGTTCTTTTGCTAAAAAATTTACCTACCAAGTTATGTGGCACAGAAGTCAACCTTATAATAAAAAGAGATACTTAAAATTCATACATACATACACATCACGCCTGATTCCCTGTAGAGGGGTAGACAGAGATCACAGATCCCATTTGTCCCGATCCTGACAGACCACTTTCGCTTCATTGACATTCATAATCCTCTCATACACTCTCAGTGGTTATATGTACTCCTAACGTCACATTTTTTTAAATATAGCGTTTATCTGACTGTTATATGTCTTATTAGGCCGGCCCCTACGTAACCGCCTTTCCACTTCACTCATATATATTCCTTTTGTCAATCTGCTATCATTCAACCGCATAACATGTCCAAACCATTGAAGCATGCTATTTTCAATCTTAGTCACTACATCTTCGTTATATAAAATTCCTTATATTAAATTACTGCCTCACACTCTGATCACAGTAGAGGAAATAATATTTACATGAACTGAAAATAATATTAATCTGCTGTTATAAAATTTCATTTGACATAATTTGGTTACACAAAAATCAATCAGAAAAATTCAATGTAGAATCAAAATTTTGTTTTATATATATATATATATATATATATATATATATATATATATATATATATACATAGTTTAAAACCATACAGAAAGCCACCATTTTCAATCCCTCGTTCCATCCGCTCGCCATCACACCTTCCTTAAGCGAAATAATTGAACAGAGCCATTGTGTTAGACGGAGTGCAAAGACAGACACTGTCTCTCTTTTCTTCATTACGACTGCTTTGCTCAGCATATACGACTGACATTAAGGGACATTTGACATTAGAGAGGACGTAATCACTATTTATATTTTTATCGTAAGCGTTTTGCATTTTATAATATTGTTTTTTTGCCTTAATTTATGTAATCATGTCGTCTTATACCTTTTGAGATAGTTAGAACTTATAAGACATTAGATCTTGTTGATTACTTTTAACCTTTCCTTTATAGCGTCTTAAGATATTCTGATATGAAAAATGGATTTCATATAATACTCAATAATTCGTGGTTCTAACAATTACGTGGTTCTAACATTTAAAACCACGTACTTATAATACGTGGTATCTAGTGGATACATGTTAATTTCGATGTAGTACTAATTTAAGAGAACTTAAACATGTATATAACTATATATTTATGTTCAATTTAGAAGGAAACTGGTTTTATCGCATATATTTTATCAACAAAGTTAATACTTTGTTTATAAAATATACGCGATAAGTCCCATTTTTTAGTAAAATGAATAAAATACTTAAATATAATAGTCATTGTTAATTTCGATGTAGTACTAATTTAAGAGAACTTAAACATGTATATAACTATATATTTATGTTCAATTTAGAAGGAAACTGGTTTTATCGCATATATTTTATCAACAAAGTTAATACTTTGTTTATAAAATATACGCGATAAGTCCCATTTTTTAGTAAAATGAATAAAAAACGTGAGTCTCTCAAAAATATAATAATGTTCCTTATAATATAATTTCTACAAAATATAATATTATTATAGTTATGATAAATAAAAAAATTATAGCTCTTTGACGGAATAAAACTATAATTTACATTAAAAAACAACTTAAAAGGCAAAATAATATCTCCTTTAGCTCCTCGATGTCGGAGAAAGGCACGGTCCCCAACAAACTGACAACATTACCTCTCTGAATGGCTATATATATTTATGCATAATAAAATATAATTATATATTTATGTTCCTTTACAAACACGGTACATACTTAAGCATACAAGTTATACTGAATAATCAAATTGTTAACATTTTCCCTTACTATGCATCTTGAAAGGGTCCCAAAATTACCCTAAGGGCTGTGTTTTTGATGTAACATCTTGTCACGCTGTTTACCCCATCCGTGATAAAAGATAGAGGGGTGAATATTTTGACAAGATTATGACAGTTGACTGCCTTTGAATTTATTTACTAGTTATGTTTACGTACAAATATAGAGGTATAGTTATAGTAATGTATATATATATATACATATATATACTCGAGAGTATGACACAAAACAAGGTAAACAGAATAAAGACAACAAAGAACCTTATATTTTTGACGACCTCCGTGGCGCGATCGGTTTTACACCTGCACGCTAATCGTGAGGTCCCAGGTTCGATTCCAGTTGGAGGCAGAGTTAAGAACTACGCTTTTCTACTGCTTTCTAGTCTGGTCGTTGATTATATATGCTATACATGTATTTACCTATATATAATATGTATATATTTATTAAATATACGTTAACTAGTACCAAGGGACTAGTTTAATTGGTGAAATAATGTCCAAATATGTTTTATTATATAAATTTAATATATTTCATAATGATATATTATAATATATATTATTTAAAATTATGGAATTTCTCATCCTTTCGAGACAGACCAATTCTTTCATATTTAACATAATATTAACTAGCTAATAACTTATTAGTAACCAGCATAAACTATTAAGTCTATGAATCAGTGATAAATTGTTAAACTATAGACCAATGAGTTTTATTAACAACTAGTCCTTATATTGCTTTCTTTAATATATAAGAGCAGAAAAATACCTATTTTGGGCACCTTACTTTATATTAATTGTAGTGTGTCATTAAGGCGAAATTGGGTTGTCAGGATCGGTACAGATGTGGATTCATGATCTCTGCCAACCCCTTTATAGGGAAACGGGCATGATGTGTATGTAGGTATGTATTAAATAAACTACCCTTCTACAGGGAATCAGGCATGATATGTGTATATATGTATAAAAGAATTTCAACTAGAATTTAAAAATACCATATACAGCAAACATGTAACAAAGCTCTTACACGTTCGTGTATCTTGAGAGCACAGTACATCTGTCCACCCCATAAATACAAGGAGTGTCTGCTAAGGAGATTGCCGACTATTTGCATACTTATCGAGTTCTCCCGAGGTAGGCAGGGGCCAAAGAAAATAACTTTGCATTAGAGAGAGCAAAATGTTTTGAAAGGGGATGCTCGGTTTAGTTCTGTTTTCTCTTCTCGTGTTCACGGTTAATAGTTCTTAAGGGGTAAGTAGAGATAGAAAATAGTAGAGTGAGTCGAGTAAAATGAAGTCAAATAATATTGTACCAAGTTATGACCAGATAATGAACATCCAACTTGAGAAGTAGTGTTTTAAGTACACTCGTAAGTTGACAGAGTGAAAAAATGCCAATTCTGAATAGGTAGGTTTCTTCACTGTATTTTTATTACAATGTGTATCATCCTATCTCATTATATCTTTTAGTTAAGATAATACGTTGGAAACTTTTAATCCAACAACATACATACATATATATTCACATCCTTTAATCCTCTTCAGGATGAATAGAACCCAGAAGACATGAAAATAGTTTCTCCGTCACTTTTGATATCATATGGAATATTGGTGAAAGGTTGCTAGCCTATCGCCCAATAGAATCTTAATACCCCTCGTCCCTGAGTCGCCTTTTGCCACATGCCGGGAAGAATGAAAACATACCAATAAATCGCTTAATGTATACCAATATTTCATACTAATTCCTTTAGAAACCCAAGAATGAGACATGAAGCCTTATTCATTTTGTCACTGGGGTTCTGTCCATCCCGAAACGTTATAAGGACGTGTATTGAAGGTTCTACAAACCAAAGCGAGGTTTCGTTTCTTGGCACCCAGCGTATCTAGTTTCACAGACGATAAACACTTGACAACCACCGAGATTCTTTGCTTTAAACACGTACACTTCACGGCGGATAGTGGTTTTGGGGTAGGTAGATTGAGGAGTCCTATTTTGTGAATCGATTAAAAGTTGATATGAAAATTGGCAATAAAGCTCATGTAATGGCTTAGTTAAATTTGGTTATAGGTTTCAATAGTGATTGGACTTTGAACCATTATTTACAAAAACAATCAAATAGACAAACGCGTTTACGACCATTAACTGTTACCTGTTATTACCTCGGGGTAGTCAGAGGTTCAGATGTCCATCTCCGCAATTGCAAAGGTAGTAATTCTATAGCCACCTTGAACCCACGTGTTGGCTAGATAGTCAGTACTCAATGTGACAGGTGGTAAGCATTGTAGCCATTAACAGCACGAACTATTACCTGTTCGGGGAACAGGTAGGTTTCCTCACGATGTTTTCCCTCACTGTAGTAATCGACGCATTTCGTAAATTTTATTTTACTACAAAAATGCACGTAAAACTTTATTAAACTTCACTTCCATTGGTACATTAAAATAACTATCTAGAACAAATCTAAAACTCAGGTATTTTAAAATATATAAATTTGTGACTTCCCCAAAAATATATAAACTGGAAACCTACATATTTTGAAAAAAAAAATATGATTACTATATTTTCGGAATGCCAACAAATTTATTAAACTTCATTTCCATTGGTACATTAAAATAACTATCTAGAACAAATCTAAAACTCAGGTATTTTAAAATATATAAATTTGTGACTTCCCCAAAAATATATAAACTGCAAACCTACATATTTTTTTAAAAAAAAGATGATTACTATATTTTCGGAATGCCAACTAACTTTCAGGTAACTGGTAATGTGTCAATTAACGATAACAATAAAGTGCTACTCTGGTCCCGAGCTTGTTTGGGAGGTATAAAGAATGCTAACTAGCAGCCGGTCATCCCAGCATGACGTAAGAAGCGACTGAAAATCATAGAGTAATTGGACTACAGGGATAGACTTATTACTACCAATGCTCCATATGACATCACAACCCTAATAATTAAGGTTAAAATTGACCTAGGAGATAATATATATGTATCTAAGGTTTTGTCCATTCTAATAGTGTTTTCAGGTCGTGAATGTATGGAATAATAACAATTCTTTTAAAACAATACTTTCACCATATTGAGAGTTCGTAGTACCCTTCCGTAGTACAGGGTTGTTTGTGTGGAAAATTCCGCAACTCAACTACGCTACGGATTTGTCTCGAGTCGTAGTCGTGTAGAACGTGCCTGACATTTAGTTCGTTGTTTCATATTGTAAAGTGGTTTTCGAAAAAGCTTTGAATATGGAATAGAAATATGACAATATGTTTTTTAAATGACGATAGAGTTGCCACCTTTTACTTTATAGTAAAATACATACACATTCACGTTGTTTAATCTTTTTCGGTAAGGACACAATAGTAGTAGTAGTAACTTTATTAATATTACAACATTGTTTTCAAACATTATTACTCAATTGAATTAAAATTTATGAAACTCTGATAGTTATTGTAGTTTGAATCACGATAGTTCTTAGGAAACTAAAAAAATGCAAAGTTTTACACTATAATTTCTAATTTGAAATATAATTTAGTGACGTAGAACTGAACTAGATTTAAACATATCACCTATCCATTTAATTATCTCTCTTTTAGTCCAGACAATGTTTGTTTTTGTTGCATAAAATAAACTAATACACGACTATTTAACATAATCACAGTTGTTCACCCTTTCAAAGTCCCAGACTCGCAACGAACTTCTATAAACTGCAAAAGGCGACTAGGGAATGCAATATTGCCGATAAGACCTCCACGAATGCAATCCCTGTCTAAGCAGACACATTGTGCACAGAAATGCCATTTGCAAACAATACAGCACTGAAAAGAAACAATATTGAATAGTTTTATATTGAGTATTTTGAAGCAATGAAACTAGTTGTTATACTCATATTTTATCTTTTTCTTTCATATAAATCTCGTTCCTTTATTGGTATAGCAAGTATATTTGATGACTACGAGTCAACCTTATGATTTATAATAACCAATACCTAAGCTTAAATTTAATTCAATGTAATAGTTTGCCCGATATAAAAGCAAGGTAAGCTGTACCAATGACCATCACAATCACTCTTTTATAGTTACAAAACCTTAAAATAGGGTAGTGGTATCATCAAAGCTCTTTATCCAATGAAACCCTATGTTCTGTCAAACCAAGCAAGTTAATTTCGTTGGTTTTCGAAAACAAACTTACCTATTGATGGTATAGTTAAGTTTCTTCACGATATTAACCTTCTTAATTTTATTTGTCGGTACGGTCACTTATTCTGACACTATCTATATCAATTTATACTTAACATATGTCATAGTACATACACACACATCACGCTTGATTCCCTGTACAGGGGTAGGCAGAGATCACGGTTCCCGATTTGTCCCGATCCTAACAGACCACATTCGCTTCATTGACACTCATACATCTTCTCTCGGCGGTTATAGGTACTCCTAACGTCACCATTTTTAAATAGAGCGTCTATCTGACTGTCATATTTCTTATTGGGCCGGCCCCTACGTAACGGCTTTTCCACTTCACTCATTTATCCTTTTTTTAGGAATATCCTTTTTTCAATCTGCTATCTTTCATCCGCATAACACGTCCAAACCATCGAAGCATGAAAAGACAGATATACATATATCTACATAGATTTATCTTTTCTCTATCTAAACAAACTACAATGTAAATAGTATCATTAATTGTGTTGTCTTATACGAAAGCGATTATCCTTGCTGTGTAGTTGTGGTTTTAGAGCCCGCACTAATAATGTGGTTTGGGCCTCGTGTACACTATACATAACATTTGTTGTACACGTAGATATGGAAGGTACCTTTGCTAGTTTGAGATGTAAATAGAATGCTTACTAGCTGCTTTTCTTGTTGGCATTTGTAATTTGTTAAAAAATAAGAAAAGTCAGTTTGCTCACTATTCCAAAATTTAGTAATGGTTATATATTTTTATACCCATAAAAGAAAAAAAATTACTATTTGTACACCAATTTACAAGATCGTTAAGAATAATAAATTAAGTGCACATCAAAAACTTGGAAAGGAACCAAAAAAATATAGCTAAACGTTCTACAACGATTAGGTTTGGGTTCGGATTTTTATAACTTTGGAGTACTATTTTGTACTTTTGGTATGAAATATTGTATGTTATGATGTTCATTTTAATACTAACTTACTATTACATCCATCACACTGTATATAGGACGTAAACTATTGTGAAGGACCTTAACTACTATACAACAAAGGAATAACTAAACTTGAAGTAAAGCCTATATTTCTATTTCAAAGTTTCCTACTATTCCATGCGAGTTGCAAAGTACAGAAAAGCTGAGTACATAGACCACGGCGTTTGCAAGTTTATATTAGTTCCCAACGATCTCTTGAATACTACTTCAACTTCAACTCGTGAGTTTTGAAGGAGACTGTTTACACTTACATTCAGAGAAAAAAAACATAATTTGTATTCTGTCAAGATCGGGACAAATGGGGATCCGTAATCTCTGCCTATCCCTCTACAGGGAATCAGACGTGATGTGTATGTATGTATGTTTATCACCTGGCATGTTTAAAACTATATAGGTGCAAAGTGGGTTTTGAGTGGATAAAGACATTAAGGTCTAATTACGAACTAAAAGGGGATAACTACCTACGTATGTGCACGTCCTTCAATCTTTTTCGAGGTTAAAAAAACCGTGGTAGAACTATACCTTCTCGGTTGGACTAGCCAGGGTCGTAAAAATAATGACCTTAACTCCATAGTGATGAAAATTGTAACTCAAGTCTTTGACTACCCTGTAAAATTCGATGACCACCAATGTGTTATTGTTATGAAAGTTTGCCTCAAACTGTTCAGTCTCTGGAGTCACAAATGAAAGGCTTTTCAAATGCCAACACATCGAACGAAGCGGTGAAAACTTTTGTTCCCCTAAAGCCTTCCTGAATATTTAAAAATGGAACGTGCTTGACCAGAATAGAAGCAGCGTTATGGTACCATAGGCTGGTAATTTATGGTGAACAGAATTACAATTATAAGAAACCATATAACAAGCTCTTTTTATATTGATTAATAAATGATGATATTAATAATAAATGATGATGATAATATGTACAATCAGCTAAGTAGCTATATATATAGTATTACTTTAACGTTGTGTAATGAAGCGAGCAAACAGACTAATATAATCTACTTATGATTATATTAGTTTTATCCGCGAGGTAGAGGAAGACCACCCGCCACCTGGTGGACAAACATGCACAAGGAGATGCAAGCGATGCTCTATGGCGCAAGTGTACGAGGAGACCCGACCCCAGATAACCTGGGAAGAGGGTTGGACAAAGAAAGAAAGATACTCTACTTATGATGTGCTAGTAACTTTCAACCATTATTTTCTATTTAAACCATATTACAACCCCGTTAAAAACGTTACGCAACACTAAAACCTATCTAGTATCTTATGTTTTCAACATTCTTTCCACGCCTAAATCGAAATGACATGAACATTAACATTCCCAACTAAATCTAATGTTTACAAGGTTCTGTCTACCATATACACGTTCCAGTACCCAGGTAGGGGGTAAAAACCACAAGGGTACAAAAGTTGGGCAGAACTTCCACCGGATCCGGATGTGCTCTTTGTTAGGAATATCGGCAGTTGGTTGAACGCTTGAATGACTTTTGATTTGTGGGCGGGCTTTGTACTACGAAAGTTTCGTAGCGAGTGAATAAATGGAATGGAGTAGAAAAACTAAAGGCTTTTATTGCGTTATGCAAAAGGTTGCTAAAGGAACCTATTTGCTAAGTTATTTCTAAATTAACACATTCATAACATACATTCACGTCATTTATTACCTGTTGAGGTGGACAGAACCACGGAAAGAATATGATATAACTTAGATCACTTTTTAACATGAATTTTAGGGTTTTGTTTCCATACGGAACATTGGGGCTAGGCTGCTAGTCCATCGACCAATATAATATGATTATGCCTATCTCTTTATCCCTTTGTCACCTCCTACAATATGCCAGAAAGAAAAGCAGCTAGTTAGCATTCTTTTTACATCCCATACTAGCACGGGACATATTTATGTAAAGAAAAATGTATGTATGTATAAAGATTATGCCATAATACGTATGTATGAAGTATGTATAAGGATTTAAGTATAATAAGAATATATGTATGAATTGACGCCATATTCTAAACGTATTCCCAATTCAATTTTTCTATTGAAAAGGCTTCGTTCGAACTATTATTGACTGAACACTTGACCGGCGCTGCCTGTCGCTCGCTCCATTCAAACATATCACGCGTACATGTTCCTGCATACACACACTGCGTTTATAGTTCACAAAAGTGGACATACATATAATATGCACTTATGTAATCAATTAACAAAGTGATGTGGATATAATATTATACGCTCAAGTGTTTATTTAAGAAATTGGTGCACTGTAATTATGATGAGGGATAAAGAGATACCTGATAATAATTATGTATATTGTGAAAAGATAGACACATACAAAACATAGACATATAACAGTCAGATAGACGCTGTATTGAAAAAAGGTGACGTTAGGTGTACCTATAACCGCCGAGAGTGTATGAGAAAATGTATGAGTGTCAATGAAGCGTAAGTGGTCTGTCAGGATTGGGACAAATAGGGTTTCGTGATCTCTGCCTACCCCTCTACAGGAAATCAGGCGTGATGTCTATGTATGTCTGTATGTGAAAAGAGAGAAAGTTAATATACATATGTTCATATTCAAAGTGATTTTCAAATAGGGGAGACAGAAGTTATAGATGTCTATACTTTTTTCCAAAAGAGATCACAGAAATGAGCACAAAAATGAATGAAAAGGTGATTAAGGGTATTGTATTCCAAAAATAAATTCACGAACTGTCAAAAATCCGACATTTCTAGCGCAGCAGCGCTGAGTACATTGCGCGTTAGTGCTGTTTTTAGCGGTTGGACAGAATATAAAATATAAAAAGGCGCGAATTTCAAAACATCGCGAAACGTTTATGGGAGTTTTATATTAATAATATAATTGATTTTTAAACTCAATAGTGTGCCGATTGCAAGACAATTTTTTAATTGCTAAATAAAACGTACATTATCTATCTATCTTACATAAAATAAACATTGAGATGATTTTTCGACAATCCAGACCGACTTCTTAGCAGATATTCTCTGTCGAACGTGACAGATAGTTTTGATCATGACGACGCGCCGCCGCGGCGTGTAAATTGCAGATAGTTATATCAATAAATACGTATCGTTTCCATATGATGTAACGTATAAACTGATATTCTCACCCAAATCCAGATGGTAATCAATCCAACACGAAATAAATTCAAGTTTTCCAGTGTTTGTAATGATGCTAGTACAGATTACATTATGTATGTATGTAGGTATGCAACTACCTAACCACTCATTTACTGACTCCGAAAGGTTAACGAATTTGTAAAACTATGTTTTTAGATTATAATGCTTTTGAAATAAAATATGTTCTTCAACGAAAGATCGGCTGTAGTCATTTTTCATATGCGTAAGTATTATGATTACCTAGGTTAATTCAGTTCATTCACGGTAAAATTATATAAGTACCTATTCTACAATACTTTTTACCATATTGTAGATATAGTAGTCATACAATTTATTAGTTACATTTACCCACACTACACATATTGAAAATAAATTGAGCTCATGAATTTAAGTGTAAACTCGTTACAATGCATAAAACCTAATTTTATTTTGCCCTAATACTGCTTGATTTTGCGACTAAATTTACAAACGGAATATGTACTAGGATCACAGACTTTTATAGGCGGGCAGTCGTACGAAAAATGTAAATGTCTCGATTTTCATACAGATATCTTTTGATCCTGATTAACTACTATTATACTGTCAATTATTTGTTTTTGTGTTATGTAATGTCAATAATGTATTTGCTGAAATATTTTATGTTGTGATCGTACAATAGGATTTTACGGTTGTGATTTATACACCGGTTCTCGTTCTATCACCGAAGTTAAGCAACGCAGGCGTGGAAAGTAATTGGATGGGTGACCATTTAAATTGTTCACGTGCTGTTGTTTTAGTGAGGGAACCTGGTTTGGTTATGTAAGGACTTAGTTAATCACCTATTACATTGGCTATTGATAATCAGGTAACGATTAGGTTTCGATAGACAAAAAAATGCAAAAAAACTTAGTTGCCACTCAACATCTGACTACCCCGAAAGGGATGTGGGATGTGACGTAGCCATATCAATCGGGGTCGGCGGCAGCGACGTAATGTGAGCACAGTATTTTGTACCTATTCAGGATTATAAAACTATAAACACTGCGCACTTGTAGATAGTTTTCAGATACTTTAGTAACTACGATTTAATTATATGCATTGAAATTGTCTTGTTGCTTGTTGTTTTGTCACGATGATGTGTCTTCTCGGCATACTCAAAACACATACACCTGACCTCACAAAGCGTACCTACCTATTTTATTATTTGTTAATTTGATATAGTAACAGTCTGGCGTATTTAAAATGAAAGTAGTAAGATGATTATTAGCTCTCGGAATCTATAACTGTCAGCTATTTTTTTACGTTTAAATATGGTTTAGACCACGAACCTTTGTAATTGCTCTTTGGTATAGAAACTAGCACCAGATGTAAGTATCTCTGCGTCCAAATGCTGGAATGAAATACCTCCACCTATTCGCGAGGTTGCTTCTAGGGGAGCTTTCTACCTTAGGTATAAGGCTTGTCTTCTCGAACAACAAAAATCCTTACCCTAACTCCTATCAATGTCTCACCTTGTCAGTGCAAATACCATAGTTATATATTTTTCTTTCTATATATGAGTTTGAATAAATGTGTATGTGTATGAAATATATTAATGTATGTTTATACGATGTTACTACTGTTTATAATGTATATATAATATGTATGACTGTGTATGTGTGTGCCTATATCTATCTACATGTCTATAATATATATATATGTTCTTGTTTATGTTGCCCGAAGTATGATTATGAATTATAGTGTATTAATTTTATGTATGCGTATTATATACATACATACGCTTCACGATTTGTGTATACACACTCCTTTTTTTATTATGGCGGGGTAGTCTGAGGCTTGAATGCACATCTCCGAAATTTCGAAGGCATGTTAGGTATGGGTCATTCGAAGCACGTGTCTCACTAGATAGACAGCACCCAACGTGATAGGTAGTGAACCGTATCGCCGTATATAGGCATTGACTATTACCTATCCTGAGGGATAGGCAGGTTTCCTCACGATGTTTTTCCTGACCGTTAGCGACTGTAAATTATATACGTAAATTAAAAACAAATATTTAAATTTCATTCATTGGTACATGCTAGAGTCGGGATTCGAACCTAGGACCTTTCTCATACGAAGTCCGAGTTCTTAGCCACTGGGCTACAGCCGAACTCGTATTATATTTGTATATTATAAATTAGTTATTTTGTGTATGTTTGTTATCTCTTATATTATGCAGCTTGTGACGGTTTCCGAATTGGGTGCTGCCGGAGGACCAGTGATTGCAGTCTAGCTTCATCGTATACTGAGGCAGCACCTTTTCACTGCATCAATGGTTTTTTACATACCTATATTTTTTCCATGTTTGTGTTTTGTTAATGTAGTGAATAAAGTTTCTTTCTTTTTTTCTCTGTAGGTGTTAAAATTTGCAAACACACATCGTATATTGATATACAATTTACTACTTACATAAGCTCCTGAAATAAGTATACTATAAATTTAGTTATTGTCTATAATGTATGTAAGTAATGGTTACTGCACTAAAATATTGTTTGTAATAATAGGTACCTATTATTTAATTTTATAAATGCTCATATTAAGGTTACATTACACTTTGATTAGTGACTAGGTATGGACATCTACTGATTAGTGTAAGTTATTTCCTGTGTATGGAAATGAGTTCTATCTTTAGCGAGTAACCTTGTCCAGCGTTCCGTCACTGCCCCCTCACTCATCTAAAATAGGTTAAAATCAACGCTAATATAAGTCAATATCAAATCAGTATCATGAATTAGATTTAAATTTAATTAATAATAATTTAGATTTAATACTGGCCCTAAAGAAAAAAATAAGATGACAAATTATCTGCGCTTATCGTTACAACAGCACGATGTCCAGGCTTTAGACTGGCCTGCGCAATCTCCAGTCTTAAATCCTATTGAGCATGCCTGGGATATGCTTCAGAGAAGAGCTTTAAGAAATTTCCCAGAAGATATTGTCAGTGAAAACCATCTTTTCTTGCATCTTAGCAGGACTTGGGACAATATTCCACAACGGGATATTGACACCCTTGTTTTAAGCATGCCGAACCCCTGCAGATGTGTTAGGAATGTCTTAGGAAGATCTACACATTATTGATTTTCAGTGGAACACGATTTTAGTAAAAAAAAGTAAATGTTATGTTGAAGTTTTAATGTTTTAGAAATAAAGTTTAGTTTGAAGTTTTATCAGAGGTTTTTCTCTTGTTCTAGATTTTTTTTAAATACAACTTTCACTAAAATATTTTCATTTAATCAGATAGGCTAATAATCAAGGTTTAATTTAATATACAGGCACAGATGATATAATACTACAGATACAGGTGTCTTAACTAAAAGGTAGTATAATTTTAGTTATTTAGGTTTGAGTTAAATATCCCTAGACCATGTTGATGTGTGTATGTTCTTACAGATACCTACCACCTTATTCCAAAACAAAGTCTATGTTTTGTTATAGAAACAAGTCCGTGTAAAACAATTGCAGCCCTTTGTTTATCTCTGGGATAAATACTTTTGAGGTTACCTTTCTGTTTTAGTAGTGGCCAAGAATGTTTTTATATCTAAAATAAGTTAAAATCAAAGTTAATATAAGTCAATATCAAATCAGTATGATGAATTAGATTTCTTGCAGATAAATTGTTGTTATTTCATTTGTAAATTCTTATGCATGAAGAATTTTTCTATAAATATCGATTCACAAAGCAATGCGGCGGGATAATAGGGGATATTTTATGTAATGTTATTTATGTTTGCGATATAAACAGGTTCCACACTACGATAGTTTCAAAAACACTGAAATAAATCACATCAAACTTGATATAACAAAATCATAACAAACTTTATTGTCATGGCGGATGCACGTTCCGTGTATCAATTGAGTTGTAAACGAAACAAACACTAATAAATTATAATCAGATTATTCAACAACTTATTATTTATTAATATATATTAAAAACATTGTAGTCATAAATATATAAAAGTCATCAATATTTAAATAATAAATCACTTGTGGTAAATAATTGTAATTTTATAGAAACAATAAGAAATAGTGTTTTGGAACGTACTTGAGTGAGTACCCTAACCCGACCTCCTGTAGAAGTCTGTGAGCCTAGTAATGCGCTTGTATTTTCGTATGGTTTTGAGCTGAAAAAGAACTTCAAATATTCGATTTATGCGTAAAGTTTGCCGAGGCAAACAATACCTACAGACTACTGAGCAAAATTTTGAGCAGCAGGATATGTATATACCTCCAATACCGCTATGAGAGCCTAGTGACCGAATTCGGATTTCGATAGCAATTTATCTCTAAAAAATTGCTCCGCGGTCTACCCTTCTTGAGAGATATGAGTCTGAGTCGTAAAAAAAACAAAATCTAACTGGCTGCCGTTCTTTCCGTATATCTGTCCGGTACCGGTATAACCTATTCTGCAGTACGCTAAAAACTCTAATTCAAGATGCCAAAGAGTATCCCAAATGTATATTTATGATTTCGAGCATCACAAATGCATACTCAAACTCTGACTACCCTGAATTCGGTCACGGTCATTATGCATAATATTTAATTATGTATATGTGTGTGTATACATACCATAAACAACCTATCCTGGGGTTCACTAATTGTTGCCTACCTACTGGGAAGAAAGCTGAAGTTATGTCAGTAGGTATCATGTATGTATATTCTGAACTTCTTATCATAATATCCGAAACATCAAGCGGTAAATCAAAATTATGTACATTAATATCATGATTATTTCATATCATGTCTGACATACCTGTCATAGGCATAAATGACGCAAGAATAAATTTATATCAAATATGGCGTCGCATCAAGTAAAATACTTCTTAAAATATACATGTAGAATAAATCAACTTTAGCAGTTCCCTTCGAAAGAAAAAAATCGCTTGTAATATAATAAGCAATAACCTCAAACATCAAAGTGATTACACATTGTTTTCCAAATTTCACTTATTGAACTAATAAATAACTGATCTCGTGTGATTATCTAGCGGTTTAGCAGTGATCGCCAACAAAATGGACGTGCTCACCACGCTGGCATTCGCCAAATTCTGAACGCGATCTATTGAAACTAGCGACTCGCGGCGGACGCGTAAGCTGTCCATATAAAAATGTATGAAACAGATGGCGGCCCAAAATTGGGCGTTTTATACTTACGAAAACTGCAGTATTATGAATAAAACAGGACCTAATATGTTTTTAGTCAAATTATTTAGTATTTAGAGAACCCATTATTGTATATTTTGATTTCAGATCTTACTCCGTGACGAAATAAACGAAAAAATACAAAACCCTGTTTGCGCCATTTTTCTGATTTTTTATCAACTTTATGCGTTTATATTTACGTAATTATTGATATTTAACTCTTGAAACTACTTCAGTCATCAATTTCAGTCTTTCATTATGCTACCTTGAAAGTATGATAGGTGTCAGTAAGTTCTAAATAGGTTTAAACTGAAAAATGAAAACACTCGTTTCGCTCATTTCCGCGAACAATACCCTTAAGTTATCACCCCATAAAGCAAATCACAAAAATGACAACAAAATTGAATAAAACGTTGTTCAGGCTTTTACCTTAAAAGAGAACTACACATTTAGTCTCTTAGTCACATCTTACGATTTAAGATCAAGACTGAAAGGAGACATTACAAAAATTCCCAACAAAAAATTTAAATACATACATACACATCACGCCTGATTCCCTGTAGAGGGGTAGGCAGAGATCACGGATCCCCATCTCTCCCGATCCTGACAGACCACTTTCGCTTCATTGACATTCATACATCTTCTCATACACTCTCAGCGGTTATAGGTACACCTAACGTCACCTTTTTTCAATATAGCGTCTATCTGACTGTTATACGTCTTATTAGACCAGCCCCTACGTAACCGCTCTAAAAAGGTTAAATAAGAATTCTATTTACATCCCACTACGATTCAAACAACGATTCTTTATTACGGTAATGAAAATGTTTATTTACTCGTATTTAAGCCTTAATCTACCATGCACCACTCCATAATATTCACAATAGACATACATTGCCGGTTTAATTGAATCCGACACATTGCAATTGCAAAGGGAATCGTTAATGGATATTTGCCGACTCCGCCATTCGTCCAAAGTTGTTTTTTTGAATGCTTTTGTCAATTTCCAACGATGGGTAGCCGTTTGTGACTTATTACGAGATTGGACTGTTGTTTCTATACTCGTATAGTATTAGTTCTTTTAGGATGTACAGAGACACGAAGTTATTAAATTAAAGTTTAGTATAAGTATTGGAGTTGTGATATTGATATGGAATATAGCTTGTACCAACTTATAGAAGTTTAAGTGCTTAAAATTAATTCTAAGAAAAGCTTTAAAATGTATTTGAAATATAACATAACTAAAACAACGAGTGCATTAATTAGTTTTTGTGTTTGAATTTTGTTTATTGATAATAATAATTATAACATTTGGACATGATTACACAAATTGAACTAATCCCTTGCTAAGTTCATTTAAGACTTGTGTTAAGGGTCCTAGTCAATGTATAATAATAAATATGTATTTACAAATCATATATAGATAAATACATAAATAGCATATATAATCAATGACCAGACTAGAAAGGAGTAGCAAATGGATATTTATTTAATATCGTTACGGAGATAGAAACCTGAACCCCTGAGTTCCCTACAAGAGCTAATGGTAGAGATCGCGTTTATCTTTGTCTTTTTATTCTAAATATCGAAAAAAAATATTTTTAGGACAGGTATAAAATATTAAAATATGCAATAGTCTACTTCTGCCCTCAATGTGACGGGGCATCATCACGCTGGACGCTGTTTGTACCATAAAATTTACGCTAAACAACTTACTCTTCAATCACATTTCTTCGTCTACCCCTAGAGACAGAACAGTCGTGTATATAACTCGAAGACATCGTAAATTTCTTAGTACTCCCAAAGTGGCTAAGGTCATTAACCTCTAATCCACTACCCTTATCTAAAACAAAACAATTATGCCATCCCCCTAATGATCTGGGTGATAAAATTAACATAAGGGAGCAATTAAGACGAAGGTATTTATTTCTCTTTAGAGTAATCTCAGGTTAACTGGAGACTGCTTTATTGGTTTACTTGACGCAATAAATGGGATTAAATTTAATCTGATGCCTTTTTTAAAAGAAGTGAATGAAAGACTAAGTCTACATAGATAAGTAGATAATATTTTGATAGCTTAGGATTTTTTGTTTCTTAAACAGATAGAAATATGTTTTAAGTTCTTAAATATAAATCAATCAATCAAGCAATCAGCCCATGACAGTCCACTGCTGGACGTAGGCCTCCCCAAGGTAAGGCCCAAAGCACGATCACTCGTGGCCCTCAGCCAACCACTACCAGCGACGCTTTTCCTTCTTTTTTTTTTTAGGTCATCGGTTCATCGAAATAAATATAAATAAGTTACTTTATTCATATTTATTCATACTTTATGTATTATTATAAAAATATTAAAATCCCTCTTTCTTTATGATTCGTGTAGGATGCGATAAGAATAATTCTATCTTTCGTACTGGCTTTCACAAGAGGCTGCAAATAATCCAATTTTACACTAGTTTCATTTGACAGCAGAAGTGCTCTGTGACCGCTGTCTACTTCTTTCAATGGAAACGGGCGTGTATGTATATCCCAATACCGATGTATAATTTAAAGTGCAATGTAATAAAGGAGGTATATTATTTCTGAGCTTATGTCCACAGCAAATAACCAAAATAACCAAAGTATTTTCTTTAACCGAGTACAATCTCTTTAGTAATGTATAATATAAAGGTACTGTAAACTATTTACAAATATAGAATTAGGTATGTAGGTACTTTTTTATTTATTTCATTCATTGAATTTGAAATCTCTCAGATTACCCTAATACAATATCAAATAATAAGTAATCCAGATTCCGTCCATAAATGCAATTCAATATAATGTAATATTTACAAATATAAACCGACAATAATAATTATAATAATTAACGATAGTCAAAAATCTAAAATAATGCATACATAATAATAAAAATAACAACATAATCCGTAGTAATTCATTCATTCAATATTCAAGCATTTATGTCAATAGTAGGTATAAACTATTAAAAAATGATGAAATTGACGACCTCCGTGGCGCGATCGGTTAGACGCCTGAACGCTAATCGTGAAGTCCCGGGTTCGATTCCCGGTGGAGGCAGAGTTAAGAAATACGTTTTTCTTCTGCTTTCCAGTCTGGTTGTTGATTATATATGCTACACATGTATTTATCTATAAATAATATAAGTATATTTCTTAAATTAACGTTGACTAGTACCCTTAACAAAAGTCCTAAATGTACTTACCAAGGGGCTAGTTCAATTGGTGTAATGATGTCCAAATATTATGATATTATTAAAAAACAAATAATTAAAATAATTGATTTATATTGATTATAATGTTACATTATTATATACATATAATGTACATCAGACGATATCTCTCAAAAAACACTTAAACTTAATACCTATCCTTAAATTCTAACTCTCTCCCCTACAATACCTAGGTATTTAGCACCCAATAGGTAGTCTAAGTGCATTCCTATGTATTCCCTCCTAAAGAAGCGTCTACACTGTGGCCATCTCAAGCTGTGTGCCTAATGGCTTTCCTCACTCTACTCCGGATCAGATGGATTAAAAGGGGTTACGAGTTTGTCTAGGGTCCCGGGTTCGATTCCCATGGAGTTTGAGGTTATGGGAGGTTTATAAATATATATACATACATTACTTATTGAATATAAATATATATACATTACTGTTTTTAAAAAAGGTGACGTTAGGAGTACCTATAACTGCCGAGAGTGTATGAGAAGATGTATGAAGGTCAATGAAGCGAAAGTGGTTTGTAAGTCGGACAGATGGGGATCCGTGATCTCTGCCTACCCCTCTACAGGGAATCAGGCGTGATGTGTATGTATGTATATACATTCATGTATAACCCGTTTGGAGTAAACAGAAGTTGATTATTCACTAAAAACCCACGTTTTAGTGTCAATAAGTGACAAATTGCAAACCATGCTGCCGTATAAAAAATACAAACTATTGCCTTTTTCGAGAATATGCAGGTTCCCTCACGTTTTCCCTCACCGATGATGAACGTTTGTGTATGTCATGAGAATGATAGACTTTTCAATTTATTTATAATACCTATAAAAGTTTGATTTTGTACAAAATATAATGATGAAAATTTACCTGTGTTATAATTCGGCATAGGCTATTAGACCCCTTAATATTGTATTAATACATATATTCACGCCTCCACGTCCGGGATAATTAGAGTAATAAAAACGGGATAATCAGAGACTATCGAGCACCACCTGGAATGATCCTGACAAATCTCCCTTGCTTCACTCTTACCCTTTAACCTTCTCATACATTCTCTAGTGTTAATAGTGTAGTAACTTTTAAAGATAAAAAGTGACTTGGAATATACCTTTTCACGTTAAGTTTTGTCTTTTTAGTGAACAGAGGGGCACGCATTTCTGCCAACTCCGTAAAGAATAACAGTCAAGATGGTGTTTCTGATAAAAATAGGCTTGGCGACAAAACAAGGAAAACATGACATGTCAGCTTTGCTTATTTCTTCAGAACGGCGATGATACGCACATTTTCAGCCAAATATAAACGCACTCTGCAAAAGTGGTTTATTATGACTCCCATTATTCCACAATTTGGTTAAGGGATAAGAAAAATTATAGATATTTTTCTTGTTACGGTTGTTTATGAGTCAACGTTAGATGTAACATACACATACGTGTTCATTTTTGGACATGCTATGCGGATGAATAATAGCAGATTGACAAAAAGAATATATGTGAGTGAAGTGGAAGGGTGGTTATGTAGGGGCCGGTCTAATAAGACATATGACAGTCAGATAGACGCTATATTGAAAAAGGGTGACGGTAGGAGCACCTATAACCACCTAGTGTGTATGAGTATGAGTGTCAATGAAGCGAAAGTGGTCTGTCAGGATCGGGATAAATGAGGTTACGTGATCTCTGCCTACCCCTTTACAGGAAATCAGGCGTGATGTGTATGAATGTAAAAATTACTCATATTTTTCTTCTTAAGGTTGTTTATGAGTTAATATTAGATGTAACATACTCATATGTTCAAATATTTTCACATTTCTGCACTTTCTTAAATGAGTATAGGGATTGTAATGTTACATGAAACAATGGTGATAGGTCGTCAATATATCGCTTAATAGATTCAAATAATCTGTTGTCCCTTAGACACTGCTACAGTAAGAACGGCAGCTAGTAAGCATTCTTTTTATGTTCCAATCCACCACGGGACAATTATTAAAGAGAATAAAGTGATACACATATCATACATTTATCCCTTTCGGTTTGGACCGAAGCTCGTTGATATAATACCTACTATGTCACTTCTTACAATGACTTAATGGTAATTCTAAGAAGTGATCGAATAATATACTTACTATTCCACGACCTTCTTGGCGCAATTGGTTAATCACCTGACGCTAATCGTGAGATCTTGGGTTCGATTCCAGGTAGAGGGAGAGTTAAAAACTACGCTTTTCAGTTTGCTAGCCCATCGGTCTTAGTTAACATTTATTTAACGTCCCAGTACTAACAAGGAACAATTAAAAACCAGAATAAATATATACAGATAGTTGCCAGGTGAAATATTTCAAAATTATTTCTATTAAATTCACGTCGTAAGTTGCACAGTGTGTCGTTATGCATAAAATGTTTCGCAAAACGACCTGTCCCGGAGCCGGTCACGTTTCGCGGCTGCAGCCGTCACACTGTGCATGCATGCAACGTTATTAGTTCAATTCCTGTTTTATCATGTGGATGTGTTGTAGGTACTCGATATGTAATACTTTTTACTAGCCCATTTTGATAGAAGTTATCTAATATAATAATAAAAAGCGTTTATTTACAGTCGCAAAAACATACACAATACAAAACGTTTACGTTAAAAAACTTACAAACTAAGGGTATAACTGGTGCATGTTATTGTAGCAGCTAAAGGGTTCTAACTCTTTTGGACCATTCGTGATAAGTTGTTAGCCCATAGCCCAATGGATTCAATTTACCCGCCGTCCCTTAGTTGCCTTCTACTAGTTTGAATTCTTTTTACGTCGCAGACTAGAACATATATATGTATACATTCAGGTACTTAATTCATTTCTGGGGTGGCCATTTGTAATATAGGTGATCGATGACTTATGCAAAGTAATCGTATTAATGTATTATTTTTATATAAATAATACATACATACATACACATCACGCCTGATCCCATGTAGATGGGTAGGCAGAGATCACGGATCCACATTTGTCCCGATCATGACAGACCGCTTTCGCTCATACATCTTCTTATACACACTCGGCGGTTATAGGTACTCCAATAGTACTCCCTTGAGAGGCGGAGCGTGGGTCACGGAGACCCGATTTGCATCATATATATATATATATATATATATATATATATATATATATATATATATATATATACATACTTCTCAGTGACATCATGCTTCTTTTGCCATACCTAAATTTCACTAACATAAGTCAATGTTGAAACCAGCACAGCCCTATGGATAGCCATACGTGCCTATTGAGATATACATTATATCTACAATATACGCCTACTAGCAATACAGTTGATCAATTTACCTGCATCCTATAGCATGCAAATTCGTAAGGAATACACTTCCTAATCAACTAGATATCTAACGAGCTGAATCTGTAACGGGAGTTTCAATCCCCAACTGGGAATCATATTGGTATAGGTTACCTTTAAAGATACCGTTTGTAAAGGATTCTAATGTGTATGGGGTTGGAATTTAAGGTTAACTAGCTGCCGTACTTCTTTGTAATAGTTATTTAGAAAATCTATTGGTAATAACGTAATAATAAGCAAAAGACAAGTAGTAGGGTAGTCAGAGGTTCAGGTGCCCATCTCCGCAATTGCGAAGGTAGTAAAGTAATTCTGTGGCCACCGCAAACCAAATAGTCTGTACTTAATGTGACAGGTGGCAAGCCGTGTCGCCATTTACAAGCACTGACTATTATTTGTTCGGATAACAGGTAGGTTTCCTCAGGATGTTTTTCCTCAACGTAGTATTAGACGCGTTTCGTTATTGTATTTTTATTACGAAAATGTTTATAGAAAATTATTTAATTTTATTTCCACTGGTACATGCTCAATCGGAATTCGTACCCTGTGATAAAGATTCAAGTCCCAAACAACTTAGCTGCGTCGAATTATAACTTAGTCAGTCATTGTGGACAACGAATTTCTTAATAATCTTAAAGTGTGTGTAAATCTGTAAGACATATGTATAAATCAGTAATACTTATTATATAAACACATCTATATGAATACTCAATATCTAATGTATAAATAAAACAAAAAAAAATTAAAGACTATATATGTATATATCGTTAATACCTATAACATAAATACCCTACACCCAGCAAAATGTATCTTTACACCCAATCTGAAACCCGCTCTGGGGTCAAAGAAATACCCTCAAAAGTTCGTTCCACTTAACTTAATTAAATCTTCGTGAATTTTGTGAAGCAGGCCAACGTTTTTAGAATAAGATCAGAATTCTGATGCTTTTGAAAGTTATTCAGAGTTAATATATAGGCATCATAAACATCACGCCTGATTCCATGTAGAGGGGTAGGTAGAGATCATGGATCCCCATTTGTCCCGATCCTGACAGACCACTTTTACTTCATTGACATTCATACATCTTCTAATACACTCTCAGCGGTTATAAGTACTCCTAACGTCACCTTTTTTCAATATAGCGTCTATCTGACTGTTATATGTCTTATTAGGCCGGCCCCTACTTAACCGCCCTTCCACTTCACTCATAGATATTCCTTTTGTCAATCTGCTATCATTCATCCGTATAACATGTCCAAACCGTCGAAGTATGCTCTTTAATATATAAGTATAAATCCCGTGCTAGATGGAATGTAAAAATAATGCTAACTAGCTGCGATTCTTTCCGGCATGTTGTAAAAGGCAACGAAGAGACTAAGACTAAATGGAGTCTATTGGGTAATGGGCTAGCAACCTGTCACCAATGTTGCATATGAGATCACTAGCTCAATATTTCATCCGGGGTTCTGTCTACCACACAAGGGATAAATGAACTTTAATGCATATGTATGTGTCTCATGCTAGTCACGAACGTAAAAAGAATGCTAGCTATCTGCCATTCTTTTGGCATGACTTACTGGCATGAATCTATTGGGTGATAGGCTAGCAACCTATCACCAATGTTTTGTATGAGATCACTAGCAGAATGTTCAATCCAAGGTTCACCCGGAAGGGATAAAATAACCTAAATAAATATAAAGATCATTGAATAAGATTACATCGGACTCAATCTAAACTTCCTTCCAACAAAAGTATTCAACTATGTACTTCAAAATTCGTAGTTACGAGCGTATAAACTCTGCTTCCCTCCTGTATTTTATGAGGCGTGAAGCTTGTCTGTATCGCGACGATGCCTTATTTTATTATTTAGGCATTGCATTGTACTAGGTCGTTAACTTCGGAAAGCTTAGTCATAATAGCACGACCGTTATTACTGAAGAGGTGGCTAGAGTTAGTCTTCTTGTGATATTGGATAGTTATTAGAGTTTATAATTGTTTTAGAGTGGGTTAAAAGTATTTAAAATAGCGGCTGTAGCCCAGTGGGTAAGACCTCGGACTTCGTATGAGAAAGGTCCTAGGTTCGAATCCCGACTCTGGCGTGTACCAATGAATGAAATTTAAACATGAGTTTTTAATTTATGTACATAATTTACAGTCGCTAACGGTGAGGGAAAACATCGTGAGGAAACCTGCCTATCCCTCAGGGTAGGTAATAGTCAGTGCCTATATACGGCGATGCGGTTCACTACCTATCACGTTGGGTGCTGTCTATCTAGTGATACGCGGGCTTCGAATGACCCATACCCAACAAGCCTTCGAAATTTCGGAGATGGGCATTCAAGCCTTTGACTACCCCACCGTAATAAAAAGGGAGTGTGTAGACACAAGCCGTAAAGCGTATGTATGTATGTATGTTAAGTTCACCTTTCCGTCACAATTATTCTGATATTGAAGACAAAGATCAGTAATCATGATTTGGCTAAACTACAGCCTATACCATACGTTTAATACACAAGATACGATATGAGACGGTTGTAGAAAGACAGAAATAAAGCAGCTGATTTCATTTATCTTACATGTAGGCACGTGGTTGTCATATAAGTACTGCCTCTGCAATAACGAAGATGGACACTCGAACCTCTGGCTATTCTGCTAAAGGATTAACGGTCGTCAGAGCGTGTCTTTGAAAATACAAAAAAATATAAGTAATTATGAAATACGTCGAATACTACGGTGACGGAAAAACATGGTGAGGAAACCTACCTGTTCCTCGAACAGGTAATAGTTAGTGCTTGTAAATGGGGACATGGCTAACTACCTGTCACATTGAGTACTGACTATCTGATTGAAGATTTGTCTAGACGTGGGTTCGAGGTGGGCATAGAATTACTACCTTCGTGTTTTGTTTTGCAATTACGGAGATAGACACCCGAGCCTCTGGCTACCCCGCAAAGTTCAATGGTCAGCACAACGTGTTTTTGAACTACAAAATAAATAGGACATCAAGAAATACATATATTAATTTGGAAAATAATAATAGAAATAATTCTATTTTTGAAATACCTGTTTCTGAGGGTTACCAACAAAACTGTTTAGCATCTGTCACGTTTGGTACATACTCGTTAGTTGGTTGGTACATGGTTCGAGGTTGACATATAACAAATAATTCTCTAATGCGAATATGGACACTTGAACTTGTAAATACACCTTGGTATTTAAGCGTTACAAACATCTATTTAAACTAATTTTTCTAACTATAACTCAACCTTTTTACATCAGAAAAGTAGAAAAAATCCTTTCATATAAACGGGTAGTCTTTGACATAACCTTCGCGTCATTCCCCAAGACGCTTTCATCCTGATTAAGATTCATCCCGAGATCCTGATCTCGAGACTTATTTATTACGAAAGGCGTAAAATCTGGGGCGTGCCGAGTTGTGATAGATGAACTCATTGGGGATTTACTCCGTGGGTTTCTTAATATGGTGCTAAATAGGTGTCTTTCTTTCCTACGTGTTATGTAGATCAAAGAGTAAATGTTACTTGAAACTATTGGGCAGTTTGCTAATAAGTAGACTAGTTACTACGTTGTGACTACGTATCGCTACGTATAACAAACATACATAACGCGTTCACGATTATTAACCCATGCGGGGTAGTCAGAGGTTAAGGTATCTATCTCTGCAATCGCGAAGGTAATAATTTTATGGTCACCTTGAACCCAGAACAAAAAACAACATACGCTTAAGGATTTGTGGCCTCCCTTTTTTCTATTGGTAAGGTATTCAGAGGCTTGAGTGCCCATCTCCAAAATTTCGTAGCCATTTTAGGTATTAATTTTCATCGCCAACTAGTTCATATTAAAAAAATATGATACATACATGCACATGTCACTTATCTTCTTATAAAGGGGAAGACATAGAACAAGGATTCCCACTTTCCATTTCATGACACACATACACCTTCTTTCACACTGAAGTCATAAATAGTTTTAACAACATCCTTTTTATTATATCTCCATACCAACTTAGACCAAGACTCACCCTATAAACTCTGAGGAACTTTTCAGGCTTTTTCCTTAAAGCTCATAGTAATTAGTTGGCGAAAGTTGCTTGAGGACACTTTGAGCGCTTTTGAACAGCTCTTCGAAGTGAGGGTTACATATTTATGATAATGACACAAGTTTCCTGACTTGAAGGATCCCTGGTGTGGACGGTTTATGGAGGTAACTTGTGTGTCTATGTATGTAAGGATAGTATTATGTGTAGTAATGAAATTCTATATAATCTTAATCAAATTTCATGTTAAGAAAATGGGAAATATTTTTTTTTTGCAAGAAGTAACGTAACACTTGTTTTCTTTTTTTTTGTTTTTGTTAAACGCTAATAATGCAAATCAGAATATATAATATTGACGTATGCTGTCGCTTAGTCACGTGATTTTTCACAACTATGCCATACATTTTAAATGGAATTGGACTTGTGAAGTAAAAATACTCTTGACAACAATAGAAATAAAGTCAAAGTATTTCTTTTGTATATGTATCATACATATATACCATAAATATAACATACACTTCACGACTTGTGTAAACACACTCCCTCTCTTATTGTGGCAGGGTAGTCAGAGGCTTGAGTGAACATCTCCGAAATCTCGAAGGCATGTTAGGTATGAGTCACCTAAAGCTCACGTTTCACTAGAAAGACAGCACCCAACGGGATAGGTATTGAACCGTACCCCCGTATATAGGCACTGGCTAATACCCATCCCTGAGGGATAGGCAGGTTTCCTCACGATATACAAAAAACCAATTTAAATTTCATTCATTGGTACACGCCAATGCCAGGATTCGAACCTACAACCTTTCTCATAAGAAGTCAGAGGTCTAACCCACTGCGCTACAGCCTTTTTAACGTACGTAAGTATATAAATAAACAAATTCTACACTGTATCCAGTTGTAAAGACAGCTAGTTACACCCTCAAAATCCCAAACTATCGACTAAACTCCTTAAATTGAGCATCAAGGCACTCCATTGAGAATATTCCAGAGGTGAATAAGTGTTGGCTCTAGCTGAGTGGCTTAGAGAGTTCTCGAGGAATTAATTTCCGTTGCACGAGTGTCGACGCTTTACTCATAGACAGCTTGAGTATATTGAGCTGGTGTTTATATGTCAAAGTAATGTGTATGAGACTAAAGTATGTATTTATAGGATTTGTGATCCATGTAGTTGTAGCGAATTAGAGTTGTGGTTTTTGTTATATAATTCATTGTAGATCAAGAACTCAAAATAGATGCTTACATTTACGCTTTTCTGTCTGCGACATAGAAAATTCACTCACTCAACAATTTATAGAAAATAAAAGTTCGATTGCATAACTACGGAGTTTGTTGTATAATTTATTAAACAATGGTCTCATTGCTAGGTTTAATAGAATTGTTTAAAAGAAACATTTTATTGCGGAAATAATTGTTTTAGTAACATTTAATTTAGGTACTTATTAAAAAACGTAAGTAAAAAAGCAGCTGGTTGCAATTAACATACTACCATCCCAAACTAGGACGAAAAATCAATATCAATTTATTCATTCTACTTTAGTCATCTACTTAACGTAAACATTTCATGTCCAATACAAAATAGAATCTTTATTTTCGTATCTAAATCCATGGTATTTCCGCCAAATAAATAAACGCAGTAAACCAGACATATCAAAAGTTTTCCGGCCTTTCACCCGACAAAGGGTGTCTCGGACAATGGAGGCTCTATAAACAGTAGAGCCTCCCAAAGTGGCCTTTGAGGAAATATGATATCCCACGTCACAACATTTGACATCTCTATTCACGATGCCTTTATATACGTATATTTATACATAATAACGTAGACGTAAATATATACATACATACATGGGATAGGAGTAAATATATAGATTCATTCATTTTAAAACTGACGCCACTATGCATTGTCATGGCCACTGTACATTCGCGTACTTGGAAATGAAAAATATTGTCTTTTATTCTTATAAACGGAAACCTTATAAAAAGTAACTGGGACTGCACTTTAAGCGTTGACTGTACTTGATAGGCAGATAATGTCACCACTAATAACGATCCTGTCAAAATTGACTTTCCTAACTCTCATCCATTAATCTTTTCATGCATGCTCTTCTGTTCTTCATGCTACGTACACACGTCTTTTATTATAAAAGACAAAAAAAACAAATGCGTTCACAACCATTAACCCGTCCGGGGTAATCAGAGGTTCAGGTGTCCATCTCCGCAAATGCGAAGCTAGTAACTCTATGTCCACCTCGAACCCACGTGTTGACCAGATATCATTATAATTATATACTAGTATTTAGGAGAATAATATATTTGTCCTTATATTTAATTTATTGTTTCAGGTAATTACCCAATTTTAATTACGTTACATTTATTGGTAAGTGTTAAAATAGACAAATGTTTATTTTTTTCAAAATGTGTATAAATATGCATTAATATCCATAGAACATACAAGACATAATTATATTTACTAGGTCACTTATTAGCATGAATCAATGGAATTGTGATGCTATATAGAATTGGTGACACGTTGCTAGCCCATTGCCCAATATATTCCACTAAAGCCTAGTTCCTTAGTCGCCTCTTACGACCTGTCGGGACAAACAGCAGCTAATTTGCATTCTTTTGCGTCCCAGCTAGCAAGGGGCTGAGATAAATTTATTAAATAATAACCTTGAATTAAGAACAGAAGAGCATGTACGAGAAGGTTAATGGGTGTGAGTGAAGCAAAAGAGATTTGTTAGGAGAGTTTCAAGTGCCGATCAATAGTTTCTGTCCATCCCGTTAGGGACGTAGAGGCGTTATTAAATGTATGTATAATTACAAAAGTTTACCTTTAAGATATTGTATCTCCGATATCTCCGAAGTCCTAGAAAAACCTGAGTATATGTATGCAGATATACTTCCGCAAACCCGTATGTCGGGAATGATATGGTAATGCTGCCCGTCTGCGATAGATGTATGCAGATTGAGCGGCGAAGGGGCCTCGACATGTTGAGCCCTTTCATTGCATTTACTCCGGACTTGATACTGTTTTGTAGAGAGGTTAGGTAGGTATACATATATTTACGTCTCTACATTCGTAACGGGATGGGTAGAGACTATCAATCGCCACCTGGCACGATCCTGACTAATCTTGCTTCACTTACACTCATTAACCTTCTCATACGTGTTTTTTTGTTCTTCACACTATTAACGTAGGTAGGTATATAGATCTTTATTTCGTACGGGATGGGCAGATATGCATGTACTTATATCCAGAATGTAAAGTAAGTAGTGTGTGACCATGAAAAATACACTTTTACCCGATAGACAGCATTAGCATAGAAATTTACTTAAATAACTATACAACATATAAAACCTTAATTTTATTCATATACAATTTCGAAGATTGACACGTTAACCTCTGGCTATACCACGAGGGATAAAGGTCATAACGAGAACGTGTGAATAAGATTTGAAGGGTCAAAGATATTATATTCAAATAGTGTCCTTTTGGGACCCTTGAAGAATATGTTCGGAAGAAAAAGTATGCTAATTCTGCCATTCATATTTTATGGGAACTACGAGTTTTATACTGGACTGAGAGTGAAAGGAATGTATGGGATGAAGGACTAGTAACCATATAATAATTATATGTTTATCAAGATAAATACATTCACGATATCAATCCCTTTCGGGGTGGACAGAACTTCGGAAATATAATATCTCCTAGGTTACTTATCAGCATGAATATTGGGGTTGTGATGTCATAATGGAACATTGGTGATAGATTGCTAGCCCATTGTCAAATAGATTCTATTTATCCTTAGTCCCTTAGTCGGCACTCGCCGTCTGCAAGATGCCAGGAATGGCAGCTAATTAGCATTGCTTTTTCGTTCCAGGCTAGTACAGGACTAATGCCATTAAAATACAGATATTGAAAGTATTAATATTGGTTGTTATGTTGTTGTATCTGACAGCTTCTTACGGAAAAAAGGAACAATAGAATAAGTAAATGGTAAATAAATATCGTCGTTGTCAAACCAAAATCTGCTATGTGCCAAAATTATACTTTCGAGATATTGACAAAAAAAGTTCTCCTGTAAAATTTTATATGAATTTGCATTTTAAATACTATATCAAATGAAAGCTATAGATGTTAGAAATGAACTGATTTGTTATTTAACGACAGAGGTTTAATATTTATGGAATATAATGTCTCCCAGTGCTTATAGACACATGGCAGTTTTTTATACGGTAGATTGATCAGTGTTCTATACGCAGACGTCAAAAAGTTAAAATCTCGAAAAAGTGCACATAGCAGATTTTGGTTTGACAACGACGATATGACAACATAAAATTCATTTTATTTCCTGCGAAATTGGTTGTTCAGGAAAATATGTACACAATTTACCTGTTCAATTTAGAGATACAAAGATAGGTAAGAAAAGAAATAGTTCAGGAGATAGTTATCAATTTGATACTAATATTTTTTTAACTTAGAGATACTTAGATTTTAAAATAAAGATAAATAGATAATAGATTCTAAATTTTAAATACCTTAAATACCGGAATTTTAATTCACCTCATTATATGTTTTTCATAAACACGGGTTCTTAGGAAGCACCTCCTATATATTTATGAAATATTGTTGGCGCGGCGTATTGGTGACAGTTTGCTGGCCCATCGCATTACACATCCTAATTAATCCTAGTCGTTTTACCTCCTCTAAAGTCATCTATCTCCTTTCAAGGCCATATAATGATGTACTTTTCACTTAAAAAGTGAGACATAATATATCATCATTTTCTCATTTAACATATCATCTTCGTATGACGTGTATGAGTTTTAATTAAATTACAATAAAACAAATAAAACCAGAACTACCTCCGCAATCAATACTCCATGCACCCACTACAGACTACAATAATAAAAGCATTCTGTCTTCTTAAATATAACTACCAGCTCTCTACCTACTGAATTCACAGGCAGCAGTAAACAGCGTGGCCTCGGGAGAACAGAGCCTCCGTCACGCGTTTAGTGCGCTTGAATTTTACATCAGGCGCTTTTTTATTTCTTTCGGAGTTACAAGGAATTTATGTAGGAACAGTTGTAAAGAGGATTATTTAGTTGTGGATGAGTAGATAAAGATGTTACTATTATTTTGATTGTAATAAATAATTTTGTCATTGATTATATATGCTATATATGTCTATGTATAATATGAATATTTTTCTTAAATATACGTTGAATAGTACCCTTAACAAAAGTCTTAAATGAACTTACCAAGGCGCTAGTTCAATTGGTGTAATAACGTCCAAATATTATTATTATTAATTTCTTATGTACTCCTATGGGTGTTTGCATTAATGATATTAATTGCTGTTTTCATACTATTGGTTTATTAGAGTCATAGAGGTGGTATATCATTATTGCTTGTAAAATGAATTGCTGCCTTACTGTTAACTCATTATGTTGCTTTTAGCAACGTGCAAATTATTGATAAAGTACCTATAATCACTGAGTATTTTATGTAACCAGTTATTGGTGATAGGGAGAAAGAAAACTTATTGAATTTATTAGCTTAGTTCAAAACAACAGTGACACGATCTTATTAGAAACATGTATGTTAATATCTATTAATTTTGTCACTCCAATAATTAGGAGATAAACCCATACTACACGATATATTTCCCTCTGCTAGGTAGACCGATGAACTGAAAAGCGTCGCTGGTAGTGGTTGGCTGAAGGCCACGAGTGATCGTGTTTTGTGGCGTTACCTTGGGGAGGCCTACGTCCAGCAGTGGACTGACATAGGCTGATTGATTGATACTATACGAGCCGGATGTGTATGTATATTTTCATAACCCATACAAAGCAGCGTATGACGTCAATGCATATATTCGATACTCAATCGTTCCAAAAATCAATTCCCAGTTCATTTTCCTAACTTTAAAAGCTCCTCAAAATACGAAACAGGGTCCCGAAGGACCAGTGCGCGTTGTTTATTTGTCGCTTCCGCCTCTGGCTTGGGACAACAGGGTTTAGGCTCCTAAGGGAACCTTTGGAAAAAGCCACCTTAAAGTACACGATATTTTGGAATAAAAATTGGTTTAGTTTTAATGTTTGAATATAATTTTGTTTAAAGTAAAAATTCTGCTGTTTATCACTGCATAGTATAAAACAAAGTCGCTTTCTCTGTCCCTATGTCCCTTTGTATGCTTAAATCTTTGAAACTACGCATCTTGATGCGGTTTTTTATAATAGATATAGTGATTCAAGAGGAAGGTTTATATGTATAATAACATCCATTAAATAGTAGAGTAGGCTATATATTTTATACCCGTGCGAAGCCGGAGCGGGTCGCTGGTAATATAATATAGTGTTTGTTATTTAGTAATGGGCATACCGTTTAAATCTGGTTCGAAGGACCATTTTTCAAATAGTTGCGAAACAAAATGACACTTGCAGAGAATTTACAAATGATGATGAGTTCCACATCGTGTTCAATGATGGCGACTCTATCAACGCCGGTTATGCACCCTGACGTCATTCGCGAATGCAAACTTGGTCTTGAACACGCGGATACAAGCAATAGTAGAGTTATTATGTAAGTCACGTGTTATTAATAAAAACGAAGCAGTGAGGGTAGTCGGAGAAGAATCTGACAGGTCGCTGCGGTGGAGGCGAAGAAATATGCATATTCAGTCTGCCCGTGACCATGGCTGCTGCAACGTAGCTTAAACGTCGGGTTAATAAAGGTAACTTTATTATATAAAAACATCCGTGATAAGTAACGCTAGTTATAAATTAATAGTAGAGTTGTCTATTCCGGTATGTAGGTGTAAGACTGCTTCGGGCGGTATTCTGCCAGGCGTTTCACCTCGAGGTGACTTGAAACAAAATGGTTATGTTCAAATAATTGGGACTCCCAATCTAGAAAGGTGATAAAAGACAATACGCAGCCTGACCTATGAATTTATATAATATAATTGATTACATTTATCGTGCCACGATGATAAGCTTGAAATTTATTAGCTAGTAATCTGCACTAAAAATATAAAAGGTTTCAAGGTACTAAAGAGTAACATAATGCTCAATTGATGTGGATAATCTATCTATGACTACGCCATAAAGCAAAGTCCTCGTATTTATATAGTTATAATAAATGTGTTGATGCAACACATATATGTATGTGTATAACTCAATTGTACATTTTTAAATTTATCCTTATACAAGCAATATCAAATAATTTGCCACATTTTTATTTTTTCAGAAGTTTTCATTACATGAAACATAGATGGCACTGTAATTATAATTTGATTTTTATGTTGTATTGTATTGTAAGAACCAGTAGTTCCTGAGATTAGCGCGTTCAAACAAACAAACTCTTCAGCTTTATAATATAAGTATAGTTTAAAAACGAAAATGATTTTCACTTTATTGTCAAATATGTTAAACGTTCCTTTATCGTTTTTTTAGAGTACAAGCTTTAAAGCTAACAGGAAATCGAATCTTTGAATTTCCGGTGTAAAGCTTTGGCGCTTTTTTGTCCAGACGGCTGACAACCCCTTTGGGGGTAGGATTTTAAATGAGATTCAAATATCCATTGCTAGTCTGAGACTGCAATGAAATATGGTTTGGATGGTTGAATGCATTTGAATTACATATTTACATGCACTTCCTTTTATCCCTTTCGAAGTGAACAGGACCTAGGTTACTTTTTAGATTGTTGGGATTGCGATGTCTTTTGAAACATTGGTGATAGGTAGCTAGCTTATCGCTCAATAGATTCTATTTCCCATATTACGTTAGTCTACGATATGCTCTGAAGAACGGCAACTAGTTAGTATGTTTTACATCTCGGACTAACATAAGAGTAAAACTTAAAATATTAATAAAAAATAACATTATATACATTATGTCATAGGAAGCGACTAAGGGTCTATGAGTCAATGGAATCTATTGGATAATGGGCTAGCAACCTTTCACCAATATTTCAGGAGACGTTTCATATCTCCGAAGTTATATCTACCTCGAAAGGGATCAAAGGATGAGAATGTTTATGTATGAATATTATTTGCTTCACAAATCAGGCTGGAAAGCAAGCTTACAGTAGGTATCTTTATGTTACATTTACTCAAACACCAGAACGAGCATGAAATTAAACTAAGTACACGTAAATTAAATTTATAATCTGAGTTTCAGACTAAGATACCCAAAAAAGAAGAGCTTAAGTCAAAACATGGCATTTTCATTAGCTAATTGAGTTACGCCATTCGCGGAGCAAAGTACCTTGGATTTGCGAAAGAACTCGAATTGTGCTCTTTTATAATTAATGCCAAGCTCGCTTATTCGTCATTTTAGCGTTTCTGAAAAGCCTAGATGGTAAGGACTTGGAATTGGTTAAGGCTAAAGTTTTTATTTATTTTACAGTAAATGTTATTTCAATGCGGATTCAAAATAATTTTTTCTTGCCTGTTTTTTTGTAGAACGTCGTAAAAAAGAAAGACAAAGGGATACGAGGGCTGTAAATATACGTATTCCTATAATTTATTTGAATAATTTAACTGAAATTAATTCATACGGTGAGAATTAAATATTTTGATATTTATTTCTCTGTCTTATTATTTTTGATATATTAATATGTAATATTAAAAAAAGCTACAAGGCAATTTCTGTTTTACAATAGATTCAATAAACCTACTTTGTATAATCCTTAATCGAAAGATTAATTCTCTCTCACTTGTAATAATCTGCCTTTAACTTTCTTACGTTCTGTGTGTGTATGAGTTCTATTAGAAAATTCTTACTCAAGAGACTAAACTAACAACGTAACAAGAGCTTAATGCCATAAGAAACAGCCAAGTAAACAAAACCTCTCCAAAGCACTTTCATACATATTAAAACGGTTGACAAATCGCATAGTTTGTTTCCGTCCCTATCGAATGGGGCACAGATATTTCTCTCCGAACCACTGGACATTACTCTCACGGTGACTTTTTTACTACCGGCCCCTCTAAGAGATTGCTCGTTGTAGTTCGCACCTTGGAATGATAGATTTCTAGGGTGGTTGACAATGTATTCTTGTCTGTAGTATAAAGAATAGTAGGATAAGGTCTTGTATATAGATATAGGGAAAAAATGTAAGGGAATGGAAATCAAAATACGTACATACCTACACATTACATCCCGTTTTCCTGTAGAGCGGTAGAGATCACGTATACATCAAGATCCTGACAAACCACTTACGCTTCATTGACACTTATACACACTCGATAGGAATGCAAATCAAAATAGATACATACATACACATCACACCGGTCCCCCATAGCGGGGTAGAGATCACGTGTATCCCGTTTATTTATCTGTCTAGGTCCTGACAAATCACTTTTGCTTCATTGACACTTACTTATACACACTCGGCGGCTAGACTTCGTCAAACACGTCGACAAACCTGATCTATTTAAATGTTTTGTTTAAAGTGCCAATTTTTTTATCTCAATAGATGGATGTTATGGATACATGTAGTACATATATGAATGTCATTGAAATAAGCCCATTTCTTCTATTTAATTAAATTTTTTGAGATTTTTAGAGACATACTTTTTAGTCACTTCCGAGATCACGAAGTCATTCCGGCAGAACACGACATACATAATATCTCCTTGACCATTAGTGTTAGTATTGAAAAATTAAAATGGAAGTATATATGGCTATTCAAAATTGCATATTAATGTATGTATGTAGAAGAATAGGCAAGATTCCTTACAATATTTTCTCTTATTGATTACACATCATTTATAATAAGATTCTTTACAATGCTTTCACACAGCGATTGCTATATATTTATCGATAACACTCCCCACCTATCATCCCAACTCAAACTAAGTTCATCGACATTATAGCTTCAACTTCGCAATGAAATGAGGCGTTAGTGATGCTATACGGGGCAGAGTGTTGCATTAAGTCGCGTCGTGGCTCGCTTGAATTCGGGGATAAATTACGTTTCGCCTACACGATTTGCTGACTGCTGCTTTTGGTAGGGATGGGAATGTTGGTGAGGTTTTATCGATGTTTGCATAGTGGTACAAGTGTTTTATAGGTTTAATGTTGTGTTTGGTTTGATAATGATTGTTAGTTGAAAAACGTATTTGTAAATGTTGATGAGGAGTTTTGAAATCTTGAACAGTATGAGTGCAAATATTGCTTTTTTTGTAGTTTAGTCTTAGTTTAGTTAGTTGGTTTCATGATTAAGTTTGACATACAAGTTTTGTATATACATTTATCGATTAATAATGTTTTTAAATTTTTATGATTTAGATAACAGATATATTCACAAATTGACTGTTAGAAAAGAGCATATTAAATCATATCCTTAATTATACTATTCAACTAATATTTTTACCTTATCCATATCATAAATATCGATACTCGATAAAACTACGAGCATTATTCTCACATCTCTATCGCGTGAGTTGTCTCTATCCAAAACTCTAACCTGACGGAATGGCAGACGACTGCGTGAAACCAGAACGGTTAGGCCAGAATACACTTCACGACTTTGATATTATTTTCTACTTTTACTCATTTTATAATTAGATAGGACACAGGTCATGAATAATATTTATGAAGGTTTTTGCTACGGATTAAGGTTTTGTGTTATCAAATGTATTTTCTAAACATAAAAGTCATTTATGATATGTAACTGATTTAATACAATTAAGAAAATCTTGAGCAAAATTAGGTAGAAACCTGTTACTAACATTACAAGATTTATTAATGCACTTAAATGTCCCATTGTCATTTTAAAGTTTTTCGAGAAATAATGTCGTATTAGAATTTTCACTTCTAATAGGGATAGCAATAAACAATAAATGATACCTTGCTTGACGTTATGATCGTATGATACATTATAATTATTGTTCACTGAGTCACGTATATGCAGCCGCCCTTACTCCATGTTCCTATGCCGTAGATAGTTTAGAGTGAGCGTTGGGGTAGCAATGCACTTTGTATTATTTGGTTGCAAATAAATCAATTGTATTCGCACGCTTCCCAGCAAATGTATGGGATTGAATTATATGACATTTGATACGTATATTGTTTCTTATTTTTTATATGATGAATTGGTCTTGTTACATTTAGTATTTAGTAAGTTTGACTTAGAATTTCAGAATGGTTATTAATTAATTGCTTCTTTCATTAGTCTAAACAAATTACTTAATGATTGCAAGTAATTGTTTTATCGCCGTTTGAAAAATAAATGAAAAACGTGTAATTATTATCAACCATGTCGATAAAACCAAATTACGAATATACCGATTTCGTAAAGACTTAAAAAAACTAGTTTTTTGTAATCCATCACTAATATCCCATATTCATATCATCTCAACACTTGAGCTAGAAAAGGAAATATTAAACCTTACAACAATCTTAATTAATTCATCTAGATTAGA
>JAMBLF010000624.1:0-234122 GCA_030578115.1 Leucoptera coffeella | reverse complement strand
ATAAGTGTCAATGAAGCGAAAGTGGTCTGTCAAGATCGGAACAAACGAGGATCCGTGATCTCTGCCTACCCCTCTACAGGGAATCAGTGTGATGTTTATGAAGGTATTGAATAATTGGTAACTACCTAATTTAATTTAAGGAAATTACATGTCATTTAAGACTGGGTAACTGCATTCGCATTTGGTATATCCTGTTATAATCGTCACAATGTTGGATGTAATAAACAAATAAAAGTATTATCAACTCTTGAGGTTCTATCAATACCACGTATATATACATAAGTACTATATGAGTATAAAGGAAAACATCTTAAGGAAGGCCATTTAAGTGTGCGTACCCAATAAACGCATGGATAGCTTGTTAAAAGGGATGGGGGTAATCGATCTGTTTTAATGTTCGCTGGCGCAATCGACTAGAGAAGGGTGACATTAGGATATATAAGGACCTCGTTTCTTAGGAAGGGGTACAGAGATCAAAGGCTCATGTGTGTATGTGTAATTGAGAGGTCGTTTAGTTATGGTTAGATGAAGAACTAAATTTTAACCGGATTGTTGAAACTAATGTAAACAGATGGTTTAATGCATATTATAGTCTGACTATATTAGTGATTTTTAGAAACATGACAGTATATTTGCAATGTTTTCATTCATGGTAGAAGTTACTTTATGAATAAAGCATAACATATTGTTCACGACTTTTATATACCTTTTCATTATGGCGGGGTAATCAGAAGCTTGAGTGCCCATCACGGTGATTTCGAACATAATATGTTAGACATGAGACACTTAAACCCCGCGTTTCATAATATAGACAGGAACGTGATAAATAGTGAATATGTACACAGACATTTTTGAAACCGTATTCGACCGGCAGAGAATTCTTGTCAAAAATTTTATTTTAATTATCATTTTTCCATATCGTTTATCCTATATTTCGATCCTAAGTCCCCCAGTTACATTTTACGATAATTTCAGAATTATACATACTTATAGTTATAAACAAAATTATAATTAAAACCTCTCCATTTTGAAAGTCGATTAAAGCTCCATCTTTGCATATTTAGATGGAACCCATTCTATTCCGAGAGCTCGGCGAATCCCCGACCTGCACTTATAAATATTCATTTGATCTATCAAATCTAAATCTAGATTAAGAGATTAGGTTGAGTGTTTCTAAATAAGTTTACATATCTTTCGGGTGGAGAATCTTGATGTTCCTTTGTTTCTTCCTTCAATTTCAGCATCGCAATTATTGTTTACATATGATAGCCCATCGCCAATTAATTGTTTTTACTCGCTATTTTTACTTCGTTATTTTCTCTTCTTCTTCTTTGTCCAACCCTCTTCCCAGTTTATCTGGGGTCGGGTCTCCTATTTTCTACGATAGATAATTCTAGAAATATCCTTCTGACCTATGAAATATGAATATAAATCTAGATTTAATTGTGAGGTCTTCTTAACTAATTAAATCAATGACTTGATTAAATCAATGAATCTTAACTAATTAATCAATTGAATAGTGTTTGAAAGAACATCAGATAATACGAAAATGCACTCCTAAAATACTCAAATGGTATACCAAAATAATACAGTCCCAACCCAAACCTAACCTTTGCTGTGCCTTTAGCTATATTTTGGTGTACATTTCAATATTTTTGATGTGCATTGAATTACATTTTTAACTCAAGCTTTTTAGCCCTTTTCGAGATAACCTGAACCACTGAGATACAAAACTACGAATATTGTATCCACTTTATGCATAACTAACGACCACATAGCATTCACATGGAACATTGGTCAAGCATTGCTAGCCCATCCTCCACTTAATCCCATTATCGAATCCCTTAGTCGCCTCCTATGACATGGAAGCGTAGTTAGCATTCTATTAACACTCCAGTTAGGGGCCTTGCAGTTAAATATTCATCAAATCCAGGAAATCTGAAACTGGCTGTAGTTAAGGGATTAGGTTTAGTGCTTATAAATAGGTTTTAACACCTAAGGAAGAGTTTAGTCTAGAATGTAAATAGAATGGGGATAAATCCTTCTCTCCGGTGAAGTAGGAAGCGACTAAGGGACTTGGGGTTATTTTATTACTTGGGTAAACTGCCGAAAATGAAATATAATAAACTAAAATTCAGAAATACACATAACATATGCAGCAACGCACAACAAAGGTTAGGTTTGCGATCCAGTAGTTATTATGAGTAATTCTGTATCTTTCATATTCTTTTTAATACTAGCCCATAATAGTAATGCCATCACCATTGTATTTGTTGTAATCATGGATATAATATATTTTATTTGCATAGTATTTCATCTGGATTCTAGCAGTTAAAAGTGGCCTAAGACATTTCATTATAACTCCAATACAATACTTAAAATGACATATTATCTCTGAGGTTTTCATTACAAAACTGAGTTTAAGTACATGAATATATACCAATACATACTCGTAAGTATTAATACCTAGTCTCGCACGTGCGCGTATTAAGATTTGAATGTATCTTTATTATCTTGCGTTCGTTATATCGAAGATCTGAATCCTAGATGAGAGCAGAATTTAAATGGTGGAGTTAAACTAATAGCTTTTCAAGGAATAGGCCTTTCGATCGACTTGGCGAATAGGTTTTGTGATTCGCTATTGACTAATGGGTTATTTTGTTTTTCTCAGTTAGACTACGGCAGGAAATATAGTAAATTATTCCTTTGGCACGTCATAAGGACAATTAACTTAAACAGTTTTAGGTAACAGGTTAAATTAATATTTAATTATTCTTAATATTGTTTATTTAATTCTCCTTTGTACTTAAATGTTAAATAAGACAAAAAAATTAAAAGGATTATAAACTTAAGTATATGTGTATATGCATATTCTAGATTTATACATAATACTTTAAATTACTAGTTACTATTATATAAAGTACAAAATATGATTTTTTCTTCATAAACTTATTAAATTATAGCTGAAATTAATCATCCTGTCTTCAAAATACTTTTAAATGCAAAATATGAAGAGTTTTGGTTTCTTTATATGTATATAATATTAGATACAGTATAGTTTTTCAGCAGAATTACAGCATAAATGTTATAACATGGGATATTATAGCATTTTACAATATAAGGAAACACATTATAAATTGCAAAACCTATAATATTTCTAGCGTCGTGTTATCTGATCGTAACGATAACTGCATTACATAACGGTTTATAAAATCTCTACTCTTATATTGAGTATTAAAAACTCAAAGAACTGAACAAAACTTTATCTTCATCCAGTGCTAGTCGGGAGTATTGAGAATGCTGACTAGCTGCCGTTCTTCCCGGCATTTTGTAGGATGCGACAAAATCATTATCCTGAAATTCATAGTAGTACTATAGCCCCGAATATTGGTACTATCTAGTTCCTATCACTAATGTTCCTTGGGAATGTAATCACAACTCTTACTACTACTAAAGCTAAATGTAACTTAGGAGGATATATCTCCACGTTTATGTCCATTCAGAAGTGGGTTTAAGAACGTCAATGTATAATTCTGTATTTGACAATATTCAACTTCTTCATTCTTTTTTAGGGAGTAGAAAACATTTCCAGTGAGCTTTAGCAATATTATTTGAATGTATATGCATATTCCTTTTGTCAATCTGCTATCACACATCCGCATAACATGTCCCAAACCATCGAAGCACGCCCTGAAATATAAAGGAATATATATGAGTGAAGTGAAAGGCGGTTACGTAGGGGCCGATAAAACATAGAACAGTCAGATAGACGCTATATTGAAAAAGGGTGACGTTAGTAGTACATATAACCGCTAAGTGTGTATGAGAAGATGCATGAGTGACAATGAAGCGAAAGTGGTCTTTCAGGATCGGGACGAATGGGGCTCCGTGATCTCTGCCTACCCCTCTACAGGGAATCAGGCGTGATGTGTATGTATGTATATGTGTGAATAAGTACATATATGCTGAGATAGTAAATGTAAATAAAATACTATTTCTCATTTGTTTCTACATAAGCAAAACCGAGAAAATAAGTAAGTTTTCACGGTATTTTCCCTAACCCAAAACACTAAACCTCTGAACAATATTATTTTCAATGGAATATCATTTTCTGCAAATAACGTTTCCTTAGTAAAATGATATTGTTGAGTTATTCCAAGATTTCTTTTGCAATAGATTTTCAATATAGATAAATATACGAAATATCCTGTATAGTAAACTTTCTAAGTTAAGGGTAAATGAAATGTATATACACTGTAGAGGGAAAGACAGAGATCACGGATCACTAGCCCAATATTTCAACGACGTAGCTCAGTTGTTTGGGGCTTGGCTCTGTATCAGTGGGTACAGGGTTCAAATATCGCTTGAGCATTTACAAATGAAAATGAAGTTTAATGAATTTCTATGTACATTTTCGTAATGAAAACACATTTACAAAGTGACATAAAAAGTACTTATAGTTATCGCCATGTATGAGGATTTCTATGGATACCAATGAAGTGAAATTGGCAAGTTTCCAGAATCATAGACTTAGGAAAAGGGTGTGACGTGTAATGTACTGTAAAGTTTAATGTATCTACAGCCTTACGATTGTTCACCATTCGTAACACACAAAACTGAGATGGAACCTTTTTTGCACCGCAATGGCTACTCGCATGTTTGTCATCAAATCAGTGTTTTGTATAAGTTTTATTGTGTTCGTGTGTGTTTTTGTAGTTGTATAATAAACGTTTTTAGGTCCTAGGTTCTCAATCCAAAAGGAATAAAAATACAAAATTAGTTATATCAAGTAATTAGTGCTTATAAATGGCGACATGGCTTACCACCGTTCACATTGAGTACTGTCTGGTCAACACGTAGGTTCAACGTGTTCATATAATTACTACTTCCGTGATTGCGGAGGTGGAAACCTGAACCTCTGACTACCCTTAAGAGTTTGGTGGTCGTGAATGTGACTGTCTTTTATAGTTATATCTACTTACATCCAAATGTCTGTCTACCCCTATTTGCCATCTCAAACGAAGGCTTCATGCTTAGTTTAAACTTGTCTCGCTGTTCTATCGAATTACCGCTGATTAGGCTTTTGCACCTTTCACGTAGCTCCCGACGGATTAAGCCAGTTACGCCACCTAGCGGCGATAATGAAAAGCTTACGCTTCCGAAAGGGTGGTTGATTGTGAATGTATTAATATAGATACAATGTAATATGAAGGCTGTGGTAGTGTGGAAGGTAAATAGAGAGGTTTTTTTTGCAAAGGTGACTAGAGTATGTTGGTTTTAAATTGTACCTCTTTAATTATAGGTTAACAACCTTGAACAATATACATATACACCCACACACACACACACTCATATATACGAGAATTTGTCCCGTTATTTGAGGACGTGAGTGTATATGATTCTGACTATTACAATTGCACAAATACAGGTGAATGATGACGGATTAACGAAAGGCTTCCTGCGACAAACTTGAGAATTGTCTCTTGATTCCCCACACCAATTAACCTTCTCACTCATGTTCTTCTGTCCTTCATACTACGTACACCCGCATTGAGAAGAATGTCTCCAATTTGATCTGTATAAATTCTACGCGGCCTACCCCGTTCAAATCTACCTTCCGCCTTGGCTTTATATTTATTCTATTTATTCTATTATATATCTATTCTTCTATCTATTTATTCCTTTCGTTCTCTTTCCGTATATCTCTAATAGAGCATAGAGTTGAATCATTTACAATAAAACGAAAGTATTATTTTGTATATTAGATCGAGAAATTAACCTTACCTCTTTATAGGGTAACAAGCATATCACACATACATACATACATACATATGTAAATTAATACACATACATACGTTGTACACATAGAGCCAACAACCCAATAGCGAGTTAGAGAATTCGATTAGCATTCGAAGTTCGCTCTTGGACAGTTCTAAGTAGGTCGGGGAAGCCTTGTCATGGCATGCACTCTACTCGCAACTTAAGTGATAAGATCCCCTAACTTAGAGTTTGTATACTTGTAAAGCAAGGTTAAGTTTCTATGGCTTTTATGTGATAAAAAATGTTTGCGTAATACATTGAAAGCAGTGAGGGCAAATGAAGAAAACATGCCTGTTCCCCGAACAGTTCATAGTCTGTGCTTGTAAAGGGTGAATCAACTTACCGGCTGTCACATTGAGTAGTGATCATTTGGTCAACACGTAAGTTCTAGGTGACCATAGAAATTGAAGTATGTAAATTATGAACGTAAATGAAAAACACATATTTAAAATTCATTCATAGGTCAGACAGACCTTTTTCATAAGAAGTGAGAGGTTTCACCCACTTGGCTACAGACGCTAACTGATTACATTATTATTAAAATACACTACAATTTATTTTAAATATATGACAAATGAAGTTTAACAAACAAAATAAAACTAAATATGCACAAATAAAAAAAGAAAAAAAACTTACATCTAATGAAAAGTAAATATTTATTTTATTTTAAGCACCGAATTTAGCACCCAGAAGCAAAAGCCCCAGCACACTAGCAGCGTTGCCCCGCTGGATAACCAACGTCAACCTCTGAAAATTATTAAAATAAAAATATTTACATACATACATACACATCACGCCTGATTCCCTGTAGAGGGGTAGACAGAGATCACGTATCCCCATTTGTCCCGATCCTGACAGACCACTTTCGCTTCATTGACATTCATACATCTTCTCATACACTCTCGGCGGTTATAGGTACACATAACGTCACCTTTTTTCAATATAGCGTCTATCTGACTGTTATATGTCTTATTAGGCCGGCCCCTGCGTAACCACCCTTCCACTGCACTCACATATATTCCTTTTCTGCTATCATTCATCCGCATAACATAAAATAAAATTATTTGTGTTGTGCTATTCTTTTCTCTTCGACAATTACATATCCAACTTTTCCGAGTAGCGTGGAATCCGTCGTTTTGTCTAGAAATACAATTCTTGAGCTCAGTTGTACGTTGCATTCAAAGAGGGATTTATCCGTAGCCTTGAGATGTGAGCTCAAAGATACCTTACAAATGGGAAATATTCAAACAGTTACTGTAATCCCCGAGAATCAAACAGAAATGTGAGAGAAAATAGCGAGGAAAGCTACCGATTGTCCGGGACAGTTAATAAATAATCTATGTGCATTTTCGTAATGAAAATACATTTGCGATGTGCACCGAATACTACGGCTAGGGTAAACATCGTGAGGTAAACTATTTGTTCCCCGAACAGGTAATAGTAAGTGCTTGTAGAAGGCGACTTAGCTTATCACCTGTTACATTGGCCGGCCTAATAAGACATATAACAGTCAGATAGACGCTATATTGAAAAAAGGTTACGTTAGGAGTACCTATAACCGCCGAGAGTGTATGAGAGGATGTATGAATGTCAATGAAGCAAAAGTGGTTTGTCAGGATCGGGACAAATGGGGATCCGTGATCTCTGCCTACCCCTCTACAGGGAATCAGGCGTGATGTGTATGTATGTACATTGAGCACTGACTATCTGGTCAACATATGGGTTCGAGGTGGCCAAAAAATCACTGCCTCTGCTATGGCTGAGAAAGACAGTAGAACCTCTTATTACAGCGCAAGGGTTAAAAGTCTAAATGCGTGCATTAAGGAAGTTATATCCAGCAGTGGACGTCAATCAGGTGAAATTATCATGGTGACAAGTTATGATCAATGGAAACATATAAATGAAATTTCAGTGTTAATAGCCTAGCCTGCCAGTATTTTTACCCTGTGCATATATGGGAGATCAATAAAATGTAAACAATTGCCTTTTTTAAGACACGTAAGAGGTGAATAAGGGACAAGTGGTTTTTTTAAGATCATATATCTAAATTCACATATTTGTTAACAAAACTTTAAATTTCATTTTTATCCATCTGGAGCATTCTTCTCTCAAAGAATTAGCATTGCTATTCAGAGAGGCAATGCTATCAGTGTCTTGGGAACCCTACCACTCTCTGACAGCTTTGACTTCAAGATATTTTCTATATGATTTAATTTTTATTTGTACTTTAAGTGTGTAGTTTTAATTTGTTTACCCATGATTACTGTATAATATAATAATAAATATTTCAAGAAGTAAAATGATCCATTCTTTAGAAATTACGAAAGCCACTATAAAATCATATTACTTATAATAACACACACACAGCTAATGCATTTTATACCTTATCCCAGAATGCTAAGGTTGTATTCCCAATGGCTGTAGTTAAGTATTAGAGTCACGTGGGCGAGAAATGCTCTCATGAAGACAGATCATAGCGGGTGACGCGTCTCAAATTTCGATAAGCCTTCATTCAATCAGGGTGGGACTTACTATGGACTGTTTATGATAAATAGCTAGATATATTCGTTATTTTCAATAAGAAGGCATAGAAAATATGTAAAGTCGATGCATTAATATAAGCTGCTGTATTAGAAGATACGAGTCCTTTATAGCAGAAAAGTGGAAAAGGTAAACGCTTAACAACATCTACAACTTATTATATACAAACATTTATATATACATGACTTTACATCCCTAACTATAGATCACTACCAAGGACGATACTGACAAATGTCTCTTGCTTCACTCACACCTATTAAACTTGCACTCACACTATTGAACACGCTGTGCACAAATTATTAACTAACACTTTTTTTAATTATCTATTTAATGTCGTATTAACACCCAGGATCATTCAAGTCAGTAATTAAGTTAGCTATGCATTAAACTCGTAGACAAATTTCTCTGTTAAATGTTAGATATAATTTGCCCACCCCATAATTATCAATTAAAGATCATAAAAGAATATTTTTTGATAATGCAAATACCATTAGTAAGCCCCAAATCGGGATAAATAACACATGATTATTGACGACCAGCCTAAAATCAAAGCCATTCAAACGTCTGGTGTTGCCACATGAAAAATATTCACTTTGTGGCATTGAAAAATAACGAAATATGGAGCATTGAATTCATTGACAAAGATGCTATTATTACGATGTTATTTAACGTTCTTTTTTGACCGAAGAAAGGTTAAAAGGCGAAGGATCGGTCGTGTTTGAAGACATTTAAGACACATATTGAATAGTATATAAAAATATGTATGTCACTTATGTAATTTATATTTCACGTACATTAATTCATTAAAAGTGACAGAATCTTGGACATATAATAATAATAAAGCTTTTATTTACAGTCACATCATACACAATATAAAAAGTTTACAAATCAAACTTACAAACTAGGGGGTATAGCTTGTGCATGTTATTATCACAGCAAAAAGGTTCCAACTCATCTGAGTATGTACGTATATAGTATATTATAGGTAGCTTTTTGTAAAAGTATCCAAATATTGATACCATTGTTATAAAATATTGGTAACAGGTTGTCAATCCATCGTCCAACATTTATGACCCCTAGTTACTCACTTTTAGCAACCTTTCTACTTTCCAAGCTCAGGCTATCTAAATTTAATTATAATACGAGTTTCCTTATATCCTAGACTTACGAAAGCGACAGTCGTATCTCTACAATACCCTCTACAGTGACAAAGGCGTGAGTATGAAAGCAGGACGTGTCTTTTGTAAATTTATTCCCAAATACTCTTTCGCTTACAATGCAGGTATTGTTGTATTCACTACAACTTCTAAGTACTACTTCTAAGATACTAAAGCACACGAACCAAATATAAAGAGGACCCGACGTAAGGCGCGGTCCCCGTTACGCGGTGCGGAGTCCAAATGGCGTGTTTTAATTGGTGCGGAGTCTAAAAATGTGTAGTAGAAAGAAAGTACCTGATTTGATTGGCCGATGTCGTGTTTTAATTGGTTTTAATATCTCCCCTCCATCTCGCGTACCTTTTTTCACCCCGCATAATGCCACGCTAGTTTCCATACAAGTATTGCATTAGGTCTACTGTTCTTGATAATTACTCCATACTAAGGCAGTATCCTTTCACTGCAGTTAGAGATCCCGCCACATAAATTGGCAGTAGCCAAACTTGGAACTAAATTTGACGTTTCCGCCATTACGTGTTATTTTGTATGAAAGGTAAATTTAGTATTACCAGAGCGTTGTGTTTTTTTGCCCACTCTTTGTAATTTTTATGTTTGTTAAGGGTGATTATAATATATTGATTTCCGGAGTTTGTTGTTAGTTCTTCTCCAAGCTAGGGTCTACGCTGATCTAACCTCGGTAAAAAATATGTAAAGACAATGCTCAGTGCCATGTTTGAAATAATAGTTTTAAGAGATTCGCGATTTATACTCATGATATAAGATATAAGGGTGTGTATAAGATTGATTGCAGCTGTGGGAAATCCTACGTCGGACAGACTAAACGGTCTATTGCGGACAGAGTGAAGGAACACATAATATATGTAATATATAATAAGAAGATAAGTCCCGTTAATTATTAATCATGTTTGAAATAGTTTAATAAACATATTTTGACTTTGATATATTAATTTGTTTTATTTGAGTTTATAGCTCTGCAACCAAAGACCGTTACAAATGAAACCTATAATGTATCGAGCCGTATGGCACAGTGAGTGCTAGTTTTGGCGTGTTTACTGGTAACACTGAATTACGCGACTGTGGCGACGCCCCCAACTGCCAATTTATATGGCGGGATCTCTAGTTATGTGTCTTGTTATTCTACATATTTGTATGTGTCGAGTACCAATAGACACAAAAGAATACATACATACATAAAATTGAACATAACTTAACACTGAAAATCTCAATGCGGTCTCGTTTTAGTGTGTTCGCCAAAGCCGTAATAAAATTATTCGATTAATTTAAGAGTAAGTATCAAAGTCTTAATTTATGTACAATAGAATAATTGTGAAGTTTAATGAATTTCTATGTATATTTTCGTAATAAAAATACATTTACGAAATGCGTCAAATACTCCGAGCAGCGACATGGCTGACTCCCTGTCACATCGAGTACTGACTATCTGGTCAACACGTGGGTTCGAGGTGTCTATAGAACCTTCGCAATTGCGGAGATGGAAACCTGAACCTGACTACCCTGCAAGGGTTAATGGACGTGAACGCGATTGTCTTTTATAATTTATGTAATTACAATATAGAATGTATTGCCTGAAGGTATGTTATACTGTTGTTGTAAATAAATAAATTTTATATAGACAGATTCCTTGGTTAGCTTTACTTCTCAGAAAATAGATGTCGCTTAAAATATAAAACTTCCTCGGTAACTTTTAGCTTGAGTTCTCAGTCCTTTTGCGTTCTAAGTGGAAAAGGATATTATTTTGGGGAAGCAAACAGTTCTGCTTCTGGAATAAGGAAACAGATATAAATAGGAGAAGCACGTTCAATTCCACACCATTGTCCATCATTCTCACTTCACATTAGGACAAATAAAATTCTCTTCTTATATTGATATGATTTAAAACATAATATATTTTTTTATGTACTACTTTATATGTATCGCAGTAGAATGTTTATGACAGATGTATATGCTCGTCAATACCAATACGATATGATAATAGACTAACTATCTCACGTAGCCACCTATTGCTACATAGCATTAAATCATACTATAGCAGACACGTGTGTTCATCAGGATCGGGTAAAATGAGTGATTTTATAAACATGCGTGTTTTTGATAGCACGGCAAATAATAACAAGTATGTTACCTTAACTATCCCCCAAACTTCACATAAATAGGGTATATGAGTATAATATCTTAGTTACCTTCTTTTAAAATATAATTAATCATTATCCCTTGCCCTTATCGCATCTACGTGGTATCGGCGCTATGTTTCTCGCTTCCATACTTTTATTTTGAAATAAAATTATAATCATATACAAACAAAGAAGTGCACATTATCCCTGTGTGAACGCACCTTTAGCCAGAAGAACGTCGAAGTTGGAGCCAAAGTCAGGCGTCTTAATTAAAACATCGGAGCCCAGTTTAAACTACGAAGATACCTAATATTTAAGGTTCATTACCGAGCTTCCTTAAATACATAGTTTTATTGCCATAGTGTAGCTATAATTAGGATCTCATCTAGGGGTTAATTTGTATAAGGGAGAAAGGAAGAAGGAAATTTTCTAACCACTGTAATTAATGTATGTGTCTAAGAAAATAGGTGATGCTATACTGATTTAATCATTTCTTATTTGTTATGCCATATAAGAAGAAAGAATTAACAAATAATTTTTTTGGCTGCATCATTATTTTTTTGGTCGTTCTGTTCTTAAAAAGAACAGTTAGATGATTGCATACTTAGGACATACTTTGTAGTACTAGTTAGTCATTATTACATATATTTGTCCAGTGCTTGTTTAGGACGTTAAAAGAATGGTAACTAGCTGCCGTTTATTCCGGCGTATCGTAATAGGCAATTAATGGAGCTAAGATCAAATGGAACCTATTGGATATATGGAGGTAGGCTAGCAACCTGTCACCAATATTCAATATGACATCAAAACCCCAATATTTAGGTCAAAAAGTGACCTAGGAGATAATATATCCCCAAGGTTCTGTCCACCTTGAAAGGGATTAAAGGACGTGGCTGTATATACATATGTATGATAAGGTAATTAAAGACTATATTGCATTGATATTCAGTATCAGATTTAAGTTGAATAGGACACAAGATTGATTTCATTCTTTATTTATGATTTACGACTTGTGTATATACTTTTTTCCCATCCGCTGTTTATACATACCTATATTGAATGTAATATAGGAAATAGGTCACTCCCATCCGACCTGATCTAAGACCCCTGTCACGTCTCAAAGTGAGTGTTGATTATAGAGGTTCAAGTGCTGGGGTGACTCACATTCCGATCAGTTTGGATAACACCGCGTGTACCGCTAAATGGGAAATTCTATACTAAGAGATAGAGGTTTTGGATTTCTATTGGTACTTACTTACAAGTCCTTTAATGATTTTTGTAGTGGGAACCTCAGAGACATAAACTTTTCTTGCTCTGGTTTATAATGTAATTTTTTATGTTATTAAGAATAATTGAAAATAGGTTTACCGGTTCAGTTTTAGTCAGAAATATTTCCGTCTCTCCATTTTTGAATCGTAAGTCGTATCGTTGGATTATTCATATATTTTACACTTTACATACATACATTTCCCTACAGAGAGGTAAGCAAAGAAGCCTGCCTACTTTCATTCTTCGTTTAAACACTTTAAAACATTATTCAACATTCTAACCATTCAAATTTACCTCACACTTAGCATCAGTAGTCAGTAACAGTTATTCACGTCTCAGATAAGAACGTAAAAGTACCTTTTACAAAAAGCCTCGTAGAACAAACGCATTATTACGTCTATTAAAACATATTCAAGGAATGTAGGGGCATAAAAAAGCGCTTGAGATAGCGAGACAAATGGGCAATGCCCTCTATGAATCTCCATTGGGAACTAGGCTCTGATCTTCCTAACTTGAACTTGGAAACGGAAATGTCATAAGGAAATTTTGTTTAATCTCAGGTTTTTATGTATGTATGTATGTTTTATGTGGTTTATTACATATTTATGTTTGCATGGTCGGGTTAGGTTAGATATGAGATTAAAGTGAAGATTTCCATACATTTGTTTAAAAATAAAAAAAATACCTACTTATTGGTTAATGTTATAGTCATAATATGTTTACACTGAGAGGGTTTATTTGTCATGTAAGGTGGATAGTAAATAAAAACAACAAACAAATGCATTCACGACCATTAACCCTTGTACAGAGTACAGGTTTCCATCTCCGATATTGCAAAGGTAGTAATTCTATGGACACCTCGAACTCACGTGTTGACCAGATAGTCAATACTCAATGTGACAGGTTGTCAGCCATGTCGCCATTTGCAAGCACTAACTATTACCTGTTCGACGAACAGGTAGGTTTCCTCACGATGTTTTCCCTCACCGTATAATTCGATGCATTTCGTAGATGTATTTTTATTACGAAAATGTACATAGAAATTCATTAAACTTCATTTCCAAATGGGATTTGAACCCTGTACCAATTAAAAACAAAAACAATTACTACTTATCGGTATATGTTTCTGTCATATGTTTACAGTGATACGGTTTATTTGTCATGTAAGGTGGATAGCAAATAATTTTGTGTTCCTGATAACCATACAATTTAATAAAAGTACTTGACATTTTTTCTAGTATTTCTAATGCCAATCTTATTCATATACTTTACATTTATATTTAAACCTACAATATTTGTAGAGAATATCGATGGCCATCGTGTTAAAAAAAGAATTGTTTTGCTACCAATATACCAAATAATGCGTTAAAACCACATCAAGCACTATTTTCACACGATACTACGCATCTTACAGAAATATATTAAATAACTTGTACATAAAGTGAAATAATTAAATGTAGAGCTAAAATTCTGAAATATACTCCGAAAATATATCCTAACATACAACAAAGGTTAACTTAGTTTCCATTGTATTTGGTGTGCAATTCCGTATTTTTGATAAATAATTCACTATTTTTAAACGTTTGTTTAAATACTACCCCTATATATTAGTTACATATATAATCCCAAACTTCTTACCTCACTGCCGACATCTAACGTCCTAGGTAAGAAAAATATTTATGAAATTGTTACGTCGCAAGGCAAACTAAAACATAACTTTTTACGACAATAGCCTTCTAGGATTCGTAGCAGAATCGTAGTATCGAGGCAATTGTACCTAGAATTGATGTCATATGTTAAAGCCTAGGTTAGGCGTACTAGATAGGCACTAGATATATTGTTATGGTTGATATTGAAGGTAATTTAGTACAGGAATTTATTTTTTACACTTACATACACGTACTTTAACTCTTTTCAGTGTGGTTAGAAACTCGAAGTATCCTAAGTCATTTTTTAGCATGAATATTGGAGTTGTCATATGAAACATTGGTGACAGGATGCTAGGACATTGCCCATTGACTTTAGTCCGTTAGTTAACAGCTAGTTAGCATTCTTTTCTGCTAGACTAGTACTGGACACATATTACAAAAAATATTAATGCAATTATTCATTGCTGAATACAACGTGGAATATGGGAAAGAAAATTTTATTTACTTTTTTAGACGTATTATTTTATATAGTTAAAGAATTTGTTATTTTAAGAGATATAATTGAATTTATTCTTAAGGCGGGTGTATGCTGCGTTCTTTAGATTTGGTTATTAAAAAGACCAATGACGTTTGTACATAATATTAATATAAATCAAATAATTAATAACTATGCTCTCCCAACGCAATATATACCCAATATGACCTGATACTGAAAGCTCAACACATTAGAAAGAAAGAAAGAAAAAATCTTTATTCACTACATACAAAAACACAAACATGGAAAAAAAATATATATGCAAAGAACACCGTTGATGCAGTGAAAAGGTGCTGCCTCAGTATAGGATGTAGCTAGGCTACATCACTGGTCCTCCGGCAGCACCCGATTCGGAAATTGTCACAAGCTGCATATAATAAATAACGAACATACACAAAATAATTCATTTATAATATCCATCGTGACAAATACAGATATAATACTCATACATAAAATTGATACACTATAATTCATAATCATAGTTTGGGGAACATAAACAAGAACATTAGTTAAAGGCATGTAAATAGATATAGTCATATACATAAATACACACTCATACATATACGTACATACACATTATATAAACATACATTAATATATTTCAGACACATACACATTAATTCAAACAATTTATAGAAAGAAAATATTTATATATATATATATATATATATATATATATATATATATATATATATATATATATATATATATATATATATATATATATGGTATTTGCACTGACAAGGTGAGGCATTGATAGGAGTTAGGGTAAGGTACATTAGGTATCCTGTATGATATGTAAGGATTTTATTGTGTTAGAATTAACACTGTAATAGCTTTCTCAATGTATGCTATTCCAATTGAATAAATGTTTAAATCTGGTGCTGTAATAAAAAACCTCGTAAAGTTTTATGATCTTTTTACTAGCTTCATTTGTGCAGAGTATTAAATTATAAGGACATTTTGTAACTCACTTGACCTCAACGTACAAAGTTTATTTCAAATTAATTTCTCTCATATTGTGAAGCTGTATTATCTACTTAAGACAATAACTTTTAAACCTTGCCTTAAAGACGCACTTAGCTTTGTAATTAGTAACATGTTTCATGTTTTTTAAGTTATTTGTTGTAAGTAAAATTGTAAACTAACAAAAAATAATTTCTTACTTTTTGGTCACTGGTTTTACTTATACATAGTATTATAATTAAGGAATGATAACGGCATTTCACTTTTATTTCGATAAAAACACTATATGTTCGTATTACAGCATTTAAGAAATTAAGGTGACAGGGTACATTAAAGCTACAAAACTTTGAATAAACCTAACTCCTTCACTCGTCACTCAAAACATGCTAGTCTTCAGACACCTATTTACAGTTTATTCATGCACTAAAAGACTAAAACATCACAGTCTTCACTACAAAATCTTTATAAAACTCTTCAAGCTAACTTCTTAAGTGCAGGCCATAAAACAAAACAATTCGAGACAAAAGAAATTGTCGAATAACAACGGAGTCTGACAAATCGCGCAGCAAACGTAACATTTTAATGTGAGTCAAATAGTTACCAACGACATCTCCATTCAAGAATAGCTTCGAGAGAAACTAAGGGCCGAGCATATTTAAGGGCGGGGCTACGAAAACGAGTCATTATTTCGTAATAGTTTATTTATTTATAGGAAATTACGATATTTTGTGAGAGAAAAAAAATGTGAGCAATAATTTCTAATGATAATTTTTCGAAATAGGTTTAGTCTGTGTCTATATGTATATGGTAGCATGACTTAACACTGGTCACGTTGGGTACTAATTATTATGCAAAATGTGGATTTCAAAGAGGGTTAATGTTCGTAATTGTTTATGTTACGTTTGATAGTTGTTATTATTCATAAAATTATACTGCCGAAAAATACTTTTGCGAGTACTTTAGCTTTTTACGAAATGTATGTAAATGGATAAATACATCTATAGTTTTATATATACTACGGTGATGGAAAAACATCGTGAGGAAACCTACCTGTTCCCCGAACAGGTAATAGTTAGTGCTTGTAAATGGAGACATGACTGACCACCTGTCACATTGAGTATTGACTATCTGGTCAACACGTGGGTTCGAGATGGCCATAGAATTACTACCTTCGCAGTTGCGGAGATGGACACCTGAACCTCTGACTACCCGTGAACGCCTTTGTTTTTTTTGTATATAGTACTATAGACCCGGTGTACGTAGAGTTAAGAAGTACGCTTTTACTTCTGCTTTACAATCGGATTGTTGATTATAAAGGAGTATGCTACATATGTCTATATTAATGGAAAACAGATTTAACAAATAAAAAATATTTATAAATAATGACAGTGATTTAATGGCCCAAGCCCATTCTCGTAAATCCGCAGTCTCTCAGTTTGCATGACTAGACACTTTTTTTATTACTTCTCCGGACTCTTTTCAAATAATGAAGAAGGTTAAAACTTATTTCTGATGATACTCCTTTTTGTTTCTTGCTAAAAAGAGGTTTACTTAGCTAATGACCTTTTTGCTTCCTACTAATGCTTGGACTATTCAATGTGAAACAAAAAGTCCAAAGAATAGGAGGTGACTCAGGGACTTACAGTGAATAGGGTGATGGGATAGCAACCTATCACTACAGTTATACTCTGGTAATATTAAACGCATTGCTTGGAGTATATTGATAGAATTTCAGTCTGTCAGGATTGGGGCAAATAGGGATCCGTGATCTCTGTCTACCCCTCTACAGAGAATCAGGCGTGATTTGTATGTATGTGAATGTATCAAATTGGAGACATTCTTTTTAAGGCGGGTGTGTTAAGATAATGTGTGTGAGTGAAGCAAGGGAGATTTGTCAAGATTGTTTCAGGTGGCAATCGATAATCTCTGTCTATCCTTTTGGGGACGTAAAATCGTGAATATAATGTTACTATCAAATTGGAGATATTCTTATAAAGGCGAACGTCACGTGAAAAACACAAAAATAAATGTCAAAATTTAAGTAGTGTGAGATAGGCAAGAGAGATTTGTGTGAAAGTGGCGATCGATAATACACCAATTGAACTAGCCCCTTGGTAAGTACGTTTAAGACTTGTGTTAAGCGCACTAGTCAACGTATATTTAAGAAATATATACTTATTATATATAGATAAATACATATATAGCATATATAATCAACGACCAGACTGGAAAGCAGAAGAAAAGCGTAGTTCTAAACTCTGCCTCCACCGGGAATCACACCCGGGACCTTACGATTAGCGTTCATGCAGGTAACCGATAGCACTACGGAGGTAGTCGAACGACTAACAATAGAATTGCCTATACTGTTCGTGATTAATAACTAACGGGACTTATCGCGTATGTTTTTATATAATAAAGTTACCTTTATTAACACGACGTTTCGTATACTGTTCGGTTGAGCTATGCATAGACGGATGCTTGTATGTAATATGTATATCAGCTTTCGTTCTATCAAATATTCTCAACCGGATTTTCATCGTTGGCTGTCAAATGGGTGCAAAGGATAGAGTGGAAGTGACGTAGACATTATTTGTTCCATTTCCGGTGAAGACGACATTTGAATTGAAATTTGAATTTGCAACCGTCTGGATGTTGTAAGAATATGTATAGAACTTGGTAACAAATTTCCGTGTTTGTAAAATATGAAAAGAATGGAAATGCTGCCAGCATCTTGGGCACTCTCCCTGTTGGCAGTGATTTGTCTTAAATATTTTATTTATAGTTTTATTATAATTTATTTATTAAATAGTTTATGTTAATGAATATATTTTATATGTGCTTTGTTTGTCACTGTAAATAAAGTCTTTTTATGTAATACATAACTCAAAAGAATGGTGACTACTTGTGTCATTACTGTTGTATGATGCTGTCACGGTAATCTTTTACTACAAGGTACTAGTTATGTGTTTTGTAATTCTTCTTCTTTGCCGTCTATGTGAGAAATGAATGGAGTATTTTTTTCTTTCTTAAATTGCTTGGTATGTCGTAAGATGCATGTATAGGGCCAGACCTACCCAAACTAGTTAGTATCTACGTTAAAACAATCAAACTTTCTTTCTCTTCATTGCAATCAACCCATATATTCAATTTACAAGATAATGGACTTTCTTACTTACATTTATAAACAAAATATTTATTACATTTGTATTATCATAAGTCCCGTTTTCTTGTAAAATTTATTAAAATCTCGAATTTCTCAACACGTTAAGGGCCAGTAAGTAAGGGTTTAATTGTCATTTTTCCACGCGCGTGTGAAGCAAATCACTCTACAGAAAAAACCTGGCAGTAAATATCTTAAAACGTAAATACATTGGTTACCACAATATACATTGTGTGTCTACCTAAGCAGGTATGCAAACCTATTGATAAATATCTTCCCCTTTAGTGAAGGCAAATGGAGGTCTATTTCCGTCTAGACCCCAGGTGTGAGAACATAAATACACAGCCTTGGCCTCGGGCTCAGTCTGTTTACATTCCATACGTCACTTAATATGACAGCACACATTAGTCAAATAGAGAATAACAATAAATGTGTTGCTTTTAGGGAACAAATAGACAAGGAATAGTTTAAATAGTAATGCAACAAACCGAGACCAAAACGATTCCACAATCTCGAATCTTTGCGAGGTAGTTGGAGGTTTAGGTTCAACTCCGCAATTGCGGAGGTAGTAATTCAGTAGTCATGCAAAACCAACAACACCGGTCCTGTGATAATCTGGGACGTAAAAATAATGCTAACTAGCTACCATTCTTCCGGGCATGTCGTAGAAGGCGACTTAGGGACTAGGAGTAAATGGAATCAGTTGGACGATGGGCTAGCAATCAGGCATTAATGTTCCATCTGACATCGCATCCCCAATATTGATGCTAAAAAGTGACTGCAGTTAATAAATGTGTGTCTTTCTTTCTGGCTAAAATTATAATTCTACAACTAGCATGGGACATACACATGCTATGATTTTAATACACTCTGCAATAATCGCAATATATGCTACAAGTCAGAGCTGAGTTTTAATAAAGATGTATTAAACGGGGAAACCGGAAATTGAAAGGCGCGTCATATCCGTCTAACCATCCATCCGCCCCGCCTCACACATAATAGGTTATAATTACATACATACACTTCAGTCCTGTGCTAGTATGGGACGTAATAAGAATGCTAACTAGCTGTCGTTCTTGTCGTAGGAGGCGAATAAGAGACTAGGGGTAAATGGAATCTATTTAGCGAAGGGCTCGCAAACTGTCTGATCTGTCCCATTATGACATCGCAATCCCAATATTCATGCTAGAAAGTGACCTAGGAGATATATTTCTGAGGTTCTGTCCACCCCGAAAGGGATTCAAGGACGTGAATGTATATGTAGGTCTAGAAAGTAAAAGTATGTATAGCTGGTATTGTTGCTAATTATAAATTTATTTAAAAAATCGTCGTTTTTTATACGTAAAGCTAATTAGGTTTAATAATGTAAGTTGTATGTATATCATTTCCTAAGTTAGCTTTTTTGTCATTTATTAACCCAAATCTAAAAAAGGAGGCTCTCGGTCTTGCCTTATCATGGGCTGAGATAGACTCAAGTGGCGTGCTTTGCTGAAGGCCCTATGTAAGTAAGTAACTCATATCTTTAAGGCTTTATAATTTTTTTTTATTCAACATGAGGATTATAAAATCACTTATTCAAAATAAAAAAAACATTTCCACAGGAAAAGTTGTCATTAAAATTAGTTAATCTTAAGAAATTAAAATAAATCTAATTAGACTATTAAAAAGTTTAATTAGATTATAAATTTATGTAGTATCTAAGTACTAAGTATGCACGTGTATTCACTAAGTGCATAAGACCTAATAGCTTTTCTATAAATAGCCTCAGTTCACCCGCCCACACAAAACTGACTATTCTAACACGCTTAAAGTTCAGACCTGCGCATCTAGAATTCACGTGTTCACTGTGACTTCAATACAACCCTTGTGGGGTAGTCAGAGGTTCGGGTGTCCATTTCGCAATTGTGGAGGTAGTAATTCTAACGTGACTTTGAACCTACGTGTTTAAAATTCAGTTAGTATTTAATGTTACAGGTGATCGCTATTTGCGAGCTAACTATTACCTGTTCGGAAAACAGGTAGGTTTCCTCACGATGTTTTCCCTCATCGTTGAATTCGGTGCAATTTGCAAATGTATTTTTATTGTGAAATGTTATTTATTTCGTTAACAACAAGATAGAACCTAAAAGGTCATATCTAATGCGTTTAGATCTTCACATAAAATATAAGTATAAACATAGGTACCAGAAATTTTCATTTCCATTTGTACGTGCTCAGATTGAATTTTGTACCCACTGATACAGAGTCAAGTTCCAACGACTGAACTACGCCGAATTCTGAAACCTGTAGTCAGCAGCTTTTTTTACTAACGTCTTCTACGTTTTTCGACTAATCTAGTTAGTATACATTCATAATATCACATTTACACTCCTTAAAACTTCAAACACACTGAAAAATGTTTGTTCATATATACTAGAGCTTAATACTACAGGTCAGGTTACTAGTCCATCACAAATTAATACTCATTTACTCATATTATCTAGTCGACTATTACAATATATTGGAAAAAAACTGCAACTTAACATTATTACATAACTTTCTATATCGTTCCAAACTGTCACGGGATAACCACTTAAAATGATCAAAGTAGTTTAGTAGTCCCATAAATCATGAAGCAGACCCATTGACCTTGAAAATATGGACTCTAGTTGAAGATGAGAGCATAATTATACCTCTTGCAAATTCAGTTAGTCAAAACTATAGTAATTACTATGATATTCATAGTTTGGATGCTGTATTTAGGTTGTAAATTCTTAAAGCGAATCCATTTACATTGGATTCGACAAATTTTAAATTATGATGTAAACTGTGTATAAACACTAATATTACAAATTAAACCACATCGGATACCTTGATGCAGTGTATAGGTAATTACATATGTATATACACATCACGCCTGATTCCCTTTATAGGAGTAGACAGTAATTACAGATCCCCATCCCGATCTATCTATCCCGATCCTTACAAACCACTTTTGCTTGATTGACTCTCTGTATTTACACTCGGCGGTTAATAATGTTCCGATATCATATTTGCTTGAAGAGGTAACCAAAAGATTAGAGCTTATTAGATGATAGGATGATTACTAATACTTATTAATGCCAAAATATGCTTTGTTCATTCATGTTAAAATGACTTTTTAATTAGGATATAGCTTACTATTAACGGGATAGGCAGAAATCGTTCGCCATCCCAAACGATCCTGACAACTCTTTCTCAATTCAGTCACCCATTAACCTTCTCATACTCGTACAGCACTTTAGTTCTTCACACTACGTAAAGCTGCCTTGAGTAGTATGTGTCTTATTTGTTTTGCATAAGTTCAACGCGGCCTACCATATCAAACTCTACCTTGCATTTTGGCTCTATAAATTCCTTTGTAACCCTCCTTTTATCCATCTGCTCTATATGACCAAACCACCTCAACATTCCTTTCTCTATTTTCTTTACAAGTAGTAACTACTACTACTATATTTTTCTTTTTTTCTTCACACTATATTTATTAATTATTATGCCAAAACTATTTCAAACAAACCTTTTTACTCCTACCATATACCTTATTATGAGGCTCGCGTATAAATTGAAGCCTCCCCTTAATTTCAGCAAAAGTAGTGCTCAACTATCCATCATACTTGGAGAAGCCTGACGTAAATTATTCGGCTCAAAGTTAAAGGAACATTTTGCATTTTAGCCTAAGCTTATGGTAGTATACTTTTTTGCTTATTTTAGTCTGGGAGAATTTGACATAAATATGGATTATCTGGTAAAAGGTGAACTATAGAATGTTTAAGTTCTTAATGATAAATTGGTCATTCTTTTGAAGGTTTGAGGTACTAAAATCAACCTATGAATTCAAGACTAGCAAGGAAATAGACATAAAACTATTTAACTTGTATTTGCTTCTATACATTTGTGAGCTCTCGGATAGCAGCTAAACACATTGATATGTTATGTATACTTCAACAACGGCTGTAATGTAACCGTGTGATTTACAAATTATACTTTTTATCATTATTAAAAAAACGTCAAATTGTTTCTTCCTAATTATTTTTCTTTGTCTAACTTCAGTAAGTTTTATTAGAAATAAACACCTACCTCAGACCTCTAAACAATCTCCCACAAAATAGACAACAATATCTTCAATGTAAACACGAACTTTTACCAAACTTTTCCCATTTTGAACAAATGAAAACAACCGATTGGTTTACCTTAATAAGCATTTTAGTGACCCGTGAACAAATTACCCTGAACCCAAAATACCTTTTAGAACTCAGCAAATAGTTTGCATTCGGACAAAAGGGCTAATCTAAAGGTAAAAGGTTTCGCATTATTCAAAATGGCTGTTTACGGTTTCTAGAAGTTTCGAATTGGATACATATTCATTTGGTGGTAAAGAGGTGCTTATATTGTATACAACCTAGAAGCATGTACCAATAGAACTGAAAATCACTGTTTTTTTAGGTACATTTTCGTATTTGTATAATAATTGGAAATAAGAAAATAATATTCTGATTTTCTACGTACTTTTTAATAATAAAAATACATTAGCAAAACGCACTGTATAATTACTGTGAGGGAAAACATCGTGAGGAAACCTACTTGATCCCCGCAAAGGTAATAATCAGCATTGACTTGTAAATGGCGACACGGCTTAACACTTGAATACTGACTATCTGCTCAACACGTAGGTTCAAGGCGACCATAGAATTACTACCTTCGCAATTGCGGAGATGGGCACCTGAGCCTCGGACCCCGCAAGGATTGATAGAAGTGAACGCGTTTGTTTGTTGTTGTTTTTTACAACATTTTCTTCTTTTTGAATTAGACATTTTGTGAGGTAAAACATCAATCGTAAGGTGAGGTAAACTTATTCCTGTTCACTGTGAGGAGTATGTGTTAAGGTTAGAATAAAACCAGGCACAGGCAGTATCAGCACAGAGAAATGTGAGATCATATAAATAAATAATTACTACACAGTTTAGATGGAAATTATTTATTAAATTTTATTAAAATACTTTCAACAAATGAACACATTAACTAAACAATTAATTTACACAAACGAGTATTAAATATCTTAATTATTAACATTGAGATCGTGTTTTAAATTTACAAATGTTGAACATGTATTTCTAAACGATGATATCAACATAATATTGCGATTTATGATTATGGATTTCTGCTATTTACATTAAAAAGTTTTAATTAGCCTCTAGTTTCATAGTTTCATTCTTTTACAGTTTATCTACAAACAGATTAGGAATTATTAAACAATACATAAAATTAATACTTTCAACAAAAATCCTACTTTATTTTATTTTCTATTCTCGGCTTGTTGTAAAATATAAAGTTCAAGGAATGTTCTCAAGTAAGTTTGGGCGATGTTTTAGCTACAATATATTTTACTACTTCCAAAAGGCTCTAACCAACTGTTGATCCATTAACCTATCAACATTGTATTGAATGTTTTCAATTTTTTACAAAAATATACAAACTTTTTGTTTTAGTTCTATACATTGGACATAGTTAATATTTCAAACAAAATATTAAAACACAGTTTACAACATAATTGATACAATGGCAATAAATAATTGATCCTCGAAAATGACAATGTCACGTAAGGTCTGATTATCTGGTTAACACAAAGGTACAACTTGGCCATAGACATATAAAACTGTGCCTAGCCCGCGAAAAGATAATTGTCATACATACATATATTCACGCCTCTATGTCCCCAACGGGATAGGCAGAGACTATTGATCGACCCCAACGGTATACCGTCAGAGACTATTGATTGTCGCCTAGAACGATCCTGACAAATCTCTCTTACTTCACTCTCACTCATTAACCTTCTCATACATGCTCTTCTATTCTTCACACTACGTACGTATGTAAATATTAATGTTATGTTATAATACAAGAATTGTTCTAAAAGTAAGAAAGCTTACATCTGACCACTAAGAAAAATACTTTACACTTAATCTTAAAGTCCTAGAAACATTTAATGACATTATTTATAATGTTAAACAACCTATTTTTAAGTACAAAACTTTATTTATTGCTATCTCATTTCACAATATTAATTTATTTACAAGTAATTTATATATACTAGGTCTAAATTTAGATGATTAAGTAAATTTAAGTTTTGCTGTCTAAAGTTAACTTAGTTTATTTTAGCTTTAGTTAACTAAACTTCAATTTACATTAAACTCAATTTTATCAGTAACACATGTTTATGTACACGTAATTTTCCTTTCAGGCAAATACATATTTTTTAAAATACACAATACTAGAAAGAGTAAGAAATTTGACGGAGGTTTGAGGTTTGCCATTGATTGAACATTGGTTAGAAGGGTAATAGACAAAACATAAACACGTTCTTTAAAATGGTTGAAAAAATATCAAGAGCTTAATTCCTTAGTCACGTTTTTAAAACGACTTAGGAACAGTTAAGAGTAACGTAGTGGTCTGAAGCTCGAATAATAAATAGGTGACTGCTTTCTGGAAGGCGCCGTAAGAATTTAAATTCACTATTGTCAATAATAAGTTAATAACCAAATTCTTTTCATCTTTGTAGTTTTTTGAAATGGGTTATGTACACAAGTGCTTGAATTATCACCTGTCACGTTAGATACTGATTATCAGATGAAAAGTGCATTGCCTAGATAATCATACTGCTTATTTGATAAAGATACTTAACACAATCCCGAAAGAGTTTTAGGTTCGTAAAGCTAATGTACAACCTACTATTACAGCCAATGTGACCAAAATAACAATCAAAGAACGTGAACATGTATATTTTATCCACTACCCTTTAACTAGCCATAACCTCAGCCGTAGTTTGATAAGTCACCCTTTTCTTGCTATTCTTAAACGAGGCGTGCCTACTCCCGCCATCTATTGACAAACTAACCTCACCATCCGAGTCGTCCTTCGCACAATAAGGAATAGCGTCCACACAAGATATTGGTTCTTCATACAAGTCTCGTCGGGTCGGCTTGTCGGGCCGACGGTTGGACTGTTTGACGTCCAACGGCTCCCTGCATCAGGAACATCGGGTGCGCGGCGGGCGGCATGTTCCCGCCCTGGCTTGACGTCACAAACGACACATTTCGTGCTGGGATACGGACGAGTAGACCATGGCTGATACTGGGTACTGGAATATTTAAAATTAGTATTACATATGATTGTTAATTAGAGTCTCATGTTCTACCGACTGAGCTAGCCGGCCCGAGCTAAATTGTGACTGTAGGCCAATGGGTAAGACCACTGACTTCTTATAAGAATCCTGGCTCTGGCATGTAACATATGAGAGAATGAAATTTTAATGTGTTTTTCAATTACGTACAAAATTTACAGTCACTAACGGTGAGGGAACCTGCCTAGCTCTTGGAATAAGTAATAGTCAGTGCCTATATACGGTACGGATACAGTTCCCTACCTATCACATTGGGTGCTGTTAATCTAGAGAAATGCGGGCTTCAAGTGATCCATACCTAACATGCTTTCGAAATTTCGAAGATGAGCTCTCAAGCCTCTGACTCTACGATAAAAAGGGAGTGTGTATACACAAATCGTGAAGCGTATGTTAAGATATGTTTGTATTAGTTTGGGTTAGGTTGCTACAATAAGATAGACTTGATTGGTTCGATTTGGTTTCATAAAGTGTAATTGGTCGGTTGAAACATATAGGACAAGTATAGTTTTTCAGGTTTATGTGGTTGGTATTGTAAATAGGATCTACTGGTTGAGAGGCAAACAATTTGACCAGAGAGTTCTGTCCACCCCGAAAGGGATCGAAGGGTGTGAATATTTACCACTTGGAAGAAACTTCAGGATTAACAGTGTTGGTGACTAGCTAATGACCCTAATATATACCTGAGAAATCAAAGTCCCTTTTAAATTATTCTCAAAAAATTACACCGGTTATCTTATTAGAATACCCCATAATATTCTGAAGAACTTAATGGAAAACATTGTATACAAGCCTCTGAATAACATATGTTGCAATTTGAAGTCGAATATTGGCGCCATCTTATGTATTCATGAGGAAATTTGAATACCAACTCGTTTTGGGCTGTGTCAATATTTTTTATTCGGCATTCGAATAAGGGACATATCAATATGTGCTTGTTCTACATATCATCAAACCACGGGTGAACGAAAATATTAACGTGAATGTATTTGGGTAAAATTGACTTACTATTACTAATTTATATTTGATTGTTATTTATATTGGGTATCGGGAAACCCATGCTTAGGCATAGTTACTTTTTATATTACAATATTCTGTTCATCACTCAGAGTAACACACGTAGAGATTATTATATCTACTTAATTAATTATTGTGAATGTAAACATCATACGGAAGCTTCAGTAATTAAAACTAACAGTTTTTAAACTTTCATTATTCCACAAATGGTTGTTATACTTACGCAAAAAATGTAGCAAACTTAAAACACAATAAATAAATAAATATAATGACACAGACGTGCAAAAAGGTTAAGGTTTTACTCAAACTGGAACTTGGATATGTTAGTACAGAATGATAGATTGTGACGTCACACAAATGACATGCAAAAGGACATATCAAGTACATTTAGGAGAAATATCTTAAAATAGATAGTTGAATAAGGACAGAATATTCTTGGATTGAAAGTCTGAATAATACATTTCCGTGGTCTGCAAATCAAATGTCAAATAAAACTCCATGGAGGTTTCAGTCCGGTTGCAAATATTTTTCGTCTGATCTTTTTTTTACTTTATCTGTTTTCTTTTTCTTAGTGAAGTGATTATATACCCTTTACGACAACTATTTCTAGCGATTGTGGATTAGGTCATTTAAAATTATAAATAAGTAAATCAGTTTATGATCTTTAAGATTTTTTAAATGGTTAATATTCGTTTTTCCTAAAAAGTTACATATTTTCTAGGAGACAGATAAGTGTTTTTCACTCATCGACGTTGCTATAAAACTCTTACTTAAAAATGAAAAACGTAATAACTAAACTCAACCATCAATCAGGAAAAATGTCAACGAACTGCTGTCAAATTTGACATTTATATCTGCAGATAGGAAAAAGAGGCGGGTTGGAACACAAATGGACATGAGATTTTGTTTATTCGGAAACAAGGTGCGAGACAAAAAGGTCGTCAAACTAACCAGAAACTCCTTTGATACTTGGATATTAATACTGGATATTTTGACAGACTATTTAGTTTTTTTTTTAAATATAAGTTTGTTCACAAGAGTTCTGCCTTATTTGCTGTATGCCAGTTAACTCGCAGGACGAGTAATATCGTCTGGTCGAACGAAACTGAAATAAAATAAATAAATAATTACCATACCTAAATAAATAAAAAGTCTAGTAACAAATTATAGTATGCAACATAAAGTTTGTAACGTTATAAATACTACTTTTATCTCCCCTCCCATCAAGCATATAGCTTAAATAAGTAAAATCTAATAAATGTATAACTTTCAAATTGTAAATATGCAAATTAATATAGTTATAAATAAACCAATCGCACTATTAATAATTAAAAACTACATTTATTGTATATTTTGCCTATTAAATACAATCCTTGTATTGTTCATTTTTTTCGTAGTACCAGAATGATTCCGCCGATAAAACTCAATATGAATCTCATTTCAGACTAAGATTTAGACTAGACTCAATTATACTGTACCTGTGATTGCTTAGACCTGAGTTGGGGCTGATATTTCCTTCTGAGTTTCCTAGGACAGCAAAAGCAGAGTATCCTCAAGAAAGCTCTGTAACAAAAGCAAAATTCATTACAAATATATTCATAAACTTTGTTTAACTAATGTGAGTCAATTAATTCATTAATTAAAATTAAATAATACGGTCTTATTATTATTAATGACTATCTGGTCAACACGTGGATTCGAGGTGGCCATAAAATTACTACCTTCGCAATTGTGGAGATGGAAACCTGAACTTTTGACTACCCCGCAAGAATTAATGATTTTGAACGCGTTTTAACTTTTTGTCGGTTTTGATACGCTTGATCCATCAATAAATAGATTCAGCGATAGATTTATTGCTAGAACTAAAAAATATTTTAGCTAGAACCGTTTTTATATAATTTAAAACTTTAAATATATTAATACATGAGCGCAACATTAGTAACAGAAAATAACAGGGGTATTAGTACAATAATGCTTTTTAAAAAATATCAGTTCAATATCAGATCAGTAATAGTGTGAAGTTAGTAGTTAATTTCTAAAAGTGACAAATTCCGCATTTGTTAAGCGAAATTTGACACTTGTGCCGTTTTTAATGGTGAAATTTGACACTTATGGTCATCCACTACCAACTTTACACTATTACTGATCTAATAATAAACTGCATTTGTGCTACAAAACATTAGTGGATTAAGACCCCAGGTTTTAATAAAATATAAATTCCACGAAACCCGGAAATACATTTCCGAGAAATAAGAGTTACATCATGAAGTTTTCCTACACCGTGAAAGTGATACATTTCGAAATTAATTGCAATAATGTTATGTTATGCAATAATGAGTACGCTTTCAAAAATTTAAGGAACGAATATTGTATTACTCGTATTTTGTAGTTGCATTTTAATAAGACTCCAAACCAGGTCATAACAAAAGTTTTAATCTCTGGGAATTATCATCAATTAAAGGAAATACCTACATACATACACATCACGTCCATTTCCCTGTAGAGAGCTAGGCAGAGACCACGGGTCGCCATCTTTCCTGATCCTGACAAACCACTTTCTCTTCATTGACACTCATACACCTCCTCATACACACTCGGTGGTTATAGGAACTTCTTACGTCACTCTTTTACAATATGGTAAAATTATATATGGTAATAAATACTTTTCGTTGTCGTTAAATTAATGACTAGTTGTTAGAGCGACATTCAATAAATTTATTAAAAAACTTTGTTTATAAAATAAACGCGACCACATTTCTTGTAAAATGATCATCCAAATGTAATTATACCTACCAGCAGGAATTTATGACCATGAAATTAATAACATATACATCACACATATTCAAAGATCATAGCTCTAAAATTATCCCATTAAAACAATTTATTTTTATTGGCTTACTTTCGCTTTATTAACATTCAATAGCCTCTTCATACACACATGGCGGTTATAAGGTTATACTTAACCGATACATTGAAAGCCATATATGTATGATAATATATGATACGTTTAATTATCTGCGGGTGGTAGTAATTTATGTCTTCCCAAGTCTTGGGCATTTGTAGAAGCCTTTAATGCCTTCGAAGTTAACTACCGGAAAGCCATTGAACCAGTCTTCCGTTGGTTGATAAATAGGCTCTTTGATTTGCCTGTGTCTACATGTACATACGTTATCCCTTTCTATATTAGTAGTTTTCCTAGTATTGTAAAAATACTGTAAAAATACCACTGAAGATAAAGAGCAGTTAATTTGCATTGCTTCCGAATAAAGTACGGGATATGATATGTAATGAAAGATTTTATGTTATTTTCGTAAATGAGTCGTTGTATGTCTACTACGTACATGCTACATGTGAATTTAGCGCTCTACATATACTAATTGGAAAAAAACTATGGATAGAAAAACTGCCTTTTATCAGGAAAAGATGTATCTTAGTTAGAACTTAGAATTTAGGAGACTACACAGCACCTTATAATAACACATGTGACATTCATTGTTAACTATAGTAGATTAGTAATCATCTGGCGATGGACTTTACGTGACCTTGCAATTGCGAACATGAATACACGCCGAATACATGAACCCTTGACATATACATATGTACGTTATTTCTGCAGGTTTTTCCTTTACGAAATGCCAATAGTTTTATTTTTTTTTATTATCGAATTTTAAGAACAAATTTTCATGTTAATATGTTTTTTTTTTACTTTATGACGACAATAAGTTTATTTATTTCATGATAGGTACTTATAACGAATAAAAAAGTTTTAATTTCATTTCATTCAAAAGAAAATGATTATAATTTGTATGTTCTTGAACCTTTAACCATCATATAACAATATCTAAAACAGTGTAGATAAACTCCCATCTTCCATTCAGATAAACTTCCACTATCGGTTCATGCTAAGTCAACAGCAAGTTCGTATTAATTAATGCAGATATTTGAATTCATATGTCTGGACTTCAGTCCGGAAGCTGTGATTTGGCATGTGTAGAAAGGCTTAGTACTAGGTCCTTGATAGTTTAGGATGAAGATAGTATGTCTTTGTTTTGCAGTGTCGTAACCGGTAACTAAAAATAGGGGTAAGTGAAGAAAAGAAGAAGTGTTCTATTAGGCAATGAGCTAGCAAGTAATACTGTATTTAATGACTTCAGTAAACCGATACTAATGCTACAAGTAACCTAGGAAATGTTTAATTGGAGTCTTCGTCACCCCAAAGGTAGTTTATATACGTATTTCCATCGTCATCGGTGGGGCGTAAAAAGAATGCTAGCTAGCTGCCATTCTTCTCGGTATGTCGTAAGAGGCGACTAAGAGACTAGGGCTAAATAGAATCACCTAGGTTCTGACCAGCTAGAAAGGGATGAAAGGACGCGAAAGTATATGTATTTATGTAAATAAATGTACAGCAATAAATGTATTAATAATTAAATAATTATATTACCATACTATTATAAATCGATGAAATGTTTGGCGCCGAAATACGTGCCATGCGCGTGGAGATTGGTGCCTTCACTGCGGCCATATCTGCGGTGATGGATCGCCTGGACTCCTGCGACGACAAGATCAGCCGGCTCACCGACAGAGTTGCTGAGCTGGAGCGGAGCGGTAGTGATGAGGCGAGCCACTGGAAGGTGCAGGCGCTCACTCAGACGGTGGAGGAGCTGAGGGCGGATCTCAACGACCGCGATCAGGAGCTACTGCTCGATGAGATCGAGATCAGCGGTATACCCGAGGCCAAGGTGGAGAGTCTTCAGCACATAGTCACGGCGGTTGGCGCGAAGTTGGGCGTCGAGCTGCAGGAGCGGGACGTGATGAACATTTCGCGTGTGGGCCGTATCTTGCGCGTTGGCGATGTTCCTGGTCGGTCGCGCGTCATCGTCGTGAGGCTGGCGCGCCGAGCTCTTCGAGACCAGTTGCTGCGGCAGGCCAGGGTGCGACGTGGTGCCACTACGGAGGGATTTGACCTGCCTGGGGATCCCCGTAAGTTTTATGTTAACGAACGGTTGACCCGTCACAACAGGCAGATGTTCCATAAGGCGCGGGAGCTTGGCTCCAAGCTGGGCTTCCGGTTTATCTGGACGCGTGACGGGAAAATCTTCGTTCGTAGGCGAGCGGATGATTCACCTCGGCTTCGGATTCGCACGGAGGCTGACCTGGTGAGGGTTTTTGGGTGCCTCACGGTTGGTGCTGAAACAAAGGAAAATAATGTTTAGTGTTTTCTTCAGTTTTGTGTTTAATTTTATGGTTGATCTCGAGTTTTATTGGTTAAAATTTACTTACTTGTTTGGCATAGTTATCCATTGCGTGGTGGATTGTGTGGCGATCTTAAATTGTACATTAGAGGTGACTAACACAATATATTATCTTTTATTACTAATTATTTATCAATATATATTATTTCACATTATTAGCACTCAACACTATTATACTTCGCATTTATCTAAAGCTACCTTCAATCACAATTATTACCTTTATGACATCAACTTTGACATTTCTGACAATTCAAAAATTAGACTGACATATAAGTTAACTAAAATTATAAATTGCAATTTGTTTACAATACTGGCATTGGTTTTGTTGTATATATTTAATGTGGAACTGCTTCAAAATATGATATTGGTATGCGATGGTTATTTGTATGTACGTAGGGGCTTTTGTGTAGTGTTTTTCGCAGTGCTTATAAGATGACAGTACGAAATAGATTTATTAAATTTGGACTTTATAATGCAGGTTCACTAAACACCAATCATGACAACTTTATTACTGCCATGGCCTTGCATCCCACGGATGTGATGGGCATATGCGAGACTTGGCTGTCTGGACGTAATGCGATTGCCCCGGTAGTGCCTGGGTATAGAATGCTGAGCTTGCCTAGGCCGAAATCTATGAAGGGCGGTCGTGGGGGTGGTCTAGCGTATTATGTTCGTGATGATTTTAAGGTTCGCCGTCTACCCCACGTGGGGGATGACCTGGAACAGATGTGGCTTGCGACCAGGGCAAGTGGGCAACGTATTGTCATTGGATTGGTATATCGTCCCAATTGGATCAGTGTTGACTTATGCATTGACTGTTTGTCCGAATCTATTTCTTCTTTTGGATATTATGATTTTATTATTTTACTCGGGGACTTTAATATTAATTTTCGCACTGATAGTGCAGATACCATCAAAATGACTAACTTTTTAGATAATTTAGGACTTAAGCAAGTAATTTCCGAACCAACTCACTTGACATCAGATAATGAAACTTTGATTGACCTAGTGTGTACTAATACTCGCGTTAAGGACATTAATTTATACAATGTTAATGGCTCTTATGGACATCTCATGATTACTTTGACTGCCTATATACCGAGACCTAAGGCTGTCACCAAATTTTTACAATATAGACCTATTAAATGCATTGATATGGAGTTATTTAATCTTGACCTTCATTTAATAAATTTTGAACATATCCTGACATTGTTTGATGTTGATGAAATGGTGAATTATTTTGAAACTTGTTTATTACATATATTTGACATCCACGCGCCCATTAGGGAGGCGAGGGTGAAGTGTGATCGTTCTCCACCTTGGTTGACTGATAACATTAAATTAATGATATCCTTGCGCAATAAGGCGTTCTGTAAGTATAAACGTACTAAAAAAGATAGTCACAAGTCTTATTGGCTAGAATTAAAGAAACTAGTTTCAAAGAGTATCAAGTACGAAAAACGGGCTTATTTTAATGATTTCATAAACCGACATGTCACCCAAGACAATAAAACATTTTGGAAAAACATTAAGTCTAAGCTTCCTCACACGCAAAAGTTAAAAGTTAAATATCCGAATCTTTCAGAAATGCTGAGGAGATCAATAGTCATTTTCTTGACACACCGGGTGCGAACGTCGTTCCCCAGAGCGAAATAAATAGATTTAGGGATGCCTCTTTTGGACCAGGTTGTTTGCGTTTGGGTGAGGTATCGCGGGACACAGTCTTGAAGACTATTATGTCTATTAAGTCCAATGCTCGGGGGATTGACGGCATCAGCAGGGATATGGTGCTGTGCACGTTGCCGCGGACGCTCGCTGTGATCACTCACATCATCAACGCATCTATCGCTGGCGGCAGGGTGCCGCAGCGATGGAAGCATGCGGTGGTTACACCTATTCCGAAGCACGATGGCGCGTCTGTGCTGAGGGACCTTAGGCCGATCAGTATTTTACCGTTCCTCTCTAAGGTGTTGGAGAAGATTGTTTATACCCAGCTTTCGTGCTACGTAAATTGCGTGGGCATTCTGCCAGAGTATCAATCTGGGTTTAGGAGGGGCCGGGGGACGATCACAACCCTATTAAACGTGACTGACGACATTTTGACGAACCAGAATAAAGGACTGGGGACTATATTAACTCTGTTGGACTATTCTCGTGCATTTGACTGTCTTAATATTAATTTGCTATTATCTAAATTGACATATTACGGACTTGATCATGGTGCGTTGAGATGGTTCGATTCGTATCTCTGTGATAGGAAGCAGATGGTCAAGTTGACTAGGTCCGATGGCTTCTCACTTCACTCGCGGCTGGGTGATGTGAATAGGGGGGTTCCCCAGGGTTCAATCCTGGGCCCGCTCCTGTTCATTATTTATACGGCCGATCTTTATCGGGAGGTGCGGAACTGTCATTACCATCTGTACGCTGACGATGTACAAATATACACGTGTGCTCCCCCAAAGGAGATTTTGACTTGTGTGCCTCGCTTGAATGACGACTTGCTGAGGATACGGGAATGGTCCGACCGGAACGCTCTCGTTCTGAACTCAGCAAAGTCTAAGTTCCTTATGATAGGCAGCCGGATGAATGTGGAGGTGATGAAAGTGCTAAATCCAGTCGTAAGAATCGGAGATGATGTTCTGAAGCGTGTGTGTGAGGCTAGGAACTTGGGCTTGATTTTTGATGAGCAGCTACAGTTTTCGTCACATATACAGCGTACCATATCAGCCTGTTTTTACCGTTTGAAAATTTTGTATGGTGTGCGTGATGTGTTGTCCGTGAGGTCTCGAATGGCCTTGTGCGATGCGCTAGTGTTGTCAAAGCTAAATTACTGTGACGTGGTGTATGGGCCTCGAATTAGTGTTGGTCTGTCGAAGGCTGTGCAGCGGGTGCAAAATGCGTGCTGCCGATACTGCTTCGACGTGCCGCGTCGCTCGCACGTTGGCCCTTTTCTTGATGGGGCGAACATATTGAGGATGTGCTCGCGGAGGCAGTTACACCTTGCTTGCTTAGTGTTTGACGTCATTAATTACCAAAATCCACCATATTTGTACAATAGGCTTAAGTTCGCGAAAGGTGCTGGTTCGTTCGGAGTGAGAGCTGTAAGGGCTCCCCTCGAACTAAAGATACATCACACTACGGCTTTCAGGGGTGGCTTTCATTACGCCGCCACCAAATGTTGGAACAACATTCCACCACCTTTGAGGCTGACAAAAAATAAACATAAATTCAGACAAGAATTGAAGAACACATTATTATCAATACAAAAACAACAACCGCAATGAAAGTTACTCACCTATATATGTATGTACATTCCTACTGTTCTATTATTATAGTATATGTATTCGTTAATCACTGCACAGTCACACAGTTTTTTATATTTAATATTTATTATTTGATATAATTTTCTTCGCAATATCTAAGTATTGAATATCTTATCTAATCTCTAACCCTCTGTGTGCTGCCAGCTGAAAATCGGTGGTTCTGCGCAGCCTAGGCCTAGCAGACGCCCACCGAGCTGGTCGCCTTTTGGGATCCCACAATACAATCGCTACAGTTTGGTTGCTTCATTAATTTTATTTATTACTTAATTTTGTTAATTTTTTTTTTAAATTTTGTTAGATTATGCAATTTTGTTAATTATGAAATTTAATTGTTATTCAATAATTGTGTGAGTGGATTCCAATAAAGACTTATTATTATTATTATTATTATTAAATCCATATTACCAATTTAGCGACATTTTGAGATATTACATTATTTAACTATAATTAATCCATATCACCTTTTAGCGACATGTAGAAATACCTAGTTACATTTAAATCGATAACCGAATCACTACGAGAAACAATCATATTATAACTAACCTAACAAGAAACAAAACTCAAAAATTCATTAACCAAAACTAAGAACACCATGTTTTCATACAGTGTAATGACTCTTCCGTTTTGTATGAACCTGCAATCCCGGACTCGCTTCCCATACACCCTTAGATTGCATATTAAGATGAGGAGTAGAAACTGTGTCCAGTGAAAAGAAAAACGAGCTACTTAAAGGATAAAAGCTTGCCTCTTGATTCTACTGTTACGTGTTGAGGACAGAATACCGAATTTAGAATAAGAAAGGTATACAATTTTCAACCAATATACTTTCTAGTTATAAATATAACGAAAATAAAAGACAAAACAAAAAAAGACAAACGCGTCCACGACCATTAACCCTTGCGGGGTTGTAGGTTTAGGTGTCCAACGAACATATCAACGATAAAAAAGTTACATGAGCCTAATAAGTAAATAGTAAATAAGTGTAAAATAATGATTCCTTGTTTAACTGTATGAGTTAATAAACTGTATGTAATTTAATCAGATATGCCACTGGATTGATAATTAAGGGGTTGACAAAATTAATTCAACAATTTAAAAGACTAATTACTGAACGTGGTCAGAAAATATCATACATTTACTAATCACAAACCCTACACTTAGCACTTTCTATTAACATGACCATAATGAGTAGATATATGCATTAACTGCGACTTCAAAAGTTCATTTTCTATTTATTACCAATTTATATTCTATTTTTATACTAATCTAAAAGCAGAATCAACCCCTCGTTTGTATTAAGATAAGACAATATAAAGTGTGAGGGTCGAAGGACTAGCCCCTGACTAAGGATTTGGGTATCTGTCTTAGCTCGTAATCCTCAGGGAAGGGTCAGCCAGATATTCTGGATTCTGCCGTATTTTAAACCCTACAAAAGTGTATGTAGTATTATATAAGGAGTAGATAATGTAAATAACTACACGAATTTATTAGTCGTCTATGGTTCGTTAACAAGTCAACGTTTGAAACCTTTATTTTCCAACGAATCTGAAATTCATAGCACAAAGTTATTTTAAATAAAAATAGGTTAACTTCAATATCCATAATTTTAGTAGAAACTGTTTATACTATCTTCCTACACAGCATATTCAAATGAGAAAACCTTCCTATTGTTTCGAAAGCAACAGTGATTATTTACTGAAACCTGCTAAATAGATTGCCATAGAATCAATTACTTCACAATTTCAGATATGGCTATTTAAACCTATGATTACCACTATAGGTTATGGTCGTAAATGTTTATGTGTTTTTTATTATTTAATATGCCATTGCCAAATATTGATGCCGTGGCGTTTGAACTTCTTGTTATTTCGTCGCCATGGTTACACCTATGCCGCCAGCTACAACTGAAGAAAAACAAAGTCGAAACTCTAATTCTTCTCTTCCCTGTTCTTCGGTTCGTTCGATTTTGGAATCTAAATCTTATCCCAAATCGAACATATTTAGCCAGTTTGGAATCACAGTAGACTAAATATTGTGAAAATAAATATTTGTAGTTTCTAGTGTCACTGAGCTGATTTTGTTGACAAACATTTTGATTACAATATCTTACTTATAGGATTGTTGTCTTGTTCTATTTTCATCGGAAATATTCATCAGTTGATGAAAGAGTTGTGGAGAATGTTTGTTATTCTTCAAAGACGGAAAACGACTGAATATTTTATAACCGTTTTTGATTTCACTACCAATCATGATAAGTGCAGCTAAAAAATAAGTTTTAAGTGGTTTTATTCTCACTAGAAGTGTATCAGATATTCACGCACTGATATTATCTAAAGTTGTTTTTGTGATAGTAATAACCAAACCCGCTGTTTTATGCATGTAATGTTGTGTTATATTTTCTTAACACCTTTTCATTGCATTTTGACGACCTCCGTGGCGCTAACGGTTAAGCTAAACGCTAATCACGAGGTCCTGGGTTCTATTCCCGTTGCAGGCAGTGTTTAGAATTATCTTTTCATCTGCTTTCCAATCTGATTGATTATTATGTATACTATATCTGTATTTATCTATATACAATAAGTACTCGTATATTTCTTAAATATACGTTGATAAGTACCCTTAACAAAGTCTTAATCGAATTGACTAAGGGGTTCAATTGGTGTAATGGTGTCCTAAATGTATGTCCTTATTATTATTAAATGGAGTAGTAAATTAAGTGTGTGTAATACTGTAAGTGATGAACGGACACAAGTAGAGGCAGACCATATGTTTCAGATGCAAACCTGATGCTGACCACGATCCATAGACACGAGGGATAGACTACTGAGAGATTACATAAAGGTTACATTTCTAACAATAAGAATACATCATATGATAAAACCTATAAGTTTCTCCCTCCATTGAATGAATATTTGCTCGGAGCGAAATTTTCCTAATGAAATTCTGGTCGCTGGATTGTTATGCCATCCCGTTTATGAAGATTTTAATGCTTCCAGAACGCTATTCATTTCACCGTCAGGAATGTTCATTACCAACATTAAGTTCTACTTGAGATTTTATCGGCGTTTCGGTTTGAGATCGTTTCCAGGGCTTTATTTCACTTAAATGACTGTCAAGTTATGGGTCCATTTTAAAGTGGTGCCAAAAATAGACGGTCGTTTGTATTGATTGCGTTTGGATCGTTTTATGCTTTCCGCAATGGTTTGTGACGTGATTAGAATGTAGTCAGCTGGTCTACTTATTATGACGTCATTTTCTTTTCAACGTCTACAGAAGGTTTTATGAGTTATTTTAGGTTCTAAGTTGGCTTGAATTTTGTTTTTTTTTGTATCATAACTATATTATAATTGAAAGGTTCTTGAAGTTTTTAACTATTTACTAATTACAGAGATATTAATCTGTCAATGTTTTACGATCATTGTGTACCATTATCAACAACTTAGCAACATGTTGACTAACTATGCTGATTATCTAGTGAAAAGTTTTAGTTTTAACTACAGACTCCATAACATGTTATCATAATACTTAAGAATCTCTTAAAATCAAACCTAACCACATTACAACAAACATACATATATTCACACCTCTACATCCCTTAGGGGATAGACAGTGACTATCGTTTGCCACCTGGGACGATCCTGACAAATCGCGCTTGCTTCACTCACATCAATTAACTTTCACATATGTATGTACATGCCCTTCAATTCTTCACGCTGCGTACAACGCCTTGAGAAGAAAATTTCACATAACAATTACTTACATCATTGAAGTCCCAAATTATGATAGCACTAAATGACGACTCTATCAATACTTCAATACTTCAATTAACCCACCCCGGCTATTTGACAGGCAAGTGCCTCCATCTTTCATTAAGGCAAATTTCGCCATGTCACCGCAGGTGTTCAGACAAACTTTTAATTTAATAAAAGAATTTGCTCCAGCGAATTCGCTTATGAAAATGTTACTTAGACTTTCTTTTGTGTGTTGTGAAAGTTTAAAGAGCATACATTGGTATTGTGTATTGTAGTATTGATTAAGATTCTTTCGTAATTTTTTTATCAAAGAAGATTGGGAATTAATAATGATAGTAATCATTTTATCGTTTATAAACTGAAAAGTCTTGTCCTTTAGTTTACTCATACGATGTATTAGAATGTAAGTCTATTCTTTCCAAAGTTAGTAAAAGAAATGAGAATAGTACTAACTGGTGCTAGTTATTTTTTAACATACTTAAATAAACAACACGCCTGATTCTCTGTAGAGGGTGGGAAGAGATCACGGTTCCCACATTTGTCCCAATCCTGACAGACCACTTTCGCTTCATTGACACTCATACATATTCTCATACACACTCGGCGGTTATAGGTACTGCTAAAACACTCGCAATTTATACTGGCTATTAAATGAGCACAGCTTTAAACATTTCGTCCAATATATTGCCCTAGTTCGTTCTAAAACATGCAGAGAAGAACAACTAGTTAACATTCTATTAATATCCTAAAATAACATGGAACCTATGCCACATTACAAGTCAAAAGTTCTATGAACACCAAAAGTATGATTAATCGAAATCCAAAAAGTAATAAATCAAAATAAGTACTAGCGTAAATACCAAATGAATTTGTAAAGAAAACAAACCAACTACATTGAATAGGGTTCTAATCTAAACAGTCAATCGACTGATTGAACTGAATCGATGCGGCTTGATTATTTACTATTAATCAGCTTAGCTTCGGCTCAAATATTTGAATTTCTAAAACAACCATTTGCGATTGAAGGAAAAATTCAATGAATTAATTGAAAGAACTTATTAATGTAATCTGAATTTATTCTCAAAGGCTTTTCATTATCAATTTTGTTAATCTACCAATAATGTATAGATAGATAGTATAGGGTAACTTCCAGATAATGGAATATAGAAATTAAAAACAGGGTTTGCTAGCCCATCGACTTACTCTATCAGAGCGGCAATTGATGGTATTCGTAGTATACTACGAACACACGTACGCATACTTATCCGAAGGTTTGACGTTATTAAAAAAAACGATGTTTTAGACACATATAATATTAATAATGTTAAGATATAAATTATTTATTATATACAATATAACAAGGAATTAAAACTATAAACCTAAAGTATAAATAAAACTTAAATTACATAAAAAGTATCTTTATAATCATCGCTGTCAGAGGGTGGTAGGGTTCCCAAGACACTGATAGCATTCCCCCTCTGAATAGCTATGCTAATTCTCTGAGAGAAAAATGCTCCAGCCCTGGGATCCCCAAACTTTTCAATTAAACGGGATGATATTTCATTTACTAATTGATGAGCCCCAGGACCCCAAGGACCTAAAGTCTCAACACCAAACGGGACAAAACAATACTCGTCCGTAAGTGCTGAGTACTTCCTCGACTTCTGAGACTCGGCCAGAGTGGCCGCAGTGCTAGCCTCGTTAGCCGACCCAGCGAGATGGGATGGAGCCAGAGTGTCCACGCATGTGGCGTCCCACACCAAAGTCCTTCCACATTTCCAAGGAATGATAGTCATTCCGTCAGGTCTCTTACCGTCATCACGAGCCAAACCAGCGGGCTCAAGCACAGCAGGCACGTCGATAGCTACAAGAGCACGACGAATAACTTCATTGAGTGCGGCGTGTCGAGACCAGCGACCAGCACTTCTCTGACACGAGAGGCCATGGTGTCCCAACTCATCAACTAGCCCACCACAACGACAGCGATGACCCTCATTAATTTTTGCACCCAGTCTCAAACTGACACCCAGACAGAAAGTGTTACGGTCAAGAAGCGTTCCAGTGTTGACGGATGGTAAAGCGTTCAGCCAGTGACCAGACTCCGACTTAAAAGAGGCCAAAAGACGAGCACGATCTGCAGGAGCAAGAGCAGATTCCAACAAATTATTTTGAACTTGCCTGCATAACGGCTCGTCCCAAAGCCTCTGAGAAGAAGGGAACTCTGGAACACTGACACCAGGACCAACCAACGAAATCCAAGCATTTCTGGCATCTGACATGTAATTTAATTCAAGGCCAGGATAAGAAATTAATATTTTGGTGAACAATTCATGACTACTATGCGCAGATGACAGAAAAGCTGGCAGAGCAATGAGTGACGTACTGCGGACTCCCAGCCCGCCATACCTTACCGGAAGGGAAGCTTGAGTCCAACAGTGGTCGTCAAATTTTGAATTAAATATTTGGGTTAATGTTTTTTTAATTAAAAGATCTAATTCTAATAACAGTGAAGAATGTTTCCAAAATGGTGTACAACGTAAAAAATAAATAAATTTTGGAGTGAATAAACAAAATTTAATAATTATATAAACTAAATGTGGATTTAAATCTTGTAAAATAGTGGATGATTCTTGAAAATGCTCTATATGTGATTTGATAAAAGATGAAAATGAATTTTCTAAAATGGGAGCACCAAGGAGACGAAGATTTTCACTATTTGTAATTTTGATACCCGGAGCTATGGTGTTAAATTTATTAATAATATCTATTCTGTCAGCTGAAGTAATATGATCTTTAATGTAAAGTTCACATTTATTTAAATTTAGATTTAAACCAATTGAATTCAGATTCAAAATTAAGTTTTGCAAATCAGAAAGAACTGTCCCTGCTTCGCCTCCAAAAGTGCCGTCGTCTAAATACCAAACATTGAATTTTGAATTTATTTTCTGAATATGAGGATGAATAGCCAAACTGAATAAAGCTGGTCCCAGAGGGTCACCCTGTTGGCAACCTATACTTGAATAAATTAATTTGTTTTTGAATAATAGTTTTGATTTTTTTGAATAACATTGCCTAATATATTGATAAATTTCGGGAATTTTGTTCTCAACTTCTGCCAACAGAGCAGACCTGTCAACACTGTTGAATGCATTGCTGACGTCCACCTTGAGCAGCACCTGTCCGGCCGACGGAGCTAAAGTAAAGGCCCGAGCAGCGTGGACGGCAGCCTCGCAACCGCCCCTTGTACCGAATCCTACCTGAAGAGGCTGAAAATATGATGATAAATTATTTTTTATTATTTTACAACAAACTTTTGAAACAAGTCTCCGAATAGTGTTGCCCACAGCTATAGGCCTGACGCCCCCATCCTTTTTCCTGAACGCGCAAAGATTTGCACCGTAAAGAAGGTCAGTGATGCCCTCACACACCTTGCCAGACAACATGAGGTTGACGAGCTTAGTTAACTCCTCCATGAGTAACCTACCGGCATCCCCAACAGACCCACACACCATGTCTTTGTAATGTTGTGGGGTAAGTCCGTCGAGGCCACCAGCAGAGCCACTCCTGAAGGATAACAAGGCCGCCATCACCTCATCAGCTGTCACACAAGGGGCCACAAGGGCCTCTCCTGGCAGGGCGGCAGGCACATAGACAGAGGCCGCGGGTGGGTGTTTATCCTGAAGACATTTGAATGTTTCTGGGGTGTCAGGGGCAATGTCGTCTCGGGAGAAAACGATGTTTTTACTTTTTGTATTTGTAGGATCATCTGTGTCCTACATGAAAAGAGGAAGCTTCCTACCTGGGCAGGTGTTCGCCCAGGCTAATGGCCTGAGTTGGAAATTTGTATATATCTTGTTTCCGATAAATATTTCACTTGCGCGTTTTAGGAATTGATTTGTGTGCAATTATTATTTTATATTCTTGGCGGCGTCATCTGTGGTAATTATGTTTAACTAATTGCAACCTAGGTTTTTACTTAGGTTTCTCTGTGTGTGTGGCGCGCTAGAGGTCGCCACATATTTATGTTAAGCCGCTCAGTAAAGAAAGAAACAAACATCTTTATTCACTGACAATACTAGTCTTAAAGAATGAATTATTATCGTGCAGTGAAAAGGAACTGCCGTATTATCTGATGTAGCCAGACTGCAGCGTTGGTCCTCCGCCAGTACCGAAGCAGCTATTTACTTATATTATTACATAGCGGGCTTAGATTTTGGCTCGAACTTAGCAAATCACTTTTCCTTCATACACACTCAGTGATTAAAGGATTATACGTTATACTCATCTTACTGTAACAACTATTATTCTACACGTCTAATACAAAACAATCCACCCACATCTGTCTCGAAATAAAAAGGGCCACATTTCTTAATAAGATTCAGAAAAAGCCATTCCCATTTTGTCTGTGAGGCCAAAATTATAAAGGAACGCTCGCCGAAAAGATTTGTAGAGTCCACAATAAGTTTTGGTGAAAAACCTGTGACAAAATGAGGCCTAAAATTACTTTTGGCCCACCCGACGCACCCTTTTGCTATATTTTCTTTTGGAATGTTTTGTTGCAAAAAGCGTTCTCGTGTTTGTTATAGCATTTGGAGTTGAGAAATAAAGAATTAAGGCGCTATTTGTACGTGCAGGAAACTCGGGGTGAAACGGTCCGGCCCTTATTAGTTCGAGTTACATGAGTCGTACATTAACTAACAAAAACCTTTAAGTTAACATGTATTTAAGAGGTAATGTAATGCTTTTTTCGTTGGTGAAACTTTGAATACGAAATACTTTAGTCACGTTAACCGATCGAGATTTTTAATGCATTAATATACAATATTGATAGTTTGCTAGTTCATCACCCAATAGCATTTCATTGATATTTAGCTTATCAGTCACATCCTAAGGATATGTAAAGAAAACGGAAACTCATTATGATTTAATTTACATGTCAACATAGAATACTACATTGGCTATCAATAGAAACAAAAACATTTACAACCACTAACCCTTTCTGGGTATTCAGAAGTTCCGGTGTCCATCTCCGTAATTGCGAAGGTAGTAATTCTACGGCCACCTCAAGCCCACGTGTTTACCAGATAGTCAGTGCTCAATATGACACGTAGTAAGCCATGTTGCCATTTACAAGCACTAACTATTACCTGTTCGGAGATTACTTAGGGTTCCTCACGATGTTTTCTCTCACCGTAGTATTCGAGCATTTCATAAATATATTCTTATTACGAAATGTACTTAGAGATTCATTAAATATAACTTCCATTGGTACATGCTCAAGCGGGATTTGAACCCTGTACCCACTAATACAGAGTCAAGCCCCAAACAATTGAGCTGTTAATCTCTGCAATTGTAACTGGTTCTGTCATTTACAATTCCAGATTTGTATGGACCTAACTCTAGCTCTAAAGTTACAGACTTAGGTCGCCTAGAAGCCTATACCTAACATGTAAGTTTGCAGATAATCTCGGAAGGCTTCACACTATTGTTCGCCAAGTAGGCTCTAACGCCATTGAGAGTGAGAAGGGCCCTTTGATCATGCAAAACTCAAAGCCTCCAAGCACTTTGATACAGGGAAAGGCTATCTGCGACTATGGATAGGTGGTTATGGGATAAATGTATGAATTTTTGTGTAGAATGTATAAAATATTGGGTGCGGAATTTTGTATTGAATATATTTTGAAAATGAGAATTATCACTTACATATTTTGTAAAGTTCTGTTTACCGAAAACGATTAGAATATGAGCATAATTTGAAATCCATATAATATATAACTTTATCTTTAAAAAATATATGTCTTTCTTTCCCTTTTGTATTGGTAGACCTTAAATATATTTTCCGGTTACCTTTCGCATTATTTTAGGTTTGTTTAGCATTAAAATGAAACATTTGTAATAGTTTGCTACGATGTCACCAAGTAGAACCTTCGTTGACATTTTTACAAGCTATAATGACATTGACATTCCATATACTCGTACATAGGTCTCAGATAGAAAAATGTCATAGTAAACTACTACTACTGCTAAACTGGAAGTAATATAGTTTGAAAGTCAGTTATATAGTATTTTTTTCATTAACAAATGCACAAACATAATTTGCTAAAACAATTGACTCCCTCCATTAGTATTCAAACACCTAGGCCCCGAATGATAAACGTGATTGGGCAAATCAAGGGAAAATACATTTAAAAGGTTTGGGTTCCCTTTCGATTTGTATTTAGATTAAGTGTAAAGTTGGTAAAGAAAAAAATCGTGAGAAAACGTTCCTGTCAAATCTACATGTAAATTAGTATTGACTGCTTGTCACTATGCTTGCTACTTCTTGACTTCAAGCTTCTCAATACCCCAAAAGGCTTAAAAATCGTGATGCGTCAATTTGTAAAACTGTTATCCTAATTGATTCAATGATATGCTTAGCAGGTACGTCACCCAAACAAGAATAAAACAAAATAAATATTATGTATATAAATTGTACATTTTTTCATCTTTCAACTTTTTTTCTACATTATTATTAATAAATTAAATATATATTTTTACAATATATACAGATCGAATTGCAGATATTCTCCTGAAAGTGGGTGTATGTAGTGGGAAGAACAGAAGAGCATGTTTAAAAAAGTTAATGGCTGTGAGTGAAGCAAGAGCGATATGTCACGATCGTTCCAGGTGCCGATACTCGATAGATCGACAGTCTTTGCCTATCCCGTTGGTGATATAGATAGAGGCATGAATAAATGTTTGTATGTAATATTACGTATGCTCTAAACAATCTCATATTATCAAAGATAAACTCTTAAATATATTTGAAGGAATCCTAAAGCAAGCTAATCTGTAAAATGCTAATCCCCATTAAGAGAAGGGCGACGTCAAATGTTTTAACTTAGATTGTTTCGGCCGTTCATCCAATAAGTGCTTACTTCCCTGGAGCGGTACTTAGGCTTATCGGTCGAGAGTGTAAATAAATTTATTAACATACATATATTCCCCAACGGGATAAGCAGAGACAATCGATCCCCACCTGGAACGATCCTGATAAATCACTCTTGCTTCACTCACACCCATTAACCAAATCATTTTTTTCTGTTCTTTTCTACGTACACCCGCCTTGAGAAGAATGTCTCAAATTTGATCTGTATAAGTTCTACGCAGCCTACTTCGTCCAACTTTACCTTCCACTTTGGTTTTATAGTTTCTTTTATATCCCTTTTTCCTTGAATTTATTTTAATTTTTAACACAAATTATTTATTTATAGCAAACATACATTCAATACACAAACACTATGATAAACTGGAGACCAATTTACTTATTGTATATAGTGAATGCCAAGAATGTACCAATGCAAACTGAGTCTATAGAACAGAAATCACATATGACAAGTTTAATGGATGACCGTAAGGTGACATGAATTTGTTACTATTCAATTTAGCGATCGATAGAAGCCTATAATATCTCTAAATGAAAAGACTATGAGGGAACGGTGAGGGAAAACATCGTGAGGATACCTGCCTGCTTCGGGATATGAAATAGCCAGTGTATACGGCGATACGGTTCAGTACCTATCACGTTGAGTGCTGTCTATCTAGTGAAACGCGTCTTTGAGTGGCTCATACTCGTAGCTAACATGCCTTCACTTCGGAGATCGGTACTCAAGCTTTTGACTACCTCAGCACAATCAAAAAGGGAGTGTGTACACACAAGTTGCGAAGCGAATGTTTTTCTTTTAATTTCTTTAATAAGCCATTCATCACTAAGGTTATGTAGGCTCAAGTACAAACACTGATGCCATGGCGATTGCACTTGTTATTCCGTCGGTTGCACCAACGCCGCCAGCCGCTACAACCGAAGAAAAACGAAGTCAAAGCTACAATTCTGCTCTTCCTTGTTCTTCGGTTCGTTCCAGTTGAGGATCCAAATATAATCGCAAAGCAAACATATTTAGTCAGTTCGGCATCACAATTGACTAAATATTTAGCCGAAAACAATTATTTGTATTTTCAACTTTCACTGCGCTGCTGACTTTGTTGACGCACCATAGATGACTAAGGCGTATGATAAATTAATATAAATAAAAATCCTTTTAAACCCAATCTTTATTCTCAATCGACTAACAACAGTACCGCTCTATAGAACTCAATGAAACTGGATTAAGTCGAGAGAAGATTTCTAAGCCATCACCGCCTGATGAGCTAGCATAACCTTATTAAGCTGTTAATACACTTAACGGGTCGGTTTAACACTTAAGGTGGCGTCAAATGATCCGGTTAGGTACTAAATGAGACCTAGAAGTGTCTAGGGTACCTCGTGATTAAAGACTCTATTAGGGTTGAGGTTTAGGTGTAGTGTTAGGTCTAATTTGTATATCAATAGAGTTAAGCTTGCTTATCATTGTACTATGGTAACCCTAAATATGTAATTAAGACTTATTAGTCCTTCCTTATATGGACAAAGAATAGATGCTGTGTGTTTATAGACGAATTGAACCTTGTATAACTATTTGTTTATTAGATACATTACATATGCGATATTTTCGGACTATAAGAACATATACTTTTTCATGGATATTGAATCATGACACACAATAATTTGATTGCTTATCTCGATAAATATCGTCATGATGTTTTCCTTATAAATAAAATAATTTACTAATAATATTTTCAGCCACTAATTCAACAGAAATTTTCACTCTAACACTTTTATTCTTTCTTTAATTATGGATATTATTTATAATACTCGTAATTGTGCATTAATATAAAACATAACAACATTTGCCATGACTTCAAAGCTTTCGTAATTTCTAGTTTATACTCACAGCTAATAGGGGACTGTATGTTTGATATCGGAATGTAATTAGCTGGATGAGCGTTGTCAGAAGCAGTCGCGCTTCAAATCGAATTAAATCTATGCTCGAGACACGGCCTTATTCTTGAATTAAAACATAGATATATACATACACAGATTAATTGCGATTCTTTGATACTCATACACCTCCTTATAGTCACTCGGCGGTTATAGGTACTTCTAACATCACCCTTTTTCAATATAGCGTCTATTTAACTGTCAAATCAAGTGATAAATAAAGATCCGTGATCTCTGCCTACCCCTCTACAGGGAATCAGGCGTGATGTGTATGTATGTATACACACAAATCCTTTAATCCCTTTCGAAGTGGAAAAAATCCTTGGAGATATAATATCTCCTAGGTTAAGTTTTCGAATGAATATTGGGGATGTGATATAATATACTTTGGTAACAGAATGCTAGTCCCTTAGGATATGTAGGGAAGGAACTTTTAAGCACTCTTTTTACGTCCCAGATAGAAAAGCCAGATCTTGAGCATTTAGTAATATTTTTAATAGATACAATATTAATTTAAAAGAACTTGTTTAGTTGCTTTTATTAGGAAAATACTATTTTTTTCCATTTCCTCCAAAGCAATGGGTATCTTGCAAAAATAGCTTTAAACAATTACACCTCTTGTAATTATATACCTATTTTATAATCCTAGGTTCACTGATTCCTGAACACGAAAACTGGAACTCGATTCATATAAAGGGAAGATATATATAGAGATAAATATATGTATATGAATAGATAAAATTTGCAGCATTATTGGTAAGGGAATAAATATAAAACATCGTAGTCACGTTCAGTTTTAAGATGAGATGCAGATGGAAATATATACTATAACCAAATAAAATATTTAAGCTTTTTCGGCATGTTTTCAGCGAATAGGATAATGCGATAAAATACTCAACGTTAATGAAGTCCTTAATTTTTGTGTCATTATTGTCTTTAAAAAAAGCGAAGCATGATTCACCTACTTTGATGTGCCCAGCCTGCGTCAAACAAATGTTTTGAATTTTAGTGAATGTAACGTACTTGTACTTATGTCGAATAAAAACTTTAGAGTTTCAGTTTATTTATAGAATTAACACGTCCGCAATTACGGACACCATACTCAAATATTTGACTAATCTGCAGTGGTTTAAGGACGCCAAAATTTTTGTTTTATTTTTTTGTTGATCTGTCTGCTCTCTTAGATATTATGGACATGAGTTATACCAAAAGAAGTACATAAGTAAGATTATATATGTAAAACAAACATGGTATATTCGTTAGACAAACAAAAAAGAAATGCATTCACGACCATTAACCCTTGCAGGGTAATCAGAGGTTCAGGTGTACATCTCCGCAATTGCGAAGGTAGTAATTCTATGGCCACCTCGAACCCATGTGTTGACCAGATAGTCAGTACTCAATGTGACAGGTGGTAAGCCATGTCGCCATTTACAAGCACTTACTAACCTGTTCGACAAACGGGTAGGTTTCTTCTCGATGTTTTCCCTCACCGTATAATTCGATGCATTTCGTACATGTGTTTTTATCACGAAAATGTACATAGAATTTCATTAAATTTCATTTCCAGTACATGCTCAAGCGGGATTTGAATCCTGTACCCACTGATACAGAGCCAAGCCCCAAACAACTGAGCTACACCGAATTTAAAAAAAGCGAAGCATGATTCACCTACTTTGATCTGCTCAGCCAGCGTCAGACAAATGTTTTGTCAAATAAAAATAATATAGTTTGTCTTTCGAAATGAAGTACATACGTGAGATTATAGATGTAAAAGAACCATGGTTTGTTTGTTACAATCACTCTTTATTTCAACCGTGACCATTTCCAGAATAAGTCTCTTAAACTCATCTAATACGAGTAACGGTGAACGTATATTTAGTAGTTAGCTGTATTATGAATTGGTAAAGGCTAAGATATGCTTCAACTTATCAAGCTTTAAGTTGCAAGTTATGCTTAACAACTAAATAACTTTGCTACAGAGAACGTTCTTTGAAATACATACTTGATGTATACATACTTAAGTTTATAATAATACATACATATACATCTCCCCATTAGAGGGGTAGGCAAAAGTCACGGATACCCATTTGTCCCGATCCTGATAGACCAATTTCGCTTCATTGACACTCATACATCTTCTCATAAACATTCGGTGGTTATAGATACTTTTAACGTCATCGTTTTTCAATATAGCGTCTATCTGACTGTCAGATGTCCTATTGGCCGCGGCCTCTACTTTACCGCCCTTCCACTTCGACTACATATATTTATAGCGTATACACTCTGTGTTACTCGTTATCTGTCACAATTTATGCTTACTCTTTAATAAATAAGCTCAGTAAAATACACCATTTCATCCTCAATTTCCCGCAAAGGATATCCCAAATGAGGCGTGTGTATGTTAATTTTCAATCAATTAGCTTAAGCGAATGATCCTGTTTAAGTTGCCGTGAAATTCGCCGTGATCGATGTGCACAATCTGATAGGAAATGTCACGTCGCATTTGTCCCGAGGCCTCATATAATTTATGTGATCAAAGCAACGAACATGGTAGAAAAAGTATTTAGCTCATCAATAATATACATATAGTCTCTCGTAAAAAGAATGTTAACTAGCTACCGTTCTTCCCGGCGTGTCGTAAGAGGCGATTACGGACTCGGGGTATATGGATAGATTGGGCGATAGTCTAGCAACCTGTCATCAATACTCCATATGACATCGAAACATCAAAATAAAAAACAAAGAAATTGTATAGTAAGGTAAGGTTAGGTTCTGTCAACCCCGAAAGGGATTAAATATTATCAATAGCTTGAATATACATTTACGTCCTTCAATCCCTTTCGGGTTGAACATTAAACACGATGATATCTTCTAGGTCAATTTATGCATGAAAACAGGGGTTGCGGTGTCATACAGAACATTGTTGACAGGTCCGCCAAGAAATTCCATTTACGCCTAAACGAAGAACGGCAGCTACTTAGCAGTCTTTTTACGTCCCTAACAGAGCAAAAAGCTACATTCTACCTATCTTCTATCCCAAACACACACACACACTATCACACATACACCCTCTTTTTAACGCAACGTAAAATGATTTACTGCTTCCCCAATGCTGTGACCGACAGAATATTGTGATTTATGACTGAATCTTTACTCCAGTCACGATTCGATTACTTTCCCACATCGATCCTTGGATCTTTGTAATTGACAGCCCTATGTAAAGTCCCAGCCCTATAATGGAGCAAGTTTAGCCTTTATAGAGATGGATAGGAATATGACTGCCATTACATCAAGATAAGTCGTTTGTAGTGGGTTGAAAAGTTTAGGATTGAATTGAATGAAGAAAAAGTTAGGTTGGTTAAAATCTTGGTTAAAATATTTTTACAAAATTGAACTTCTTTTTTAAGATGAATCTCTAGATTTGGAAGAGTATAAATAATGATATGTATAAAGCGCATAAACATTCACTTCTCATAATCATTTTTGAGGTGGTCAGAACCTCGAAATATTATCATATTACAGCAGCTATTCTAACAACTATCAGACTCATATTGATATAGCATAGTCGCTAGGACATGATAATCGAACAAACAGCTAGTAGTCATTCAATTCAATTTCCTTTCTTGTAAATGAGTGACACAACGTAGGCTCTTAACCACTAGACGATTACGGTCCCAATATAATAATAATAGGAATGAGCCCTGTGACGTAAAAAGAAAGCTAACTAGCTGCCGTTCTTCCCGGGATGTCGTAGAAGTCGATTAAGGGACTAGGGGTAAATGGAACCTATTGGGCGATGGGGGTGGCGACCTGTTCACAATGTTTCATTGTTGCAATCGCAACTCCAATATCTGTGCACTCCGAAATGGATTAATAGACGTGAATGTATGTTTAATATGAGTGAGCAAGTATAATTGTAAAAAGCCACAACAGATTTTTCTACACTTACTATACACAACAAACAAAATATAAACCCAGCGCAACTATTCCAGTTTTAATTACTGTTACCGAGGCGAGTTCTTTACAACAATCGGCCGTCATCTGCACAGCGTTGATGCTTCACTCCAGATATTACAACTAGAAATACTTTGAAGCCTTTGTGAACCAACCAATCAGTCAACGGGGAAACTAGTTTTATTCCCGCGCTACTTTGTGACTGACGGATGCGGGCTTTGTTTATGGTACGTTAGCAGTTTAACACACAAAGGTTCGCTTCGTGACGTTTTAAGTGGCTTGACTGATTGTATGTACATGGGTTTTGAGGTATCTAAGGTCGCGTTTTACGTTGTACTACACTTGACATGTAGTCAATTTGGTTTTATTTACAGATACATTCATACTCGTTTTTCTACAGAGGGGTGGGTATAATGACAAGACAGCGATCTATACATACAGATTTTTAGATAGGTCATCACGATAATTTTCCTCATTGTAACCAACAGTGATATGATCCCCTAGATGGTTATACAGACCAAATATTGATGTCAGTGTTGCTTAATTATGGTAAGGAAACAAAATTTGTGTATTACGGTGTAAGGCTGTTCGTTGTTCTATTATATACTGTCAATGTATCATTTCGATCACAGCCGTCATGCAAACTATAACATGCGTAATAACAAACCACTCACCTCCGAAAATCCCGACTCCAGCAGGCGTAGATCACAGGGTTCATGGACGAGTTCACCCATCCTAGCCACGTGACTATCACGTTGACTATCTCCTCATGAGCTATACAGGACGAGCAGAACCCCGACAGCAAGTTCACCACGAAAAACGGTAACCAACACACTATGAACACACCCATCACTATGCCTAGAGTTTTCGCCGCCTTCTTTTCTTTGGCGAACTTGGCCAGCTTACGCGAGAGGGAAAAGTTCTTTGGCAACTGCTTCGCCTGAGCCACGTTCGTCAGGCGGGTTGACGACCGAGACAGGCCATTGTTGTGCAAAGCCGTCAACGGTTCCTGATCCGCATCGTCAGGGGTACAACCTCCGTGGCATATATCACTTCTCTGCCTAACGGTACCACCTCTGTGAATCCTTAACGTCAGCTCCAACTCCCCACTTGGCCGCATCACTTGCTTAGTCCCGATTTTTAAGGACCGCGTCTGAATGGTCGCTGCTCTGTAGATGCGGTAATACGTGAACACCATCACGAACAGCGGCAGATAGAACGAAATTGTCGACGAGAAGATAATGTAGCCCAAGTTTTCCGTGAAGGGGCACTTGTAATCGGGCACTTCCTCCACACGCACGAGGCGCCACCACGCGATCGCGGGGAACGAGATCGCTCCGGAGCACACCCACACGGCCGCAATTAAGTTGGCCGCCCTCCGACCGCTCATTTTCATTGGGTACGTAATAGGGTCCGTGATAGCCCAGTAGCGGTCTAAGGAAATCACGCACAGGTTCAGAATAGACGCGGTGCTGAATAAAACGTCGAGAGACCTCCAAACGTCACACCAATCTACGCCGAAAAACCATGTGTGTTCCAACACTTCGTAAAGAGCGGAAAACGGCATCACAACGAGTCCCACCAAACAGTCCGCCACGGCTAATGACGTCACGAAGTAGTTGGTGGACGTGTGTAAATATCGTTCTCGTACCACGGCAATAATTACGAGCATGTTCCCGAACACTGTGGTTAGGGAGAATAGGAGAAAAAAGGACACTAGTACAGCTCTTTCTTGTAGCAGTTTCATACATTCATCCCAGAGAGGTTTGGTTCCGTTGACGTCAAATGTCGAGTTGTCAAAGGAGATATTGAAGTCCGATAGGTTCTCCAAGGGGTTGAAGGTGGGTTGGGTCGATACGTCTATTTGGCTTTGTGCCACCGCTATATCCGGTTTGGTGGCGTTCATATTTTTCCCGATTGCTATTCGCTGGCTAGCGGCATGGTAGGTGTTTATGTTTGCCTTGCCTCGCCCGCAGCCATTGCGATATTAAGCTCTTGGCCTCCATTGTGTTTGTATGTGCGCGTGTACACTCCATATTTTCTTAGCATAATTTTCAGCACCCGCTGCAGACTGCCTGTAACAAGAAGATATTGAAATTAGAACGGGTATGCAACGCTTTTATTCTACAGTCTGTTTTGAGTCGGGATTTAAAATAAAGACTTTCTTTCAAGCATGGCGTAAGATACAAGGATAGAGTTTTAAACTATTCTAAATAAAATGAAATATATGTTAAGGTATTTATTTTATAACTAATAAATCAGCTGCTCATAATATCTTTATTAGGGTGAACATAATATCTGCCTGTAAATCTTTTTAGAAAAGCTTTAAATTTTAAGTATCTAATTCAGCGGTTATGTCCGATTCTGAAACTTAATTATTTTATGTAAAGTAATGGATTGTTAATAGAAGTAGATAATTATGATTAAAACTCTATCGAATTATTTTAATTAGTAACAATATGTTTATTTAACCAATGTATTTAACATAAATGATGATTTTTTAACTATATTTAAAAATCTCGAATAATTATTATATTCGTAACTCATAAGTACTTATAACTAGAGCACAGATAATATAATACTATACAGACTAGAGTAGGTACCAAATATCAAAAGCCTATAACTCGTTAATAAGATATTATTTACATTACAAATAAATTTACTTCTTCAATATATACATAAAACAATCAAAACCTAACTCATACTCCTATAAACCAATCAACAACCTCAACCATCACATTCCCTTCTCCTTGCCCCAATCCCTAGACCTTTGCCCTTTGGGTCCCAGTGCCCTTGGACTGAAATAGCCCTGCATCAGATCAAACGGCCGCCTGTGTCCCGGGCGCATCCGCTTCACTACACCCGAGCGTACTCCGCTGAAGATACATACACGTTCGGTTACTGTGATACCAGGGACTCAAGTCTACTAGGCTTTTTGCTAAATATCAGTTTAATAACAGATTATACTAGTGTCAAGTTGGATTGGAAAAAGTGACAATTTTCGCCATTTTTAAAGCGAAATGTGAAGATACATGGTATCGATTCGGTAACTGTGATACCAGAAGCCTAAGTCCACTAATGCTTTTTGCTATCTAAATGTCAGTTCAATATCTGATCAGTAATGGTGTGAAGTTGGATTGGAAACAATGACAGATTTCGCCATTTTTAAGGCGAATTTTGACACTTAATTGAAGTCAATAGTGAAATTTGACACTTGTTTATCTAGTACCAATCTCACACCATAACTGATTAGATGTTGAACTGCGTTTGTGCTAAAACGCATTAGAATTAGTATAGTTATAATGGAACATTGATGACAGGTTGCTAACCTAACCTAACAGATTCTATACACCCCTAGTCCCTAACTCACCTCCTACAACATACAGGGAAGAACGGCAGCTAGTTAGCATTCTTATACGTCCCACACTAGCTCGGGACAACTATTCCATCAACAAATTATAATTGGGTAACTACCCAAACTAAAATATAGTTACACTTTACCAAGGTCAAACTGAAATATCTCTGATCGATAGTTAGGTATTTTCGGATCCCACCAGCTGACTCGCTTTCGAAGGTGACTGACTAATTAATGGCCTTTGGATGCCATCCATAATCGACCTGACAGTTTTGAAGGGGATTCGAGGGCCTATAGACACCGAGTAGGTATGCGGAGGTGTAGAGCTACATTGGAAATTTATTTCAATGTACTGCTGTACTAAGCATAGCGTATACTTTATTTTAGAGATATAAGTGTCCAGTTCCACAATTGCGTACCAAGAACCTACGTATTGACCACATAGTTATAAAAAACCATAAAACATACGCTTCACGACTTGTGTATACACACTCGCTTTTGTATTGTGGCGGAGTAGTCAGAGGCTTGAATTTTGAATTAGCGGCTTTAGCCAAGTGGTTAAAACCTCTGACTAGTTATGAAAAAGGATCTAGGTTCGAATCCCGGCAACGGTATGTACCAATGTATGAAATTTAAACATGTGTTTTTCATTTACGTACATTGTTAACAGACGCTAACGGTGAGGGAAAATATAGTGACAAAACCTGCTTATCCATCGGGATAGCTAATAGCCAGTGCTTATATACGAAGATATGGTTCTATCTATTTAGTAAAACGCGGGCTTCGAGTGACCCATACTTAACCACATAGTCATCATCAATTATAAACGTTCACATATTGATAGATATTGTATTACGTACTGGATATATTTATATTTTTCTATTAGATACTTCCCAACATCAACGTAACATTTCAAAAGCCGCAATGCACATTATTTTGTGTGAATGTACACAAGTAATACTATTGCATCCATGTACTAGTGTTTAACGTCTTTGAATGAATGTTCTTCATTCTATTTCAGTCTAAAGACAATGGTTTCGAAGAAATCGCATGAAGCGCTGCGCAAATTGGAAAATCTATTCTCTGAAGCCAAGTTATTTCAAGTAACTCTGATCTAACAAACGAGCGATTATATTAACTTGAATAATATTGAATCCAGTTAATAATCCAGATAGTCAAATAGGAATTTAATTTAGTTGCATACGAATTATGAGGTATTTAATATAAAATCCAGTTAGATAGTTACTTAGAATTATTTTTTTTTATTTTAAAGTATTATTTCTCATGATTACTTAATAACTAACTTAAAACTATAGGTGTTATATTTTGTTTGGTAATCAGGATGTATGAGTTTCCATCTTAGATATTAAAAAAACTAATGGGAAAAAATGAATTTATTTACTAAATAATAACTACTTCTTCATAAAACATAACATAACATACGCTTCACGACTTATCTATACACTCACTTTTTAATTGTGGCGGAGTAGTCTGAGGCTTGAGTACCGAACTCAATTTCGAAGGTATATTACTTCTTTATAATAATTATATGCTAATTGTAATTTTAAAATATTATTGTAATATATTTTCAAATAATTATAATACATTTTTTATTGGAAGAGGGTTAAATAGGTACAAAAAGTATAAACCTACTTTTACTCTTATGTTGGTGGACAAAACTTAGAAACATCAATTTACTTAATCATCACCATAATTACCAAAATTGTGATATAAGCCACCCAGCATATTAATATAGAAATTTCTATACAGATTTATTATTAGTGATTTATAGAGCCAAAGTATGTAGAGTTGGACGGGGTAGGCCGTATAGTGTACAGATCAAATCAGAGATATACTTCTCAAGACTGGTGTACGTAATGTTAAGAACAGAAGAACATGTATCAAAAGGTGAGAGTGAAGCAAGAGAGATTTGTCAGGATCACTCCAGGTGGTGTTCAAAAGTCTCCGCCTATCTCTTCAAGGACGTAGAGATGTGAACATATGTATTTTATATCAGTACACCTATCGACAGTTGCCTTAAATAATGCCATTATATTAACACCAATCTAGCTTAGAACAACACAACACTAAGACGATATGCCTGCCAAACCCAATAATGTGAGGTGAGGTCATGGAATCACATCGTTTGGCAGCCCTCCGCTTAACTCAGGCCAAATCCTTCAGGGCTTGAGATCAGTAACGACTAGCAATGAAAGTTAGGCAGAGTATTCTGACTTAATTAGTGCCCGATTCAAACTGGGTTTTGTATATTATGTGTGCTTTTACTACCTTTAATCCCTTTCGTTGCACAGAACCTTGGAGATACTAATATCTTTTAGGTAACTTTTTAGCTTGAATATGGTGATGTATGATTTATTTATCGGTTTGAAATTTGTGTGCGGAATAATGGTGAAAGGTTGCTAGCCAATCGCCTAGTAGATTAACCATAAAGTCCCTAAGTCATAATTATTCTAATACTTGTTTATACATGTTACCCGTGTGTTTACGATCTTTATATTATTTTCACTAGCAGTATTTCTTATCGGAATTTTGTAAGAGGTGGTTATGAGACTAAGAGTATATTAATTTAATGATTTAAGGTAAGAAACTGATTTCAGTAATTTTCTATTTGAATGCCGTTAAAACGGTACTTGGTGTACGTAGCATTAGGAACAGAATAGCATGTATGAGAAGGTTAATTGCTGTGAGTGAGGCAAGACTCTTGCCGCAAGATAGATAGAGAGATTTGTCAGGATAGTTCCAGATGGCGATCGATAGACTCTGCTTATTCCCTTGGGGACGTAGAAGAGGTATATACAAAGATGCGTATGTTAATTAAACCAAAGATTATATTATATCTATATTATAACTTCAAGGGAATATTTACCCCTGTTTTTCTATATCAAAACATTACGAACAACAGTTGGTATAAAGATCTATTCACGGAGGTCATGTATGTCGCCTTAAAGGATTGGATGTTAAACGAATTTATTGCAAGATGGGATAACAGTCTTATTTGTAACCTCGTATTGTCTAATAAATTAATTTATTTTTTCTATTGGTAGAGTTGGTCGGAGTAGGCTGCGTAAAACATTTACATATCAAATTGGAGATATTCTTCTAAAGGCTAGTGTATGCAACGTGAAAAACAGAAGAGCATGTATGAGAAGGTTAATGGGTGTAAGTGAAGTAAGAGATTTGTCAAGATCGTTCCAGATGGCGATCGATAGTCTCTGCCTATACCGTTAGTATTTTTCCACTACATTTTCCTCGCCATTTACTTCTTTAACCATCGCATACATTTCTGGTGAAGGCTTTAGAGCATTTTAAGGCTTACCCTTATTTATAGCCGCCATTCATTTTTCCTAACAGACCGTCGTATCTTACTCTTCATTTACTCTTGGCGTTGACAAATTGACAATCAAGGGCCGTCTAAAAAGTATCATTTAGCAAGCAAACGCTGATTATAATTTGATTGCGAAACGTCTGGGTTTATAAACTATTTGCCTATCGTTAAGGGTATTCAAATTATGGTGTCTTATAAGGCTATGTATGCGCAATATTTACTTTAAAAGTAAATTATATATTTAAATTTCATCCAATGATATAGTAATTTTTTTGGATTATAATGTTGTAATAATGGATAGGCCTGCGGTAATTTAGAATTTGAATAGATTGATGACTGGTTAGATTAAGTAAATAAAATGATAATCAGCCGTTTTTATTTAGCAGATGAGATGACAAAAGGACTGTGTTAATGATTCTTACGGCTAATTACCTGTCATTGACTATTATACAGTGTTTTTTTAAAAACCCGCGATTGTACTATTTTTTACAATATGAGATCTGGTTGTATCACGATAAAATTAAATTAAGATTTAAATCACCCGACGTTTCGACCCAGTTGCAAAGGCCGTGGTCGCAGGAAGACAGTCTCATATAGTAAGAAATTTAACTGTTACAGAATTTTTAACTAATCGTGGGGTCCCGGGTTCGATTCCCGGTGGAGGCAGAGTTGAGAACAACGCTTTTCTACTGCTTTCCAGTCTGGTTGTTGATTATATATGCTATATATGTAATTATCTATGTATAATATGTATACATTTCTTAAATATATGTTGACTAGTACCCTTAACACAAGTCTTGTATGTACTTACCAAGGGGCTAGTTCAATTGGTGTAATAATGTCCAAATATTATTATTATAAATTTTATTTTCATACTATAATAACAAGTGACCAAGGACTTATTAAACACTATCTATCCACCCCAAAAGCCAAAAGTCATGAAAGTATACGTAAGTGCTGATTTAGATTTGATTACGAATCGTCTGGGCTTAATGTATGGGCTGCATTATTCATGTGCCATCTAATCTCTATTAAGGGATCGGCGGAGATAAGTTGTCTGGAAAATTGGATAACTTACACTTAACGGAATGTGGTGTACAACTTTAATCGTTCATGATTAGGGGCCTTAGTCTACTAATGCTGTTTGCAAAATATTAGTTCAATATCAGATCAGTTATAGTGTGAAGTTGGTAGTGGATGACAAAAAGTAGCTAATTTAGCGAAATAAACTTATTTAAAAAAAATTAAAAACAAAAAAGATATGTGATATTTGACACTTTTTGTCATCCACTAACAACTTCACAATATTACTGAGTTATATTGAAATGCATTTGTGCTACAAAAAATTTGTTGACTAAAGTCTCAGTGTTTTGACTTATTAGCTATTTAAAAAAAAATACAAACGTGTTCACGACCTTTAACCCATGCTAGTCAGAGGTTTAAGTGTCCATCTCCACAATTACGAAGGTAGTAATTCCACGGCCACCTCCAGAACACAGCTGTTGACCAGACAGTATGACTTGACGTTCAGCTATGACGTGAATGCTGATTTTTCAATATGACTGTAATAATAATCTGTAGGTATAATCACGTTAAGAGCAAGTATGAGAAGGTCAATGGATATGAGTAAAGCAACAGAGATTTGTTCGGATCATTCAAGATGGCGATCGATAGTCTCTGCCTATCCTATTAGGGAAGTAGAGGCGTCAAAATATGTAGGTAAACGATGTCCAATTCCATTAGGTGATAATGTTTTCCTTATTATCCTAGGGCGGTGTGTAATTAAATAAAAAAACAGATGGCTATTTAATTTGCGTAATTAGTTAATGATTACAATTTGCTAGAATGAGGGAAAACATCGTGAGGAAACCTGCCTATCCCGAGGAATAGGTGCTAGTATATGCCGATGCGGTTCAATACATATCTATCTATCTAGTATAACGTGGGCTTTGAGATTGTTGCGACCCCGCGATATAAAACAGGTGTGGGTATAGATGTTAAGTTTAATGATTATAATTAGCATCATTGTGCTAGTCGGTGACTAAGAGACAATGGTATAAGCTGTATAATATGCATGGCTATTCTTCGCTGTTTAAGATAACTTGAGACTTATCTTTTATTAAGGGTATTGTTCGCGGAAATGAGCGAAACGAGTGTTTTCATTTTTCAGTTTAAACCTATTTAGAACTTACTGACACCTATCATACTTTCAAGGTAGCATAATGAAAGACTGAAATTGATGACTGAAGTAGTTTCAAGAGTTAGATATCAATAATTACGTAAATATAAACGCATAAAGTTGATAAAAAATCAGAAAAATGGCGCAAACAGGGTTTTGTATTTTTTCGTTTATTTTGTCACGGAGTAAGATCTGAAATCAAAATATACAATAATGGGTTCTCTAAATACTAAATAATTTGACTAAAAACATATTAGGTCCTGTTTTATTCATAATACTGCAGTTTTCGGAAGTATAAAACGCCCAATTTTGGACCGCCGTCTTTTTCATACATTTTTATATGGACAGTTTACGCGTGCGCCGCGAGTCGCTAGTTTCAATAGATCGCGAACAGTCTTTGGCGAATGCCAGCGTGAGAGCACGTCCATTTTGTTGGCGATGACAGCTAAACCGCTAGATAATCACACGAGATCAGTTATTTCTTAGTTCAATAAGTGAAATTTGGAAAACAATGTGTAATCACTTTGGTGTTTGAGGTTATTGCTTATTATATTACAAGCATTTTTTTCTTTCGAAGTGAACTGCTAAAGTTAATTTATTCTACATGTATATTTTAATAAGTATTTTACTTGATGCGACGCCATATTTGATATAAATTAATTCTTGCGTCATTTCTGCCTATGACAGGTACATATCAGACATGATATGAAAAAGTCATGATAATGAATGTAAATAATTTTGATTTACCGCTTGATGTTTCGGATATTATGACAAGAAGTTGAGAATACATACATGATACATTCTGACATCACTTCAGCTTTCTTCACAGTAGGTAGGCAGCAATTAGTAAACCTCAGGATAGGTTATTTATGCTATATATATATGCACACACACATATACATAATTATATATACATAACTATATATTATGCATTACGACCGTGACCGAATTCAGGGTAGTCAGAGGTTAAATATGCATTTGTGATGCTCGAAATCATAAATATACATTTGGGATGCTCTTTGGCAACTTGAATTTGAGTATTTGGCGAACTGCAGAATAGGTTATACTGGTGCCGGACAGATATACGGAAAGAACGGGAGTTGGTTAGATTTCGATTTTTGTACGACTCAGACTCATCTCTCTCAAGAAGGGTAGACCGCGGAGCAATTTTTTAGAGACAAATTGCTATCGAAATCCAAATTCAGTCACTAGGCTCTCATAACGGAGTTGGAGGTCGCACCAAAAAAAACATATTTATTATACATATCCTGCTGCCCAAAATTTTGCTCAGTAGTCTGTAGGTATTTGTTTGCTTCGTCAAACTTTACGCATAAATCGAGGAAATTATATTTTTCGAAGTTCTTTTCCAGTTCAAAACCATACGAAAATACAAGCGCAGTACTAGGCTCACAGACTCCTACAGGAGGTCGGGTTAGAGTACTCACTCAAGTACGTTCAAATACACTATTTCTTATTGTTACTATAAAATTACAATTATTTACCACAAGAGATTAATTATTTAAATATTGATTACTTTTATATATTTATGACTACAATGTTTTTAATATATATTAATAAATAATAAGTTGTTGAATAACCTGTTTATAATTTATTAGTGTTTGTTTCGTTTACAATTCAATTGATACACGGAACGTGCATCCGCCATGACAGTAAAGTTTGTTATGATTTTGGCATATCAAGTTTGATGTGATTTATTCCAGTGTTTTTGAAACTATCGTAGTGTGGAACCTGTTTATATCGCAAACATAAATAACATTACATAAAATATCCCCTATTATCCCGCCGCATTGCTTTGTGAATCGATATTTATAGAAAAATGCTTCGTCACTCATAGCATAAGAATTTACAAATGAAATAACAACAATTTATCTGCAAGAAATCTAATTCATCATACTGATTTGATATTGACTTATATTAGCTTTGATTATAACTTATTTTAGATATAAAAACTTCAAAGTATTTATCCCAGAGATAAACAAGGACTTGTTTCTATAAGAAAACATCGATTTTGTTTTAGGATAAGGTGGTAGGTATCTGTGAGAACATAGTAAACTAACTTGACGCATACTGTTTAGAAATGATATCAAATGTATTCATAGTATTTACAACAAACCGCTATAAAGAATGATTTGATGTGTTATAATATCAAGTACTAAATGTTATGTAAATCCACTAAGTTCGATAACAAATAAAAAACTAAAACATGTAAGAAATTCTAGATTCCTAAACAGATTTCTCTTGAGTCTAACAAACCACTTTTACACAATCAATTATTAGTTTCTGTTTTATATGTCAAAACGTAAAAGTAGCTATTATAGCATTCTTATATCCAAGGTATTGCTTTTAATTATTACGATTTATTATTATTATTTTACAGTGGCTGAAACGTAAAACGTAAAAGAATAGCTGAGAGTTACAGTTTCTGAGAGCTAATAATCATCTTACCACTTTCATACGCCAGACTGTTACTATATCAAATTAACAAATAATAAAGTAGGTAGGTACGCTTTGTCAGGTCAGGTGTATGTGTTTTGAGTATGCCGAGAATACACATCATCGTGACAAAATGCTTATAATTAAATCGTAGTTACTAAAGTAACTGAAAACTATCTACGAGTGCGCGGGATCTCTGTTTATAGTTTTATAATTCTGAATAGGTACAAAATACTGTGCTCACATTACGTCGCTGCCGCCGATCTCGATTGATATGGCTACGTCGCGTCGTGTCGTTAACCGACAGACGAATACAAAAAACCTATATACAAAATATGCATTCACATCCCTTTCGGGGTAGTCAGATGTAGAGTCGAATCCCAATCGTTACCTGATTATCAAGAGCCAATAGATGATTTACTAAGTCCTTACATAACCAAACCAAGCTCCCTCACTAAAACAACAGCACGTGAACAATTTAAATGGTCACCCATCCAATTACTTCCCACGCCTCCGTTGTGCTTAACTTCGGTGATAGAACGAGAACCAGTGTATAAATCACAACCGTAAAATCCTATTATTTACGATCACAACTACGCGATAGCGCGATTCAAATACTTACCCAATATTTCAGCAAAAACATTATTGACATTACATAACACAAACTAATAATTGACAGTATAATAGTAGTTTATCAGGATCAAAAGAAATCTGTATGGAAATCGAAACATTTACATTATTCGTACGACAGCCCGCCTTTAAAAGTCTGCGCCCCTGGTACATATTCGTAGGCGGCGCGTCGTCATGATCAAAACTATCTGTCACGTTCGACAGAGAATATCTGCTAAGAAGTCGGTCTGGATTGTCGAATCACAATGTTTATTTTATGCTAGATAGATAATGTACGTTTTATTTATTGAATATTCTGTCCGGCCGCTAAAAACAGCACTTACTCGCACGGTACTCAGCGCCGCTGCGCTAGAAATTTCGGATTTTTGACAGTTCGTGAATTTATTTTTGGAATACAATACCCTTAAGTAGGGATTTTTGGAATCAAATGACTTAAGGTTTAAGATAAGCATGGATTATTTGTTAGAGCAATTTACGAGAATTAATTCCTATGAATAAGTCTCTACTCTATCTGTAATAATATTATGTTTTCGAGGTTCTAACTATAAGAGTAAAAAAACGCAATTTTTAGCAATATTTCAATAACTGTCAAAAGACTTCCCCATTTCACCATCACTTTGCTATATTGTATATTTTTTTGTAATACCTACGTATATTTCTACAAATTCGTATAGTCCATATTTCTATATACCTCTTAAGGATAACAGTCATTATAGTAAATAGATAACAGTTAACCTAACTGAGCGAGACGTAATTAAGTCAAACCAGATGACGTGGCATCTGTATAAGGTAGACAGAGTAAATGAAACCACAATAAAGGCGGATACGGGTAGCGCAAACATTATGCAAAACATCACTTCCCTTTTGCCATAGAGGGAGTGCAGAGTTTGTGTGTTAGCAATGCTACTGTTTGCATATACATGCAATCACGACGGTAATATGGGAAGAACGTATACGTATATATGTATGTATTACATACGCTTCACGACTTGTGTATACACACTCCCTTTTTTATTATGGCGGGGTAGTCTGAGGCTTGAATGCCCATCTCCGAAATTTCGAACGCATGTTAGGTATGGGTCATTCGAAGCCCCCGTATCACTAGATAGACAGCACCCAACGTGATAGGTAGTGAACCGTATCGCCATATATAGGCACTGACTATTACCTATCCTGAGGGATAGGCAGGTTTCCTCACGATGTTTTCCCTCACCGTTAGAGACTGTAAATTATGTACGTAAATGAAAAAAACACATTTAAATTTCATTCATTGGTACATGCCAGAGTCGGGATTTGAACCTAGAACCTTTCACATACGAAGTCCGAGGTCTTACCCACTGGGGTGCAGAGTCTGTGTGTCATTAGCAATGCAACTGTTTGCATATACATGCAATAACGACGTTAATCTGGGAAGAACGTGTTGTAGTGTAGGTAGTGTGAAAATCATAAGAGCATTTATGAGATTTGATTTTGAAAATATAATGACTACATTGTAATTAGTGTAATGAACACTAGAACCGCTGAATACCCAAAAAAGGTGACTCGTCGTGTAGCCTTAAGTATCAATGCGTCGAATGTTCTAATAAGTCCAACAATGCTGCAAAACGGTTCGAGAGCATTTGTATGAGGATGAAAATGGCCGCCCCTAAGGAATTTCCCATTACCAGTGCCATCTATCTTCCGAAACTAACAGTTCCTTTCTGATGAATGTTTCGGTATTGGGTTTTGGGAATGTGATTTGAAAAAACTAGTAATATAACGTCGTATGAAATTTATTTGTGACTTCAACGACAAGCGCGTTCACGACCATTAACCCTTGCGGGGTAGTCAGAGGTTCAGGTATGAAATGAAGTTTAGTGAATTTCAGTGTACATTTTCGTAATGAAAATACATTTACGTTATGCGTCGAATGGTCGGTGAGGGAAAACATCGAGAGGAAATCTACCTGTTCGTCGAACAGTTAATAGTTAGTGCTTGTAAATGGCAACATGGCTTATCACATGTCACATTAAGTACTGACTATCTGGTGAACACGTGGTTTCTAGGTGGCCATAGAATTACTTCCTTCGCAATTGCGCAGATGGACACCTAAACCTCTGACTAGCCCGCAAGGGTTATTGAGCATGAACGCGTTTTTCGTTTTTACATAAATATTGTAAATGTATATTAATTTTTTTTATAGAATACAGGTATAGGTTCTCAAATCTTACGGCAACAGGCTTATATTTATAAATGAATGTACGAAGGTTCCCTAGTACCTTGAATAGGGGAACGAACAAAGTTAGTATACTACCCAATTTCAGATGAACCAATAATTACGTTACAGGTGCTGCCTCGATGTAAAGTTCACAAAGCTACAGAACAAGTGAGGTATATCATTCTATTAAGGTGATGGAATGATAGCCAATGAATAGAAGTGCATACGTAGTTAACGATCTTAGTCATATACTTCATAATACATAAATGTATGGCTTAGTCAGAGGTTCTCGTCTTTATTTATTAAGGAAACAAAACAGAAATGAACACAGAAAATAAATATAACAAGGATGCAAAAGAAAATAGATGCGCTCATTTCCATAAATATGTCTCACAAAGAACACAAAATGATAATGTGAAAAAAACTAAATTGTAAATAATACTCGTATTTGATAGATGATAATATCTATCTATAATATTTCCGTACATTATTTTTCATGATAGAAACAGCACTCAACATATATTAACGGCCACGTATCCATGTATGACTTATTATAGTGTTTTTATATTATAGTGTTATTTCTAAGAGTACGTAGATTTCATCATGATGTTTTCCCTCACAATAGAATTAAAGCGTTTCGTAAATCCGTGATTTCTATAGGTTTATCCGGATATATGTAGGTAACAATAAAGTACAACGAAAAAACTAGTAGTTTTCGAACCCAGGAAAGAGTAAGGATAATCTCCGTCTATTCCTCTTTGTATAATGTACTTATTATGTATATCTTTTAGAATAAAACCCGGAACCTAACAACAATATTTTGTTCCTAAACCAAATCAATGGAACACTTATTCTAATTCATTTATTCATTACTTAATTAGCCTTCATTCGCGCAGATACAATCGCTACATCGCTACATAAAACCTTTTTTATTCGCCTTTAAGCTGCCAGTATTTATGACATTCGATCCCAAACAATAAAATTGCCATTACAAGGCTATAGCCTTTTTAGGGGACGAAACAAATGGATTTTCAGACTATACATACATAAAGTGTCCCGTCCCGGATGTAAATAATGCTAACTAGTTGCCGTTCTTCCCGGTATGTTGTAGTAGCTAAAGAACTAGGTGTGGATATAATTTAATGGAAGATGAGCTACATTGTCATTAGTGTTTGCTAAGACATCACAACCCATTGATTCAAAGTGAACAAGGAAATACATATAATCGTGTCTCTGAGGTTCTGTCCACCCGCAAAGCACGTGAATGTATGTGTATGTTTGTATGATAAATGGTATATTACGATAATATAATATAAAAATACACTTTTCTCTCGTCCTCGAATTGTGTGAGTTGCATACGTTATAGTTATATTACATGTTTTGTTCTTGATTAGGAACTGGCTGTTTCATAATAAATTAATCTTTTTCTTTATCATTCATCGTGCATTCATCGACCAGAACAGCAAAAAATAAATTTGATAACGTTTAATGCCACATTAAACAGCGTTCACTCTTTCGTCTTTTCAGCAAAAGCCAGAAGCAGCATCTTTGAAGAAAGGAAGTAATGATTTAGGGTTGTTCCTTAAAACTTTCAGCAAGTCACTGCAACCTAAATTTTTCCTCAATTAACCGCCCTAATTCTTTTTCTTACCATACAGAACCTTGGCTGTATCTTAATGCTTTGAAAGATCTTTTTTAGTCATACACTCTCTTCCCTTGACCACGGCCTATGCAACTGGTTCGAAACGTCGGTTGATATAAAAGTATCTATATCTTTATTAATTTATTATGATATGTTCCGGTCTCCTATAACAAATAAAATGAGTATAAATCGTGAGGGTTTAAAAATAACTATAACAGTAATGGTAAGTCAGAGGTTCACGTATTCAACTATAGTTAGTTCTACAATCACTTCCAACTCCGGGAAAAACCAGATAGCGCCTAATGTGATAGCTAAACCGTGTCGTCACATACAAACACTAACTATATAAGTATTTTGAGAAATGTGTAGGTTCCTTCAAGATGTTTTACCTTAATTTATACGAATATAGTTAGTTACTTAACATCTGAGTGTAAAGTGTATAAATTGACACTGTCGTTGGAGCGCAGAGTGCCCAAAATGCCGGCAGCATTCCCCCTATGAATAGTCAGACTATTCCTCTGGCGGAGGAAGCTACCGGCCCTGCGATCACCACTGCACTCTTGCAGCCTGTGGGCAAGATTCCCAATCACAAGTTCCAATGGTGAATTTCAATCTTTTATCTTATGTACAACCCACATATTTATCCAAATTGAATCCCACACAAACCTATGATAAAAGGATAAGCCAAAATCACAGGTACACAGGCTTAAAAGGTTTTGTAAAACAATTAAACCACGTTTATTGGTACCGGCCCTTTGTTACACAATCTTAACAAAGGTTAAAATGAATTATTCAGCCTTAGCCAAGGAATAAAGGGTGAAATCATAAATTGTTCCATTAATAATTTTGTTGTTTTCTCCAAATCTAATCGCTGGGACAATAGACTTCAATTTCGCTTAACAAAGCGAAAGGTATCAAAAAGTACCTAACCTTTGAATTAATCGTACATAACTATTCTAAGACTTGGGTGGGATAAGACTATATAGCTTTATATTTAGTATAACTTACAAGGTGAGTGTAGTAAATGATGTAGTTTATAACATAACATAACATGCCTATTTTTAAACACTCGCGATTTATACTCATTTTATTTACTATATGAGACCGGGTCGCATCACGATAAATTAATAAAGATATAGAAGTCAATGTCTTCCCGCGACCACGGCCTATGCAACTGGGTTGAAACGTCGGATGACATAAAGGTAGAAATATATTTTTATTAATTTATCGTGATACGACCCGGCGAATCTACGACCTACGTCTAATAATTTGAAGATATTTATGGTAAAAACTAACCACTAATATCTTATTACTTCTTCACATAATCAAATATTGCATTATATATTAAAAACTTCATTAAAATTTTAGTTTATATAATAGTTACGCTAAAAGTAACTAAACATAAACGTTTTAGAGGTTCTGTCCACCCCAAAAGTATAGAAAAACGTTTATAACTGTACATATTTCAATTCTATTAAACATTGAAATTGAAAATGATCTGAATACTAACTTTAAATAAGAGCAATTGAAAACCGCTTATGCAATAAATTCGTAGAGCGCGTCTGATGATCGTTAGAATGTTTGGACATTAAAAGTTCTGGCGATTACCCAGGGCCACGTGCCAAGACAAAGTCTGACTCCCTCCATTCATCAGTTTAACGGACTGAGGTTAAGAAGGAGCTTACGAGTTATCGATTGAAAGTTTTGAGTTACTGTGTCTCAAAAATAGTCTACAATAACATATTAGGAATGATATATGAATAGGCAGAAATCTTCATAACTAAGCCTTTCGGGTTAATTTTCAGAGACTTGTATTAGTTAGTGTTAGTAAATGGTGACATGGCTTACCACCTGTCACGTTGAGTATGGACTACATATGTGCGATGTGCAGCGACACTGTTCATATTTTATGCATTATTAATGATAATAATATTTGGGATACTATTACATCAATTCAACTAGCACCTCAATAAGTTAAAATAAGACTTATGGTAACGGTATTTGTCGTCATATTTTAAGAAAAATATACTTCTTGTAGATAGATAAATACAAACTTAGCACAGATTGGAAAGGAGAAGAAAAGAGTAGTTCTTAACACCGGAAATTGAACCCTAGTCTTCCTAATTCTTTTGTAGGTATTGTAACGAACGCGCTTATAAACTTTCAGCGAGTGACGAAACCAAATGACCAATATCTAAGGTCTGGCCCTTAACAAATCATCATTTAAGGGCACCCATTAATATCTTTGTTGAACTTGTTCGTAACAAAGTTTGGACTGTAAAGCCACGAAGCGTGATGGCTGTAAAATTCTACAGTCACACCCACACTTGACCTTTTATTGTTCTTTGGAGAGTGAATTTACATTAATTAGATATACTAGGCCAAATACTAAGTGGGAGAGCGAAGCAAGAGATATTTGTCAGGATCGTTCAAGGTAGCGATCGAGTGTCCCGTTAAGGAAGTATATGCAAAAATATATGCATGTGTAATATAGTGGTCAGGTATAATAATAGAATAGGTAAGTAGCTAGCTGTGTTTCTTTTCAAGGTCTTAAGATAGCAAATTAACCATAGGTTAAAAACAGCCATTTTCTTAACACCAAGATTATAATGTATCGTTAAGTTGTACAAAAAGACTTCGAGTTATTAAAATCTTTTAATTGTACACGTGCCCAAGAAAATTTAAATCTACAAGGTTCATTGTAGAGAGAAATTTAAGCTCGTGAATATATATGTATTATACCTTTATGTCCGTAAAGAGGTGAAAGGTACAATCGGAGTCCCATTGAAAGAACAGCCGAGCGTAAATTGTGTCACAAAGGGTAACTAGTGAAGCGCCGTAGTTCCAGACAGTTTCAAAAGACGTACTTAGACACTCAAGCACAAATACTAAGACATTAAAGCTTAAATACTTAGGGATAAGAACTAAACAGGAACATACCTTTACATCTAATTACTGATTATAATAGTAAATGCTGAAAATACAGCTAAATTATTATACTAAAAACTAATTTCTGCTAAATTATCATACATACATACACATCACGCCTGATTTCCTGTAGAGGGGTAGGCAGAGATCTCGAATAATATATTAACGTATATATAACAACAGAAGAGCATGTATGAGAAGGCTAATTTGCGTGAATGAAGCAAGAAGAATTTGTCAGGATCGTTCCAGATGGCGACCGATAGTATCTGCCTATCCCGTTACGGAGGTATGTAACGAAGGACTTAGCTTAATCAATAATTCCAATGAATTATGTATTATCTTTAAATCTCGCTACCAAAGGCTGCATTTTTCTAGCATTAAAACAGTACTGTACAATCTTCTGAAGTTCCTACAAATAATAACTTAGTCCTTGCATTTCTTAGATCTCTTGATATTTTCTACAAAGCAAAGAAGCAAAGAACGGACACTTTAATCTCAAGGGTAGGGTAACTTAATAAAGTGGGGTTGCTTAGAGGCCGTTTAACTTAATGATGCGCTTGACTTTAACAATTAGAGTTGCTATCCCATCGACTTTGATGGCGCGGTTCGTAAATAACTTAATTAGGGGTTTAAGTTGCATGCATTCATCAAACTGACTCACAAATCAAACTTTCCTTAAATAAATAAAGATATGTCAGTATAAGATAAAATAAGAATATAAACTAAGGCATATGACTGTGAGATAGATGACATGAAGAAAAGAGGTGAATATGAACATACATACACATCACGCCTGATTTCCTGTAAAGGGTAGGCAGCGATGATGGACCCCATCTTTCCAGATCCTGGCAAACCACATTCGCTTCATTGACACACATACACCTCCTTATACACACTTGGCGGTTATAGGTGCTTCTACCGAATAAGATATATGTGGGTGCAGTGGAAGGACGGCCACGTCGGATTCGAAAGTCAGATTGACGCCATATTGAAAAAGAACGACATTAGGAGTATCTTTAAATTTAAATCATAATCCTCAAGTTCCCATAACTGTTTTTGTTTGTAAAGCATACATATGTAGGTATATTTTTTTACGGTGTTTTCCTTTTTTTATCTTATCAGTTAATATGGAAATGGGTGGCCCACGTTTCCCTAGCAATCCCCGTTTGGTTCAACAGGAAATGATTAGACTTAAACCGTAGGCAATTTATCAAAGAGTTAGCACGTCCATCCCAAGGCATTATCAACTTTAATGTCTCGACAAAAAGGTTTATTTTCCATCAACCCAAACTCTACACGTGGTACATCGATCAACTTTTTGCTGAGTCAGCGTCTACAACTTTTCGATGACGTGGTATCTCATATTAGATGATTCATAACGTGTTATGTGCGTTTTAAAGTGTAAGGGTTACTTTATTTATTAAAGAATGAGGCTTTGGAAAGAGCTTGGCAAGGCTTTTAGAGGTTATAATATATGTTGAGACTTGCTTTTAAGAATTTTGTAAATGTGGGTAGAATAATAAGGTCTAGAGACATTTTAACCTTGAGCTCGTTTTTACATACATACATACATATATTTGCGTCTCTACGTTCCCAAGGGAATAAGCAGAGACTATCGATCGCCACCTGGAATGATCCTAACAAATCTCCTTTCTTCTTCTTCTTCAGCACAATTGGGTCCATAGTTGGACGTATGCCTCCTGCATTTCTTTCCATCGGGATCTTTGTGCGGCGTGTCTACTCCAGGTCGGCCCTGCCGTCTTTCGTTCGACCATCTGGCTGTTGGTCTGCCAGCGCTTCTCGCTCCCGTCCGAGGTCGCCACATCAGACATTTATATGACCATTTGTCATCTTTGCAGCGACAAACGTGACCGGCCCATCGCCACTTTAGTTGTGCGACTCTCTTTACAATCTCCTTGCATCACTCATACCCTGTTTAGCTTAGTTGAACTTCTGCTTGTTTTTGGGCATAAGTATGCAAGTTTGTAACATATCTAACCAAGACTAAATCTCTCAGTCACTCACACACAGTTAACAGTTTTACGCCAAACAAAACTGACCTTTTATTTATCTTTATCTTAAATCGATAAATAATAAATAAATCTTATACCTATTTAAACCGATTAAACATAAAGCAAACCGTCAATATATTATTAAGGTTAAAAACACCATGTCTACTTTTCATTTTTCACATACACATAAACTATGAGTATTTCAAAACACGATAACAAGTGTCTCTTTTATTACAACACCACCCTTAACATGATATAACAATATAGATTAAGGATAGCATAAAAATATACAGCCTTCATATTGACATAAACCTCCTTGCATTTGTTACTTTTTATGCTCTATGGAAATTCTTTGGCATGTTCGTATCTTGGCGTCATTAACGCTTTATTGCGCCTTATTTTATAGGCTGCGTTTATGGTAAAAAACGTGCTAGTCGGGGAGGTGGCAGAATGCAAGTAGCTGTATTTTCTGGTTTCAAACTATGAGGACTTAGGATTTCTATGTACATTTTAGTAATAAAAATACATTTACGAAATGCGCCGAATACTACAGTGAGGGAAAACATCGTGAGGAAACCGACCTGTTCCCCGAACTACCTGTTAGTGCTTGTAAACGACGACATGGCTTACCACAAGTCACATTGAGTACTGACTATCTGATCAACACGTGGGTTCAAGGTGGCCACAGAATTACTACCTTCGCAATTACGGAGATGGACATCTTAATCTCTGACTACCCCGCATGAGTTAATGCTCGTGAACGCGTTTAACTTTGTTTTTTTTATTTAGGCATTATCATAAATATAAATTATGATGTATAATTTTAACATCAATATCGCAACACTAGGTTGTGACGAAAAGTTTATTTAACTTTTATAATATTTTTATCATCTCTAGTTTTTATGCGGATTAACAGTCTTATAAAGATATATTGGGCAATGCGCCAAAGAATGTATTCTTAGTAGACATAATTTATGTGACTGAGCGTTGTTTTGCCCCAAGGTTCTGCTTATGCCTGTAAGTATTGAAAATGTGATATGTGTACCCTTTAAGTTATAACAAATTATGTTCATTATCATTACAATAAGTTCTTAGTTAAATTTGAACTTTAGCTTCCCAATTGCCCTATTTATTCACCCCTATAAGGAAATTGTAAGTTAAATTGTTATTTTTCAGTGTTTTTTCCTAACAAAAATGTTGTTTACCCTCACGTATCATTTATTATCGTCTAAACAATAAACAGATTTTTATTTTAATTTATTTATACTTGTGTACATAAAACCCTATAGAGATCAAAAGAGCTAGCCTAATCTTCTTCAGGGAATCAGGCGTGATGTGTATTTTTAATGTCTATATTTGTATACAGAGTGTATAATTCAATATTTAATGAAAAATTCACCGGTTTTTCATATATCAGTGATGGAATCATGTAATGATTAATTTTGTCTCTTAGATCCTGAAAGTAGAAAAACATCTATAAACATACATTTATATTCACGTTTCTTAATCTCCTTCTCAGGGTGGACAGAACCTCAGAAACATAACCCTGATGGACGGATTGGTAATGATACCTAAAGACATAATATATCATAGGTCACTTTCATCCTTAACCCTTTCTTCACTCAAATCACAATCACAATACCTACCAAAATCTCCTCAGATTTAGCAAGCGACATAATTAATCGTTCCGATTCCCATTTACGTCATAATTTCTCGAGCAGGCAATTGCGTGGCAAACGTGGCCATCGTGCCTCGGATCTTGCGAACATAGATCACTCCAGCTGAGTCACTTTGCTGACTCAGTTCATTCATCAAATCGCCTGACAAGCCATTCATTAAAATAATCTGGGGAATGATCAACGCAAGGGCTGAATGTGCCCAAGATCCCTGCCTGAAGTGACAGAAGTAAATAAGTAAACTGTTGTTTTTTATTAGTGATTTGACATAAGCCTTAAGTCTAGTAAAACTATAGTTTCAGTAGTGTAAACTTTTTTGATTTGGGATATTGTGTCTTATAATTACGATATAATAAAATTACCTATTATATTGAAAAATACCCTTTTAGTAGAATTAATAACTGCCGTTTGTGTTGAGGAGATCTAAAAGACGATAAGTATGTATGTCGAATGTGAGAGAAATAGGGATCCGTAGGAACTAAACAAGCGATAATGAATCGTATATACTAATATCTTCTTGTGAGATGACTAAAACCTCAGAGATACCTATAATAAATCCTTGATCTTTAGGTCTCTTCATTTTGATCGCAATTATATGGAATATATGATATAATGGAACAAGCTAATTGCCCAATTGAATCTTCGTATCTTTCACTTATATCACTACACAGATTTATACCGTAAAATAATTTTTACCATCAACAAATGAATTCTAAATATCACTATTTAAAAAGACCATAACTTTCTATATTATTTTACTGTGTTACAGTCTCTGACTACCCTGAAAAGGACTACAGTCGTAACGCTTCTGAATTCAAAACCTTCTATTAAGCCAAGATTCGCCGACATTTATGAAGTGCCAAACTCAAAACTAAGATTAATAGATCATCTTGACACCACGCGATTATAGTTCTTGAGGTCAATTGAATAAGAGTTATTATTGAAAGGCAATTACAGCCTATTGAGTGTTCTTGAGTAATTTTGCTGTCAAAAGATAATCTGTATTCTAATGTTCTATGATTTATACCCAATAAACTATTCAATGTCACAACCCAGATACATATGTATACTAAAGGTGACCGTAGAATGTTTCCAAGGTTCTGTCCACCCCTAAAGGATAGAAGAACGTTAGTTTATGTAGAAGATGCACGTGTTAATGACTACTCTATATAATTGTACGTTCAAGTAATATTTTCTCAAACAATTGCTTATTTTTTAATAACTAAAATATTCCAATATCTTCCTTGCCTTTTGCACCGATCAAAACAATATATATATACACATACATATATATCTAATTACTAAGAACTAACAAGCAATTAACAACATCGATCGAAAACATTGTATCTCCTATTCAATATAGGAAAATCAATTACTGCCATCAACACACGTAACATTATTATGAAGACAAATATTGCAAGAAATGTTTCCCATTTTTCCAACCTTAGTATCTTAACTATACAACCTGCCATCTGTATAAGAATCTACCATTGGAACTATATAATGTACCATCTGAACTATAGTCATAGAATCAGTTGACAAAAGAAGCAATCGTATTAAGAGTAGTATTTGTTCAGATGCTGAGCCTGCCTCAGACAGAACATAATAAAAGCTTATTCTATTCGATTCTTCGACTCGACACAGATATCGATTCAATAGGCACCTGCTTCTAGCTCTCGATGCTTAGGGTGCGGTTACAGTGGTGGTTGAAAGATTATTTAAACTAGACCAAATTTTTGCCATACACATTACATACGCTTCACGACTTGTGTATACACACTCCCTCTTTTAATTTGGCGGGGTAGTCTGAGGCTTTTCCGAAATTTCGACGGTATGCAGCTCAAAGCCAGAGTTTTATTTGATAGACAAAGAACGTGATAGGTAGTAAACCGTATTGCCCTGCACGGGCTAGTACCTAAAGAATAGATAGCTTTACTCACGATGTTTTTCTGAATATATATACATACATAACAAGCTTGTTTTGTTACAAAGAAGGAGGCTAATAAGGATCTACGATTTCTCGTTTTTTAGATCCTGGTAAACCACTTTTTCTTTTTAATCTAAGGTATAAACTATGTAATGGAACTTGGTAATTATAGGTACTTCTAAACTTATTGTTCTTAAGTCTGTCAGAGTAATTTACGATGAACTATAAAAAAATGGTTTCATATGATTTATTTATTTATTTTTATTTTAACAGAATCAACAGCACATTACATTTATATTAGACAAGTACATTCTAAACATTGGCTAATAATAGATTCCTATTATTTAGTTTTACAAATACAAGAAGAGCGAATATCTAATAATACTAAAAAATAGAAACAATAAAACATATCATCCTTGATATGATAACCGTCATATCCTGGTTTTTAACAAGTTATTAGCAGATATGGATGTGAGTATTGCGAACGAGATTTTATCAGTTGATTAAGGTGATGATCAGTGGAAGGTAAAGGCGTATTTGTATAAAACATTTTTAACTTACAGACTATAAAGACTGTATCATCACTGGATTCATACACCCAAATACACACGAAAAGTATCAATTTGTATCACTAACGTGTTACACTTAACTTCTATTCTGCTCACAATATAATAGGTATATCTCTTTTTCACCAGTATACCCCCAGCCTAGGCATAGGTAAACGCCATTTTTGATCTAATGGATTTTGTATGTATCCCGTAGTTGGCTCGATGACGGAGCAATGTTTATGAACGTGACACCTGGCTGAAAAACATGCCACGTGACTACGAATGGCGTGAGTTCGTAGAATATTCGTAGTTTGAACTTTGTTTGTCGTGTCCTCGCATATATTTTTTGTGTTAACGTGAATTTTAATTGAAAGGTTAAAGCTTACTATCAGAACTATTATGGCATTCACATTGATGACTGGTCAAGTTTAAACAAAGAAGCAACATTTAGCGAGAAAACCTACCTATTTCTCAAAACAGGTAAGTGTGTAATCCTGAATCTGGTTCAGGTTATAACTCTCTGCTAACACATAAGTTAGATAAGGCCATAAGATAACTAAATCACAATTATTGAGACGTACATACGAACCTGTGACTTCTTTGTAAAGATAAATAGTTGTGAAGTGTATGTTATGTTATTTGTGACAACTATTTGCCCAAGAGATCTCTATCTTTTTATAAAAATTCTGGAAGGAATAGTTGGAATCATTTTAATTACGATCCAAACTTTTAGTAAGACAATGACATGACACCGCCAAAGTTCTACCTACCCGAAAAGAAATTCAGAAACATAAATTTCTACATAAGCATATATGTTATAAATACCGCCGCGTTCACATTATGATATGCCTCGGAATACGTCGAGATAAAATGTCCCGAGCCCTGCACGCAGTAAATGGAGACTCGATTTGTCGTACAAAGTGTAAATTTATGACTTTTATGAGTTCCGCATAATTCTGACTCGGATCCAGACTCGGTACGTTTTATGCGGCTTTTATGACTCATTACTCTTGCCAGCTCTTATCAACAATGCGTAAGTGGTATGTTTGTGTGGGATTAAGGATTTGGGAAGCGAAGTATTGAGTTCATTTGACGGAAAAGAACGTGCGGTTGAAAATAATATAAATAGATATACTTTAATATGGTAGTCAGATAGACGAAATATTGGTATTGTTATGAAACGAAATGGTTTACCAGGATCGGAACTGATCTGAGGATTTGTGATCTCTGTCTATCTCTCTAACGGGAAACGAGTCTGATATGTATGTATGTATATACTTATCGACCATTATCACTTAAAGGGTTATCAGAGGGTCGTGTATCTAACAGAGCTATGTTATTTTGGAGATTTTGGAGTTATGTTAGAGATTTTTTGGCTACTTGAATCTGTGAAGTAATCCCATAGACAGCATCCATCGTTTCGTTCCGAGGAATAAGTAGGTTACGTCAGGCTATTTTCTCTCTTTGTAGAAATAGTTGATTTCGCTAATAGTTGAGTTCGGTAGTTAAAGATTTAAAATTCTAGTTAGAATTATTGTTGATTCGTAGCACTATTTTTCCAAAGGTATAAAAAATATTTAAAATAGCCGCTTTTAATGATGTTTACTTTATCGCAAGATAGATAATCGTCCCAGTCATGATTTTCTTATCCTACATATGTAACAAAAATCACTCACTATATTACAAAAAAAACACTGAAAAACTAAAGCCTTCGCGCAAAAGTACAAGCTGTATTTATTTTTCTCGTATCGTAGTACTATTTTTCCCAAGTTAAACTAGTGTCAATTTTTGGCGTACGCACACGCCCCCTTTAATTTCCTCGGGGAACGATAGATGGCAGTAACGGTCCCTCCAGAGCGATGGAGGTCAACTCAAATTAAAATCCCGCTGTCTGATAAGGCTTTGGAGGTTACGCAATATTTACATACAAGGAAAAAATAACTGAAAATGTAATCTTTGTAGGTTAGGTTCTTGTTTATTATAAATCGGGGCATAATGGACTGATCCTGTGGTAATTTGGGATGGGATTAAATGTAAATTACTTGTCATTCTTCTTGTTGTGTAAGGGGTGACTAAGAAATTTTGAGTACCTTATACAGTAAATTCCATATTTACTGGGTAATGGGTAAGTAACTGGTTGCTAATGTTTCATACTAATAACTTGGCATACTCGTTAGTAATGCTAAAAGTAAATGAGAAGATTTGAAATTTCCTTAATTATGTCTACTCTGAATCATACTGTTTAAGCATAAAATTTCCTATTCACATTCAGACTCAGAGGCACTTCCTCAATGTTTTTGCTAAAAGTGATGGAAGAGGTATTATATATCTAAAGACAAATGCTATCGGCCCTAGCAGTGGTAGTCATTCTATGGCCACCTTGATTCCACGTGTTGACCAGATACTCAGTTCTCAATGAAATAGGTATTAAGACTTGTCGCCATTTACTACCACTGACTATTACCTGCTCGGGGAAAAAGTAGGTTTTCTCACGATATTTTCCCTCATTTTAGTATTTCGTGTACTTCACATATGTATTTTTAGTAACTCCCAGGTTCTATCTACCCCGAAAGTTATAAGGGGACTTGAATGAATGTATGACTAAATACATTATCGTGATTGATGCTTTAAATTTAGAAACATGAACATTAATTTATTATCGTGAAAAAAGCAAAATGGAATCAAACGTTCCGAAAGTGAACAAATTCATTTAACAAATTCCAACCGTCAACATTTGTGTGTCACTGAAACAGGGACATTCCTGCGTATTGCATTTCAGCTACTTTTGCTCGGTTTGAATACAATTCTAGTTTAATTTTAAATGTTTTAACCAAAACCACAGCAAATACATATCTTGGTAAGATTAACTAAAATGCACAGCTATATACTATATTATGCTGATAAAATAGAAAAAGGAATAAGAAAAATTAAATAACTATTAAAACAGGGTGACGTTAGGAGTACCTATAACCGCCGAGTGTGTATGAGAAGATGTATGAGTGACAATGGAATGGAAATGGTCTGTCAGGATTGGAACAAATGGGGATCCGTCAGTCAGGAATACGTGAAGTGTACGTAAGTGTGCATGTAAAAACTACAGTAAATAATAAAATAAACGATAAAATAGGGTTTTAATGTTTATTGAGATAAAGTTAAGCGTCTTTTTTGTTACTGTATATATTACAATGTACTCTGTGCACTGTACAAACGTGTGCTATTGGGATCAAATTGGAGAAATTGCACAAGCATGCATGAGAAGGTTAATGGGGTGCGTGAAGCAAGAGATTTATATCGTAATAGGTGGTAATCGATAGTCTCGGCCAGGTGTTTAGGAAATAAAGGCTTAGATATTCGTTTATTAATGTAAGTATGTAACATGTGATTCTGATAATAATATTTGTGGATTAAATAAATATATGTTTTCATATTGGTGGCAGATTCCATCGAAAGAGCGTGTTTTGTGTCATATAACAGTTTTATATATATTTTCATTAATATTTATATATTTATTCTTAGTTTTTTAATAAAACATAAACATATAAAACATATTATAATGTATATATGTTAATACATTTTAAATAAACTATATATATATATATCTGCTGTATACGCCCATATTTGCATATGTGACAGATATGGAGATAGTTTTAATTTAGTTTTAAGTATTGATTTACATACGTTTGTCGAGGATGTATCTTTACTCAATAAATAAATTGCGAAAGAAATCAATCAAGTATATAGATTCTAAACTAGTCCAAATAATTCTTTTCACAGATAGGGACCTAAATTGCTTTAGTGTTGTATTTCCCTAGCACATATCACTCGTGCAAATAGATCGAACAGGGTTTAAACCAGCACATCGTTCCGAAATGTTATTCCTTAATGAATATTGCTCGGAGCACCATGCTGTTTTAATTGCTAGTGTGTTTTGGTTTAGTTTAGTTTTTCCTTTGAAAAATGAAACAAAACTGGTAATGGATATTTTGCATTGAAAAATGTAAGGTTTCTATTACTTGAGAAACATGCTTACATGTAATAATGAATTCATAAAGAGTTATGATTTTGTTAATCAACAAAATCAACATGACTCATTTTAGTTAATAATCAATTTAGATTTAAGAGATTCGGGATTTATTCTCATGATGAATATAAGCCCCGTTAGTTATTAATCATGAATCAATTTAGACTCATGATTTGTTTATTAAAACACAAACATATGTCTTTCTATCCTTTTTATTAAAGTTATGGTGTATTTATTGCATTAAGAAGGAATCAAGGTGACAGGTTACAATACTTACACCATTAGTATCCTCAGTTTTTAGTAATTTTACACTCGTATAGTAATTTTTACATAATGATATATATTCTTAAAGGAGTATTAAATGTTTTTGAGAACTTATTTCCTGTCTGTTATATTTTTTTTATAATTAACGTGAGTTTTCATACAAAGACAAACACGTTCACGACCACTAACCTTTGCGAGGTAGTTAAAAGTGCAAGTTTCTATCGCCACAATCGCGGAGGTAGTAATTCCACGCCCACCTAAAACCCACTTGTTGACCAGATAGTCCGTACTCAATGTGACAGGTGGTAAGCCATGTCGCCATTTACAAGCATACTAGTATATATGTTTGTAAACAACTCAAACTGAAAAGACTTTGTTGTTAGGTTGTTCTGAGGTCTTAAATAAGCTTTTTGCAGCGCCGTACAGCTGTTTAAAATGCAAATAGCAGCAGGGACATATTCCAATAAGATGTTAATGCAGTGTACGTTTTTATTGGCCACGGCTTTCGTTTCCAACGAAACTTAATTAAAATGCTAAGTGCTGCATTGTGCTGAAGCCGCGAATGCACAAGTACTTTGAACTGATGGATGATGAAACGTTTTTCCTGATCGTGGTATACCATTTTCACTTCAATGACAGGTGTAGTTGTTGGCATACATACGCGATGATTATAAGTTACTCTTTTAACGTTTTATCTTAATTATCGAACAAGCTTTCTGTTATATCATTTCCGAATTATATTGTCTGTGTCTTCTTCTATTTTTTTCATTTATGCGTCTTGTGAATAAAGTTCCTTTCCCGTTATCAGCGCCTAGTATCCATAATAAGAGGTCTTCTTGATGTAAAATTCGTGTAAAGCTTTAACATCTACAACAACTTCATCACTCTTGTATGGTGTTAAAATGTTCACAGTCCTATCTCTTTAATTAGGGAGTAATGTTACTCCATACATACATATATTCACGCCTCTACGTCCGCGCCACGACCTCATCACCACCTGGAAAGATCTTGACAAATCTCCCTTGCTTAACTCACACTCATTAACCTTGACTATCTGGTCAACACGTGGGTTCGAAGTATCCATAGAATTGCTACCTTCGCAATTGCGCAGATGGACATCTGAACCCCTGACTACTTTATTGGTGGTGAACGCGTTTGTTTGTCTCTTTGTCATTAGCTTTCTCATAAATGTTCTTCTATTATTCGTACATCCGCCTTACAAATGATTGTATCTCAAGGCGGATCTTCGTACATCCGAATTGAGATGTTTTCGATTCGGTATTCGGCCTACCCCGTCCAACTCAATATTACACTTTGGCTCTATAAAGTCCTAAATAACTTATAATTATTACGATTCTCATTCACTCCCTCAAAACTCAAACAGGACAATAAAGACATTATCTAACTCTCTCTTATTTTAGGAAACAGCAGTAAACCATTGAAATAAAGCCTTACCGAAGAACAAGGAAAGGGTGCCCCATATTTTCTGTCACCTTGTGAAAACACAGTCGTTAAACAGAATTTATCGCTTGTTGAAAATGAAATGGCAAACAGAGCATTGTGAATACTTACTAAAGGGGACGTCTTTATAAAAAATACTTTACTGGCTTACTTTTGCTGATTGGGGACTTGGAATGTAGCTAAATGTATGTCTTAGAAATAAGTGATTATGTCAACGTTTTCGATTTTATAACCTTAATTAATAAGCTTTAAAATTTAATTACCAATAAATATAATTAACCTTTTTGGAATGATCTGAAACTCAATAGATTGCAGACTAGGAGCAGAATGAAAAAACATATTAGATATTTTGCATAAACTAGTACGAGAATACGCATAATATACTCGATCATAAAATATACCTAAACATGTAGGTTATAGATATTTATATTGGCATTTGTCTTCTATCATTAGCCGTGTACAGCTTAAGGAAAATGCCAACCTATTCGCGAAGGCTTTTCAGGAGCTACGATTGAGTGACTGCCAAATGTGAAGGTGAGCTACGAGTTACGCTCGCAGATTTTCGTAGCAATTATTTCCGAATTTCGTAGCGTGTTTTTGTTATTTCGTTTTTCTTGCTCGTTTTTATAGAACTATATTACGTTTGAATTTTGAGAAGATTTGGGATTTGAATGATATGTAATCAGCTGCTTTTGTGATAACTAAGGACTATAAGTCATTTTTAGACGATGGGCTAGCAATCTGTCTTTAATATTTGGTGTTAATCTCTACACAATCCTGATATTAATACTTTAGTTAACCAAGAAGTATCATGTTTTAACCTTCATTTCCACCCTAAAGTAAGAAGGTGAGTTTGATATGTATGATAAAAAGAAAATCCTTATGCCTAAAGAAATCGTCATAAACACCTTTTATGGGGTGTTGAAAGTAAAATAGGGAACACATTGCCGTAAAAACGCCACCCTTTCAAATCCCTATAAAGAACATTTAAAAAGAGAACGGTCCTTATGAACCTTTGAATGGTTCCTTTTCTACGCTCTATTTGTTTTAGTGTTGCCATAAAATATTTATTACAATGCGACTTACGTGAATTTTATTTGTTCCTAAATTGAACTGTATTGGCAATTGTTTTTTTCAATTTTGAATTGTTTCTTTGTTGCAATCACAATAACTTTCTAGACAGATCGGAAGATTTACTTTTACTGTATTGGATAAGATTTGATTTGATGTGATATTTGCAATATTTACTTATACAAAAATGGCTGTCATCATTTTATAGGGAAATTGAATAAACACTTCACAAACACTATTCCTTGTACTACTACACTATTTCGTTTCGTAATAATTAATTAGTTAATTGTTTAAAGAAGCCAAATAGCATAAACAAACGGTATTAATCCAAACAATCGACCAATCAGTATGCATCAATCGAGGTGAAATCAACAGCTGACGCAAACACAACGTTTAAAACAATTTCCAGAGACACGTATTTTAGGAAACACCGCTGCAATGATTTGGGATGGGAAACTATCGTATTATTCGATAAATTTTGCGTGAAAATATGATAGTATGGGCACTGAGAAAAGCTAAGTAAAGGTAAATAAATAATATGTGTTAAATCATCAAATGATTTTACTAATAGTCATAAAGTGAAAATGTAGTAGTTAATTTAGTAATTCGACGTAGCTCAGTTATTTGGGCTTGGCTCTGTATCAGTGGGTACAGGGTTCAAATCCCGTTTGAGCATGTACCAATGGAAATGAATTTCTATGTACATTTTAGTAATAAAAACACATTTATGAAATGCGTTGAATTATACGGTGAGGGAAAACATCGTGAGGAAAACTACCTGTTCGTCGAACAGGTAATAGTTAGTGCTTGTAAATGGCGACATGGCTGACCACCTGTCACATTGAGTACTGACTATCTGGTTAACACGTGGGTTCGAGGTGTCCATAGAATTACTACCTTCGCAATTGCGGAGATGGACACCTGAACCTCTGACTACCCCGCAAGGGTTAATGGTCGTGAATGCGTTTGCTCAGTTATTTGGGGCTTGACTCTGTATCAGTGGGTACAGGGTTCAAATCCCGCTTGAGCATGTACCAATGGAAATGAATTGAGCATGTACCTTAGGAGACATTATGACTTATAATTATGTTATATCAGCACTTTCGACATTGTAATTGCATTAAAATAAATATTTAATAACTAACCTATCACTTAATAAAAAGTGATCGCCCTTAACCTTATCGTATCGATCTTCTACAACCGGAAGAGAAAATCAAACAGGAATAATTTTAACTCGAAACTACATTTTAAAAGCATTGCCCACCCCTAATCTATCCCCATAGACAAATCTATCTCCACTCTAACTCTGTCACGAGTCCCAACAAAAAGCTCTGACAGGAACTAGCAAGGAGTTTTACGACCTCGTTAGAGTATTATGGCCAGCTACAATGCTATGAAACCTTTGTGGATGGAATTATGACTTTTGCGTACAGTTTCTGTGAGTACTGGCCAGTTTGTTGGTTTCAATAAAACCTTTTTGAGTATTCCGAAATGGAGTGCAGTTTTGTTTTGTTTGTGAAGGGGATTTGAAGGGGAGTATACTGCATAGTTTTTAACTATTATAGTATTGTTATAGTGTGTACGATTATTACACAGTATAATGCTATGAGAAAGATAACATAAACCAATAGCACAAATTTTCTTAAATTTCTAAGACCTAAATATAAGTAATTTCGGTAATGTTAGTCAGCTTGGTGTCTAATCTACTTTTTGAATCGTAGTGTTGTCTGTCCATTTGCTTTGTATATCCATCATTAATAAAATCAATATCATTTATAACTACTTACTTTTCTGAAGATCCGTTCAGCGGTTCCGCCAAGTTCTGAAAAGAAAATAATATACATATATTACTTATCGTAATAGTATACATACATAAATTAACGTACTTTAATTGACTTGCTTAATTGAACAGAACCTTAGAAACATAAGAAAATCTTCTTGGTCAATTAGTAGCATGTATCTTGGATCTTACTTCATTTATATCCATACAACTCTATATACATACGAATCTTATCTTGATAAAATACTTTCGTTCATAGGAATCCATTTTACAGTAAGTATATCTTTATCGCTATTTGATACTTACACTCTTCTTATTAAGCTGACCCCTACGTAACCATTGACCTTGGAAATGGCGTAGTAATTATACCGTCCCCATAAGTACATAAGAAACTTTTGATTGGGTCAAAGGTAGCATCAAAAAAGGATTTGTACTAAATACCTTTCCCATTTCATAGTCCCTTTTTAATTAATGTGATTTTAGAATGTTTGTGTCTAAAGGTGTCGTACTTTTGTATTTGTGTCTGTCTCTCAATAATGATCGTCGTCATTTTAACGTTAATGTTTGTTATTCATCGCAAATACGCACTCACATTCAAAATCTTTGTAAGAATTGTTGTTTGAAGTTAACTAACTGTAAATATCTCGGTGATTATAGGAGATTTTCAAGAAACTATTGTACAGTATCTACTTTCTCTTTTCTAGATACGTCTTAATACGATAACCATCCTACAATGATTCTCCCAATCTTGTATACTACTCATCAATGTAAAGTTTGCAGCTTTCAATTTTTTTTGTCACTACATAATATTATTTCCAAACCACTGTCATACAATTCTTGACTCTATTCAACGCAATATGCCACTAAATTTCCATTACTCCACAATGCCACGATACATCGCAATATCGATAAAAATAACACTCGATTCGATAATAAATCGATATTGCAATACGATACCGAATACATTCGCTACATTGTTATAGAGGGTCAACGCGACTATTCGAATGGAATAATCTTGTTTATTTGATGTGGTTGCATCCGCGATTGCATCGATTTAAAGGCTTTCCTGCGTGCCTAGTGTTATGGTTTACATATACATTAGCATCATATTCGACATACATACACATCACGCCTGATTCCCTGTAGAGGGGTAGGCAGAGATCACGGGTTCTCATTTGTCCCGATCCTGACAGACCACTTTCGCTTCATTGACACTCATGCACACTCGCCGGTTATAGGTATTCCTAACGTCTCCTTTTTATATTCGACATATATTTACATATTGAGTGTAGTGTATATTATGTATATTTATGACGAAAGGACGTGAAAAGAATATTAACTAGCTACCGTTCTTCCTGACATGACGTAGGAGGCGACTAAGGGACTAAGAGAAATGGAATCTATTGGGCTATAGGCTAACGACCTGTCACCAATGTTACATATGTCATCACAACCCTAATATTTACGCTAAAAAGTGACTTAGGTGATATTATATCTCCAAGGTTCTGCCCACCCCGAAAGGGATTAAAGGACGTGAATATATATATTTACATATTGAGTGTAGTGTGTCACTATATTTATTATATTATCTCGTGCTAGTCTGGGACGTTAAAAGGTGTGGACTAGCTGCCGTTTTTCCCGGTATGTAGAGGGAGACGACTAAGGGACTAATGCTAAAAGCAATTGGAAGATTGATTAGATACCTGTCACCAATGATCGATATGAATTCGCAACCCCAGTATTCATGCTACGAAGTGACCTAGGCGATATTACTTCTTCAAGGTTCTGCCGACCTCAAAAGGGATTAATGGACGTGAATGTACATGTTTGAATGTAATCTATAATATCAATGATATGTGAATATGAAAATGAAGTAGCTACCTTTCTTCTTCACTAACTTCGCTTTAGTTGAAGCGACCCATTTACTCGTTCAAGTAAATAATGAAGATCTAAAGAGTTAACCATATGTATGTTAGGTAAGGGAAAACATCGTGAGGAAACCTGCCTATCCCTCGGGATATGTAATAGTGAGTGATACGGTTCACAACCTATCACGTTGGGTGCTGTCTATCTAGTGAAACGCGGGCTTTGAAATACCCATACCTAATATGCCTTCAAAATTTCGGAGATGGACACTCAAGCCAGAGGCTACCCCATTTTAATAAAAAAGGGAGTGTATGTACACAATTTGTGAAGCGTATGTATATTATGTTTATGTTACTACGCCCCATATTTCAAATATCCTCAGTTTCCTATAATAACTATTACATTTTATTTATAGTAGGACTAGATAGATATCAATAACAAGTAGATTAATACATTATATTCTATACTATCTAATTAGACGCTATATTGAAAAAGGGTGACGGTAGGAGTACCTATAACCGCCGAGTGAGTATGAGAAGGTGTATGAGTGTCAATGAAGCGAAAGTCTGTTAGGATCGGGACAAATGAGGATCCGCCTCTGCCTACTACAGGCAATCAGGCGTGATGTGTATGTATGTATCTAACTTCGTAAAACAAGTACGGGAACAGGTAACAACGTAACAGCTATCTAGTAACAAGCTGCGATCGCTCACGTAGTTTATTACTTAAAAGCATGTAAGCGAAATGAGCTTCGATCCATCGGTAATGAGCCACTCTGCAAGGTAAATAGATGGGCTAACAACCGCCCGGATGCTACGATGGATGCGAGATGAAGTTACTATGTAGGTAATTGTGTACGAGAGATGAATATTTCATAAGCGCTTCGACTGCATAAGTTTATAATAACATTTTATGTTGCGTCTTTACGGAGAGGGGTGTAAAAAGGGAAAAGGTCGCGATGTAATATTGATGTTGTGGTCTGAATAGGATGTAATGTTATATAATATAAAGTTATTTTCGGTACGGATTGGGTTTTGAAGACATTAAACCTCCTGTTCCATATTTAGCATAACTATTATATTGTAGTGGCAGTAATTCATCGCGTTAAGAATACTTACTCTTACAATAATTCTAACATTGATTAATCACTTTCTGCAACCACAAGACACGAAAAATAGATAGATTTTTTACTTTACAGTTCAGCAATATATGTCAATAAATATAAATAATAAAAAGCGTTTATTTACAGCCACAAAAACATATCCAATACAAAACGTTTACAATAAAAAACTTACAAAGTAGGGGGTAATTTATGCATGTTACTGTCGCAGAAAAAGGGTTCTAATTCAGCTGGGTATGTTGCGTTTGGAGGCAAACACAACGCTGGTCTCATGTCTGAACCACTATTAACAGTTTGTACTAATATGTTCTTATTTTCAACATAATTTACATGAGTGTCGATAAGTATCTCAAGCACGATATAATCATAGAACAATTCTACATAGACCTAACGAAACAGGAACGAAGTTTAAACAAAATCACCTATAATTTTCCACCTTATACCATTTGCTTTACAAAGATAATACAGCATCTCCACCTATCCCGTTGACCCAGATATCCGGTCGGGTGTAAATTGGATACCTTGCCTCCATGATGTGAATACGATGGGATTGGAAAAGAAATTCTGATCTCAAAGCTATTGTCACTTAATCGTGGTATTCTGCATTGATGCTAGGAGAAAAGTCCTTGAGGAAATCTGACTATTTTTAGAGCTCGGGTAATATTCACGGCAATATGGGACGATGTCTGTCACATAGGATATCTGAGGATATATGATTTTATGACGGTGGTGAACTCTAACTACTCTAAAAAGATTAATGGTTTTTAGTCGATTGAGTTTATCGTAACTTAGAGATTCTTAAAACTTAATTTAGCTTAATTGACATCCTGAAATATTATTATATACCCTCGACTATTATAAGTTATTCAATCAAGCCTATTGATAAAGAATGATTTTCCACTGGTCTTTTATTGTTTTGTTCAAAATTTTGAAAGAAAAAGTAGTTATTCAGCATTCTGTATACTTACTAGAAAATCAAAGTATGTTTTCAAATCATATTAAAGTGACCACTAAAAATAGCTTTAAATCTGTTTCAGATGAGTCCCATGGGCACTTTAAATTCATTTCCATAATAGCTTTATTTAAACGATTAATCCCTAAGTCCCAATATGAATAGCAATTAAACCTGCGAACGCTAAATAACATTTCTAGTTGTCATTTCCTACTAATTTGGTCCCATAAGAGACACAAGGGTTTAAATTACTCTGCTAGTTTTTTTATATCAACAAGAACAAATACGATTCACGATTTAAATATACACGCTCTCTCCTTTGTTGTGACGAGGAAGTCAGAAGCTTGAGTGCCCATCTCCGAAATTTCTAAGGCATGTCAGGTATGATGCACTCAAAGTCCGCTTTCACCAGATAGATAGTATCTAACGTGATAGGCGGCAGTGAATATCGTCGTATACAGGCACCGGCTATTACTTATTCCGAGGGAAAGGCAGATTTTCCCACGATGTTTTTGCTCACTGGATTCGAACCTACGAACTTGAATAAGATCGGTGCATCTAATTAAAGTTGTTATACTATCTCAAAGGTTCCATCCACACCGAAACGGATTAAAGTACGTGATTGTTTACATTTCAAAATATATTATATTAGTTATAGTCTTCTATCAATTTATCAAGTTTCCTCTCACTATAAACCAGAGACCCAAGTTCTCTAATGCTTTGCTAATCTACTACCAACTTCACTCCATTACAAAAATGATATAGAACTACAATTGTACAAGTAAGAAAGACAGCTAGTTACTCAATATACGTCCCAAACCGTCGGTGATCCGGTGCAAATGCGGCGTGAAATGGTTCTCGTGTTAACCCCGTTTCAAGCTGCCTTCACCCGAACTTCGGAACAATAAAACATTTACGCTCCGAAAAAAGATTTGCTTCCATTCGGGAAAGCGATTGCGGAGTGATAGCTGAACTGGGTTGGTTTCGTCTTTGTACTAAGTTAGTTTGTAGGATATATTGTTTTACATACACACACATCATGCCTGATTCCCTGTAGATCCTGACAAACCACCTTCACTTTATGACACTCATGTACATATAAACACATCACGCGTGATTCCCTGTAGAGCGGTAGGCAGAGATCACGGATCCTCCTCCTCATCAACATTAGGCGGTTAGAAGTTCATATTGCTTACGTCTCCCTTTTTCAATATTGCCTCTATCTGACTGTCATATGTCCTAATGGGCCGGCCCCTAAATAACCGTCCTTCCACTTCACCCACATATATTCATTATAATGTTTTGTGGCTTGTATATCTGTTTCCAAAATACAAACATCCGTGTTTATAGCTTAAGAGATTGTTAAGATAGATTAACTACTAATAATAATGATGCATACTATATCATTGCAGTATGTTTTACTGTGTCACTGAAAGGTACGTTATGTTTGACGTTAAAAGACGAAGCATAAAATATCTTTTACTTGTGACAACTACACTGATTAAAAAGGCATTTTTTAGAGACCATCTACTCCTTTACTCGTCTCATTAACACGGGCTATATATTGTCTTTCAGGTAGGCAAACTAAGATCGTCTTTTAAATATTTTTCCTTCTTCTAACTACTTTCACCACTATATCACCACCTTTCTGTAATCGCACAAAATATATTAACGCAGCAACAGATTTTAACTAATCTAGTATTAGCTCAAAGCCTAGCCAAGGCCAAAAGTGTGTCAGGCAAAGAGTTTTGATTTACTATGACAAACAATCCCCAACAGTTTCCCAGGCAGGCGATAAATATTTGCCCGTTGACACGTTAATGGGCATAGCGATATACGGGCTGCGCTTGAAATTGATATATGCTTATAGAAATATTGTAGACTATGTTTTGGATACTATGAACTAGTGTATAAGGTCGCACATTATAAATAATTGAACATCGACCTCATTTCCGATGCGTTTAGGAGATAGTTATGAATAGTTAATAGATTATATAAGCTACGAACTTTCAATGCGGTCTTAGCGAACGTTGATATCTTTTCGTGTGATTCGGATGAGTTTGCCAAAGCCGTGATGAAGTTATTTGATTAATTTATTGATGATTTATGTTATAAGTATATTATTATATTTTATTGCATACGCAATAGGTTTACCTGTAAGGTATGAAATACTATTGTAAATAAATAAAGTTAGGTATAAGAAAAGATTCATGAGTGAATGTGCGTAAGTTAAGCGAGGTTAGTCGGAATCCGTCAACGTATAGGCGAGAAACCATCACGTACCTTCGCATAAGCTATCATAAAACGGCATAAATAGCATGCATGTGTTTAAAAGGACTTTTGCTTTTCTTTTGGTATGAACAGGTCCACAAATACACTACCGGTCTCTAGTTTTGCAAAATCATAAAATCGTTTTCATCAAACTTAGAATTTAGCATTTGGACATGTTATGAGGATGAATGATAGCAGATTGACAAAAGCCATATATATATTTGAATGAAGTAGAAGGGCTTTTACGTAGGGGCCGGCCCAATAAGACATATAACAGTCAGATAGACGCTATATTGAAAAAGGGTGACGTTAGGAGTACCTGTAACTGCCGAGTGTGTATGTGAAGATGTATGAGTGTCAATGAAGCGAAAGTGGTCTCTCAGGATCGGTAAAAATGGGAATCCGTGATCTCTTGCTATCGCTGTACAGGGTATCAGGCGTGATGTGTATGTATGGATGTAGAATTTAGCGTAGCGTACATAGTAAAATATGTTCATCTATACTATTCAGTATACTCGTACATCCTATACGAATCTATTCCATACCTTACCTACAGTACTCCAACGGTTAAGTATCGTTGAATGAGACGTCCAAGTTAGACGTACGTAACTTTATTTAGCTTAAGCCAAGTTAACTGAACTTGAGTAAAGGGGTTCTTTGTAACAGTCCCTGGAAAATAGAATGTCGTTCAAAGAAATGAGATTTGGAGCCAAGAGAGCATCAAGAGATGCACTACGGATTTTAGATACGAACGCTTTGTGCGGCTTTGCTTGGGATGTGATAGAAGTATATAAAAATATTTTATTTGTTTAAATCTACACTTGTCGATCTTTACTGGGAAAATTTCAATGCAATAGGCAAAGCGAAATGTATAATATATCTACAATAATTACAACATCAAAACTCATAATCTACTTAAATAATACACGTAAGAAGAATGCTAACTAGCTGCTGTTCTTCTCAGCATGTCGTAGAAAGCGACTAAAGGACTAAGGGTAAATAGGATCAATTGGGCGATGGGTTAGCAACCTGTCACCAATTCTCCATTATAACATAACGATCCTAATGGGGTTCATGCTAAAGAGTGACCTAGGAGACATTATATTTCCGTGGTTTTTTCCAACCCATAAAGCATTAAAGGACGTGAATGTATATCTATGTATGTAAGTAAAATATAGGAGTATGTATTAGCGTGTCTAACAAACAAACGGCTCAAACGTACTGCAATAGAACCTTGTATGTACGAATTGCGTTTGGCTTTGAAATATGTTGAGACTTGACACGGGGTATTACATGCATGGAAATAAAGTGCTGTACTCAAGCATGCGATGAGTAAGAGATGAAATTCTGTGAAATTAAATTTCGGTATTTGCAGTGTGCTTTTTATTTATACTATTAATACGATAAAATACGATGACCTCCGCAGCGCAAACGGTTAACGCTAATTATGGGGTCTGGTTTCGATTCCTGGTGAAGGAAAAGTTAAGAAAGAAGAACTACCTATTTCTTCTGCATTCTAGTCTGGTCTTTGATTATACATATTATGCTTTATATGTATTTATCTATCTATAATAGGTACTAGTACCCTTAACATAAGCCTTAAAATAACTTACCAACAGGCTAGTTCAATTAGAGTGTCTCAAATATTATTATATAATATGTATGTATTATGTACCTATGCTCAAGTGAACAAAACTGACAGAAATACACTTAGAAATTAGCTGATGGCTAATTCATAAACCAAATTAAATATAAGACTCCTTAGAGCTATAACTTGCTAATGGTTACTAGCCTATCGCCTCGACAAGGGAAATTTAGCCTGTAGTACTTTAGTCACTTCTTACGAAGGCTAGAAGGCAGCTAGTTACATTCCCTTTAAGTAAAGGAATAAATGATTATTTATTTTATTCAAATCCTTACCTTAACGCGACAGAATTAGCTAACTTCCACCGGATATTTCGCGGATTATTCCTAAGGAGGCTTTCCAAATTGAATCAAGCGCTCAAGAGCCTGTTTAATCGCGTCTTTAGATAAGAATCCCTAGGAGTAGACAGAGATTTGGAAATATTTCTGAATGCGATTGAATGAAATTAATGTTTCTATGTATTTGTGTTTTTTATTGATAGATAGATACTCGTAAATATAATGAGGAAATTATCTTAGATAAGGAATATTACTTAACATTTATTTGTATAGTCTCTAACAAAATAAAACTAAATATGTACAAATTAAAACATTAAAAAAAACTTAAATCTAACAAAAAGTAAATATTTACACAGCGCCACTATTGTACCGAATTTAGCACCCAGAAGCAAAAGCCCCCAGCACACTAGCAGCGTTGCCCCGCTGGATAGCCAACGACTATTTTCACTATCTCTCTAACTATATAAATAAATGTTTAGCTATATTCCTACCATGAAATACCCCACAAAGAACTACGGTTGCAAAGTGTATGTATGTAATCTATACGCTCTCTCATTACCAACCTTATTTTTACGTGACACGTACTGTATTACGTGCTAAAAAGGTTTTTATCTAAAAGGGCAACCTCTTTGGTTAAGCAAAAACGTTGTCTGCCAAAAGTGCAAAGGGTGAGTGCCTAAAATGACTTCTTAACTAAAGCCTAGTACGTATGTACGCGTTCACGACCATTAACCCTTACTGGGTTGTCAGAGGTTCAGGTGTCCATCTCCGCAATTGCGAAGGTAGTAAATCTATGGCCACCTCGAACCCACGTGTTAACCAGATAGTTAGCACTCAATGTGACAGGTGGTCAGCCATGTCGCCATTTACGAGCACTAACTAAAACCTAGCTTTTAGATAACAATGATATGAGCGTGTGTATTTAACATATAAACATAGTCCACGCCTCTACTTTCCTAACGGAATAGACAGACACTATCCGCCACATTGAACGATCCTGACAAATATAGCGTATGTCTTTGACATAAACATACATAGTCACGTCTCTACGTCCTCAACGGGATAGGCAGATACTATCGGGCACATTGAACAATCCTGAAAAACCTCTTTTGCTTAATTCACACCAATGAACCTTCTCATACATGCTCTTCTGGTCTGTTCAATATGTATACATTGAAGGTTTTAAAAATTAGTAACTATAAAAGCAGAATATGTGTGAAATGTTGTATGGATGTCAATGCATTTTAAGGGTCTATCAGAATATCAGGGTTGATTGTGTGTCATTTCACACTTCAACCATACACTGAGATGGGTCCATTTCTCACAGGCACATATTTGACAATTTAAGATTTAAGGTTATTTTTAAGTTTTTTTTGTTAAATGTTCTTGTCATTTATTTGTGTCAATTGTGTGCTTTTGTGAATAAAGGTTTATTATTATTATTAGTGAAGCGAAAGTAATTTGTCATAATGGGGAGAAATGGAAATCTCTTATTTCTGTCCAGTCCTTTTTAGTAAGATAGACGTGATAATAACTATGAGGATATGTATAACCACTTTCACTTCATTACCATTCATACACATTTACATTATAGGTACTTCTAACTTACTGAACATACTTATACTATTCATGTTCTTTAATTCTTTTCAAAGTGTAAACAACCTTGGAGATACGATCACCTTAGTCACTTTTTACCTGAATATTAGGGTTGTAATCTCATATGGAACAATATTCACAACTTGCTAGCCCATCGCCCAATAAAATCCATATCAGAATAGTATTATATTATCTGTGTCAGAGCTACATGTCACCTTATACCACATGCTAGAAAGAACAGTAGCAAGTTAGCATTCTTTGTACGTCCCACGCTAGCTCGGTCCTGAATATACTTTAATATTACCACAATCATTCCGTTTTCTATCTATTCTACTACCTGTTCATTACACTAAGACAGTAAGACGTTAAATGCAAGTAATAAAGCAATACTTGTGGATACGAAGCTTGCTTATCCCGTTATTACCACGTTAATTGGTGACAAAACTGAGTTGTGTTAATTGAGATACTCCGCTCTGCAATGTACGTTAATTCGCGTAATGGACGCCTGAGGTGGGCGGGGCGAAGTGAAGTGCTGGGTAAGGTTAAGGTAAGGTTGTGTATCTATTTATACATATCATGTTATACATATATATTATATTTAATATCATATATGACTTACATCTACAAACAAGTTAGGTATTTAGTTACTTTACATAAGGAATATGTCAGATAGAGACCATACTGAAAAAGGAGATGTCAGAAGTACCTAACAGCACCGAGTGTGTATGAGAAGGTGTATGAATGTGAATGAAGCGAAAGTGGTTTTTCAGGATCGGGACAGATGGGGATCCGTGATCTCTGCCTACCCCTCTACAGAGAAGAAAAAGGCGTAATGTGTATTTATGTATCAACGTACATATAAAATTCACGTCTCCTAATCTCTTTCGGGGAGAACAGAACCGTGGCGACGATAACATCTCCAAGGTCTCTTTTAGCATGTATATTGGGGTTGAGATGTTATATGGAACATTGGTTTCAGTTTGCTAGATCATCGCGTAACAGATTCCATTCATCCCTAGTCTCTTTGTCCCATTCTACAAAGGGAAAAAAGGTAGCTAATTGGCATTCTTTTGCGTCCCAGCCTAGCACGTATAATGGTATAATTATATTAATATCTCTAGTATAGTTAAAGGTTCGAGTGTTCATTTATGTAATTGCAGAGTTAGCGGTTTATGGCCACGTCGAAGCCACGTGTTAATCAAGTAGTCAACACGTAATGTTATTGCTAGTAAACTATCAAACGTTATCATCATTTTAAAGAAGATGTGAGTTTATATTTTAGTGGAAGAGTATATAGTCAAGGGCTTTAATTCCACTAAGTTCCAAATGTCGAATTTAGTAGTTAAAGCTCAAATACTAAAGTATAAGTAAACTCAAACATACATACATATTCTCGCCTCTACGTCTTCAACAGGATAGGCAGAGCATATCGATCGCCACCTGGAACGATCTTGACAAATCTCTCTTACTTCACTCACGCCCATTAACCTGCCCATTTATACTCTTCTGTTCTTCATACTACGTACAGCCTTGAGAAGAATGTCTCCAATTTGATCTGTATAAGTTCTACGCAGCCTACGCCGTCCAACTCTTAAGCGTAAATGAACAAAGCAGTTGGAAATTGTCACTTTAAATACAAATAATAACAAAACCTATCACTTTTGCAGTATTTCGGGGTAGTCAGAGGATCTCGTGTCCATCTCCGCCATTGCCAAGGTAATATTTCTATGTCCACGTCGAACCGACGTATTAACCAAATAGATGTGGTACCCTGTTGTCGTTTACAATCACTGACTATTAAGACGAACAGTAAGGTTAAGGTTTAAGATAACACTTTCACGGCTTTTCGGGGTAGTCGTAGTATCGTGTGTGTTACCCACGAACTATGGTTACCTCAATTTCTCTACCTAAAGCACGTGATTGCAAGTCTGCCACCTCGTTCCAAACTCCAATTCATCATGAACACGAGTTGGCTTCAGAATAATTGCTTACGGAGTGGAAAAGTTGTAAACATTGGGCAAACAGAACGCGGTTCGTTTGAAACTTTCATTTGATTTAACGCGAAAGTCAACGTTTATTGGCTCTTGGTACCGCAACAAGCGTGCTCAATAAACTTTCTACTGTATAAAAGTATGCATTGATTTGTATTCTAGTTTTAAATAGTACTTTGAACGGGGTGAATAAGGTACATATATACAAAGTAGGCAGAGATCCCCATTGGTCGCTATCTTGACAAACAACTTCCCATTGACACTTACACCGTCTCATACACACTCAGCGGTTACAGGTACTTCTAACGTCACCCTATTTCAATATGGTGTTAGATAGACATATATTATGGGTCATATTATGTATGTCTTATCGGGCTAACCCCTGCGAAGCCGGCCTTCCCCTTCACCGACACATATTGCAAAAATTAAAAAAAAAAAAATTTATGTTTCATTTTGAAACACGTACTATTATTTATCACTCGAAGTGTATCATGCCCTATTGCTAAGTCAAACTCATAGCTATAGATTTACTTTTAGACTATATAATGATGATATATATGATTTTACTATTAGAGTACCAACCAACAAAAACTTTTAGTACTTATACTTATTCAGTACAATTAAAATTAGTAACATAATAACCTAATTATGTTTTTCGTTACTAACTCATGTAGGCTCCTTGTTTTATCTCAGTCTGGAGTAAATCATTCTAGACAGAATGCTGGCCTGCCTTCCAAGATGAAGGCTTTATAGGGTGTAACGAAGGTTTTTATATGTGGCAGTAAAGTTGTTAAAGTTCTATGGGACAGGTGTGTGATTGCGCGAGAATTGAATTGTTATTATCTGATAGCTCTGCCTAAAACAAGCTTTATTTGACAAACAACAGTATTATTTTTACTCTAAGTTAATAATTTTAATCTAGTAATATGTTTGTTTATTGTCATGTACTTGAACAGTATTAAACTACTTGAATTAATTCCGGCTTGCATTTATGTTTAAGTTACTGCCCTTTAGCTATTAAAGTTTAGAATGGATATATACGTGCTAATCTAAAATGAAAGTGGAACTCTAACTAGATGCCGTTCTTCCAGATTACAAGTTAATGACAACTTAATGAAATCTATAAGGTGATGACATTGCAATCTGTCACCATATCATCATAATTACCATATCAATTTCATCATATCTACGATGATTTTGCTAAAACTATCTAGATATATATTACGTCTCAGAGATTCATTCCATCACAAAAAAATTAAAGGACGTGAATGTACATGAAATGGAGTGTTGTCTGGTAACAGCGTTTATTGTAACATCCTTGTAAAGAGAACAAACTCTATCAGATAATTTCTTTTTTGCTCATTCTAATCTAGCTATTGCCAGTATCTTACTCTAGTTTTATATCAAGAATAACTTGAAAAAGACTTAGATTATTTACTTCACTCATTGTAAGTAAAACATTTAAATAATTATTACATAGTAAGACTAACAGATAAATGCTTAAAAGATGGAATGATTATTAACAACGATTGAAAAACATAAATTCTTTCAATAATTCATTAAAAAATTCGGATAGTATGTAATTTAAATAACTTATCAACTAATAAACAAAAATTTGAATTAGTTCTCAGTACTCTAATCAATGTCATCACTATCTAAACTTAGTTCTACTGACCTAACAATACTATCTATAAAGTCTTTTACACCCTCATTGGTATATAGACGTTATTATAAATGTATGTATATAATTGGCATGTCTCCCAGAGTTTGACAATAACAAATAAGTCGCTCCATTCCACTGAAATCCCACGCCAGAGTTTACTTGATATTCTCTTAAGTCTCTCCGTAATAAAACGTTGATAAAACGCTACATGCTAGATTAGAAGCTACATCCAGCGTACAATGGGCACTAACTTTAAGGGAATGGAAAGAGAACTTAGGTACTGAATTTTGTAATAGTAAATATAAATACATTTACAAATATTCATGAGGGAATGAACAAAAAAGTCGAAGAAACTTGGGTATTATTGCTTGTTATACTGTTCTGTATTATATTTGTGATTGAGAGTACAGGTTAGGTAATTACTCAAAAATATCGAAGAACGGTATATAGCATATGACCATACCATAGTCACCTTTTGCAACAAACGTAAAGAAATTAGCTAGCTAGGGTGTATTCTATCCAACTCTCGGCCTAGTATATACTCGTATTTACAGAAAAATATTTATACATACACCCGTGTATTTAGTTTCATTTAGCACGACTATAGGTAGCGATGTCATTAATTTGGAATATTCATACAGGTTTCTAATCCACTGCCTAGTTAATCATGTTTTACTATAGTCCATTTGGCATACATACATGCATAGATATATTCACGCCTCTACGTCCCCAATGGGACAGGCCGAGACTATCGATCGCCACCTTAATCCTGACAAAACTCTTGCTTCACTCACACCTATTAACCTTCTCATACTCTTCTGCTCTTGAAGCTACCTACACCTTTTGCCATTGCAGGTAAATGACAGCTACTAGCATTCTATTACCATCCCCAACAAAAGACAAACGCATTCACGACCATTAACCCTTGAGGGGGTATTGTATAGTATTATATTATCTGTGGCGGGGGTAAAAAGAGGTTCAGGTTTCCATCTCTGCAATTGTGGAGGTAGTAATTCAATATATACCTCGAAACCACGTGCTGAACAGATAGTCAGTACTCAATGTGACACGTGGTAAACCATGTCGCCATTTACAAGCACTAACTATTACCTGTTTGGCGATGTTTTCGATCACCGAATTATCATCATTTATTACGAAAATGTACATAGAAATCAAACTTATTTCCTTTGGTACATGCTCAAGCGGGATTTAAACCCTGTACCCACTTATACAGAGCCAAGCCCCAAACAACTGAGCTACGTCGAATTCGACCATCCCCAACTTGCACGGATTACGCCAAATAACACAATTGCTTCATGTATGGCAGTAAAACGGCGATAAAATGTATGTATCATAGCGAATGCTAACATTTTCATGCCATGTTATCAAGCCTGGCATAAAGTTTATTTCTGTGACTCGGAGGCTTTGGTGGAATCGTTAGAAGCCTTAATGGCGTCTTAGATGGATGTGGTAGGCTGCGTTTCGAGAATTACTGTTATGAGGGAGGTTAAATTTAGGTGCAGATATGATGTAATATAATGCGTAAAGTTAAATTAAGTCTCCTATGTAATGTAACATAATTAGTTGAAACGTTAGAGATAAAACATTAAACTATTGTATTAATTTAAAAGGTAATATAATAGTCGCTTGCTAATCTGGGACATTAAAAGAATGCTAACTAGCCACCATGCTTCCCGGCATGTGGTAAGACGCGACTAAGGTATAAGGGGCATATGAAATCTATCGGGCGATGGGCTAGCAACCAATCCATATGACAGCACAACTCCAATACTAGGATAATAAGTGACGAAGAAGATGTTTTCATGTCTCCATCTTTCTGTCCTCCCCGAAAGGGATTACAGGACTTCAATGTATATAGGATGAAATGTGCATGTAGGATAAAACATAATGTTCGATCTTATGTGAAAGAAGAGGCTTCACAGGCTTAACATTCATTTTCCGATCCTTAGTTTAATAGGAATAAATATTAATATGGTCGACATACGAGTAGTTTTAAGTTTAGTTACACATTTTTAAAAGTGAATAGATATTTTTAATGTACAAATTAGATTTACATATTTAAATACAAGTACATATATATTATACATGCATTAATATCCCGCCGATACCCATCTTGAATGATTCTGACAAATCTCCCTCGCATCGCTCACAGCCATTAATCTTCTCATTTCTTTTCTGTTTACCATATTACGCACGCATTATAATAAATTTGGGTATTTTAGCATAAATAGTAATTGGGTGAGGTATAATGTTGTACAATTCACTTAATTTTAGAAAGACAGAAAGAACATTTATTCACTACTTATATACATCTTGACATAAGACTATTTATACACACTTTGACACAACAACAATACATATACGGAGTAGGCATTTGATGCAGTGAAAAGGTGGTCTCAGTATCTGCAGCACACAAACTAAAGTATGTATTAGAAAATATCAAATGGAAAGCCATAAGTTAGTTTATTGAAACATATACAACATACCTATATTAAATACATTCACGTACCTAAAACTCTGGTAGATAAAACCTTGGATGTATAATAATATGTCAATCAATTTCAGCAAAAATATAATATTAATTATTGACGACATATCACCAGTCCATTGCTAAGCTAAGCGGATATATGGAAATGAAAGGAAATTCTTTTTTTAATGTAATTATTTTTATTCTGTATAAGAATCATAAAGAAAAAGAAGGAATGAAAGGTAGCTAGTTAGAATTCTATTTTCATCCCAAATCCCATATGCTATATGATACTCATAGGAAAATATTCCAAAAGTTTACTACGATATTTTGGACTCGTGAATTTTGCACGAGGAAAATTCATTGTTTCTTATTTTTGAATGTGTGGCGTGTGAATTTCGCGATTCAATGGCCACGGCTGACACATTCTGACTGATGAATGAATATCTCTTCGTGATTGCAACGGATACGCGCTCAGGGGAAATTCTGACAGATAGGCAGACCATCGCATTTATCTATCGAGAGTAATGAAAGTAACTATGTAGATTTTCTCACGTTTTTTTCCTAATCGACAAACTCGTATATGCTATCGTCCTAATCGTATATACTCACAAACTTTTACATCTTTCGATAGAACCTTGGAGTCGTAATATCTACTAGTATTTCCGTAGCATTACTTACTGTACATTACTGGGATATGAGGTGACAATAATATAAATTAATGCCAGATAAGATTAACTTCGTAACTTTAACCTTATAATTAAAAGTAAATTTGCTAAAAAAAATGTTAGAGCGTCCAATAGATTCAGCGTATGAGTAGTTATACTAATGCCCTGTTTGACTCTCAGTATATATCTAGCACCTGATCTTCACAAAGTCTTTAATTATATTGATGTATCATATAAAATGTACGAATAATAAAAGCGTGAACTCATTCGACCATTAGTGATAGATATTTTCTCTTGTGGAAACAAAAACAAACATTTCTCGTTTCGTCACATATGAGCCTTTTAAATAAGGTGCGAACGTAATTAAGTTATTACGGATTAGGTAGTACTCCTACTGCCATCTTTGTACACGTTCAAAACGGATTTTTAAACTAATTACGTTTCGTGCTAACCTGCGATTTGGAAAATAAACTTATAATAAAAGCCTTATTTTAATAATAATAGCATGCCGTCCTAAAATGAGTTACATAAGTGCTGATCGATAGAGGGAAAATATTACTGAAAGACTAATCATTCACGACCACAGAACTTAAGGGGTATTCAGAGGTTTAATTAAACGTCTATTTCCAAAATATACCACTTTTCATTAACATTTATCCGAAACAAAAAAGAGATAAGTCTAACATTTTGTTCAAAGTTCTATCCAACCTTAAAGTTATATTATATTATAAAAATATATATATGTACATAATCGTACAGTAAAACGTGAGGTTTATGTATGTAAATATAGTAAAAACAACATTTTCGGCAAGACGAAATCTGTATGGCAATTTGGCGTATTATGTAAAGCGTGCATATGAAATGGGATATAATTCAATCAGAAAAAACTCCAACGTAACAGTCCTATTCTGGATTTGCAAACGGTTGAGGTTGCGTTGTAACTCAATTTAACCCTACATACTTAAGTTGTAGTTTAGACAGTTTAAGACAATACACCTTTGACGACCTCCATGGCGCGATTAGTTAAGCACCTGAACACTAATCGTGAGGTCCCGGGTTCAAATCCCGGTGGAAGTAGATTTAAAACTGCGCTTTTCTCCTGCTTTCCAGTCTGGTCATTGATTATATATGTTATATATCTATTTATCTTTATACAATTTGTATATATTTCTTAACCATAACAACACCAATGGCAACACTGATTTATAGTTTTTCGTTTTCTGCTTGTTACATAGTAAAACATGCACCAAACGATCATTATCAGTTACATAATATCACTATATCCATCTTAACAATTGTCAAGCATCCATTTAAAACTTTTACAACTATATTACCAATATAGCCCTCATTCTTTCACTGAGTGAGTGCGCTTTTTATTTATTATTGACGTCATTCAATACGGTTTGCAAATCATATGTTGATGAAATTTTTTGTAACCATTTTTTTTAACTAAAAACTATATCGTTTTTTAAAAAGCCGTCGTAGGTAAATTGTGTTTCAAGCATATTCAAGTATAAATATTTCGCAAATAAAAAGAGAAATAATTCAGAATAAGGCTGTAGCTCAAGCTGAATTTACAGTTCCATTAGACAGGCGTGCCAGTGACATTTGCCCCACAAACTCGGTTTATTGCCAATCGACTCCAGCGTCCTTCGGAGCCTTGGCACAGGACCCGCCAAATCACTGTGGGCATTAGGCTTTCAAGGCTTCGCGGACATAATCGCTTCGAGGGTAGTCAGAGACTCGTATGGATTTATTGAACAGATTTAGTGTAGCCTAGAACCTATGTGGTAACCAGAAAGGGACTGATGTTAAACTGTGTCGTTTTGTATACGCACTGACTGATCAGAGCTAGATTTTGTTACGATGGTAAAATAGGTTAAAAGATAAAATTTTACTTACAACTGGATGTTAACGAAATTAGTATCTGATGTGCTTACCTGAAAATGATAAATATGTAGATATTATTAAAAGAATACAGATGTAATTGCGGTGAAAGGGCAATTAAGTAGGGGTCACCCTAACAAAACGTATTACAAATAATTAAACTTTATAATATATTTTTATTTTGATAAAAAAGTACCTATAGGTACCTACAAACGGTATTAGGAAAAAGGTTACGATAAAGAGAAAGTGGTGTATTAGGATAAGAGGAAATAGGTATCCATGATATCTGCCAGCCCCTTCTTAGACGGGCATGTATATATGAAAATTGGGAATATCCTGAAATCATTGTAGGGAATAGGCAATCGATTTTTCATAGTCGAAGGTCGTCATCATTTGAGCATTGCACCATATGTACAGAGAAGGGTTGGCTATCGATTTAGGTAGTAAAGAATCTTATATTTGTAGAAAATCACTGAAATGTGTGCCAGTATTTGTGAACGGTGTCAGTTTCATCACCTATCACATTGGGTGCCAGCTATAAACTAAATTATAGGCTTACTGGCCAATCGTTCTTAGGTACATGCGTTTATTCAAACCTCTTCTGTAGAAGGAATCTTATCAATTATTATTACATCAATTTCTAAATTGAAGTATATTGGCAATACGTACGATTATTCGTACTTTTATTCTATTACTTCATTCTTTGTTACCAACAACATAACACGTTTTATTTCTTAAATTACAATTACGGATCTTAATACAATGGAGGTAGGATAATATACAGCTTCACATTCTTTCCCTATTGAGCATATATTTCACCGTTGAGTGTTGCCAGCAACCTGCCATATTTATCTCACATAACATTACCCATATGGGCACCCATTTCCAAATGTTACCAGCTCGTTGAACCTCATTAATATCCTTTTTGCAGACAATAGCTACCCTGGTATCCTCGCGTGACGTCACACCAATTGTTTCATGTTTCATTGGGAGAACTGTCATTAATCATATTCTTTCATTTGGGGCCACGGGGTTGCGTTTTGTGCCAGCCGATGAATGGATTTGATTGCATGATGTTATATACTCGAGTAAGATGTATAGGTATAAATGCATGCATGTTAAAATAAATAGTGTAGAGGTTTTCCTTATGTCTTCTTTTATGTTTATTTCTGCATTGGGAATCTATAGTCTTATGCATATGTCTGTGTAAGAAAAGAGGCGCGATATGTATGTTATTATTTTCACGATATAATTGCTAAAACTATCCTAAGAAATCTATATTGTACAGAATAGGTAACAACTACATTGAGGCCTAACGTAATCATTTAGATAGGATATTGTATTAAATAGATTCGATCATTTTATTTTGCAGTTGTTTTAAGTTTCATCAGCCCTAATCTAAAGTTACGTGGAACCCACTTTTCACATTGCATAGATTATAGCATTAGGTCGCTAACTAAAAAGTGTTGCAATTTTTTTTCACAGATTTTGTTACTATATTTACCTGTCCTTATGTTTGAAGTGTTCTATATTCCAATTATATTACTGCTTGTACTCGTGACATCAAAACTCTTACTAATGAAGTTGACGCCTTTTCTAAAGGCAGCACCTTATTAGGAACATTCTTTCAGATCCTTAACAAGTGTCTTACAGGTGTAAAGGATACATTTTGAGAGGAGAGAAAAAGGCTTCGTTTATTTTGCTTCGCATGTATACATAGGTATATATCACCTTTTTCTTTTTGTAGGAGTTAGTGTAGTGTTTAGTATTGTGCGTAAATGATGATTTTATATTAAATTCAACAAGGTTAGCGTTAGCTATAGTACGAATTTCCAAAATAACTTATACGTTTCTTAATTTTTTAATATTAATTATAAATAGTAAAATTTTTCGATCACGTTTACTATATTGTTTCAGATCTATCACATCTTACAACATGCCAAGAATGAACATAATTATAACGTTTTTAAATCCCGGTCATAACATTACCTTACGAAACTTTATTACGAAATTTTAAACCTATATTTAATTATACAGTACACAAAAAATCTGACTAAAAAATAAGAAGCATAGATTTTTTATAGTGATCTTGGCACTACACTTACACTATATCTTGTAAGAGTATATACATTTACTCATTCATCTTGGCAGTGAAATTTCTCCTTGATCCAGTTATCTTTTGGCACGCTACTTACATTTTTAACTTGAGGACATTTGTTACTTTCAGTTGACTTGACAAGTTCCTTTGTTACTTCCTGAGTTCGTTAGTTTGCATTGATTTTATGGGATGATAGGTGATTTATTTAAATACATACATTAAGGTATTTTTTATCCTTTTGGTATATAATATTGAAATAAGGTGGATCATACGTATTGATACACATTATGACTCATAATATAAAGCCAAAGTGGATGGTAGGTTTAGACGTAAAAGGCCAAGTAGGACGTATACAGATAAAAATTATATAACGCAGGTAACATACCGTGCAGAACAGAAGAATATGTATGAAAAGGTGTGTTAGTGAGTGTAAGTGCGATGAGAGAGATTTATTAAAGGTTACGATCTATCTGCCTATTTCATCAGGAAGTCGAGGCGGGAATCAATATGACTATAGCTAGATATACTATAAGTAAGTGTTAATCTCAATCTGAACATATCAAACATACTTTTGCAAACTCAGATACTACGAAAATTTATGAGTTGGTTACGTGGTCAAAAACAGTAACAACCTAACGAAGATGACACTCTCATTTAAAAGATTTTTTCTTTAAATATATATTAAAAAGAATAGTGTTTATAAAAACGAGAAAGGATTATAATTAAATAAAAAAACACAATATTTACTTCCAAACCGTTAACCTACAATATCAAATCCTTACCAACCACCAAGCATCACAGATCAATATCTATGCAGATTCCCCAACTACCCACCAACTATGACGGAGTTTGCAACCCGATAGGAAAAATTCATTAAAGACTTGCTCCTGAGATAAGACGCTTTTTCTAAAGTTCCCCTTATCTGGACTTGGATGCTGCCTTTCCATAGATCTGACCTCGGTTAGTCTTTGACAGGAAAGTGTAGATAAGGCCTTTTAATATGCTTGGGTTTGAGGTTAAGTTTGTTAATGTAATCTTATGATATTGGCCTAAAAAGAAAAGAAGAGTAAGAGAAAATATTAAAATAATGTATAAAGACACAACTATTCGTGAATCTATTGACCAATACGCTAGCTACTTGCCACTAATGTTCCATGTGATTTTACAACCTCAATATTCAAGCTTATAAGTGACTGAGGAGATCTTTTCATGTCTTCAAGGTTCTGTCCTCCCCAGAAGGGATTGAAGGACGTGGATGTGTATGTATATACATATTCGTCTGAATGCTTTAGTATGTTGTTTATTTCTATTAACCTAAGCTTCGCTGCCTGGAATAACTGTCTCATATATAAATTTCATCGGTCTGCAATGTTCATTATATTTGTTGCATACATCGACATTAATATGAAATTTGATACATTCGGATAAATTAACTGAAATGAAGATGAGATTTATACTTTTTACTACCTTATTGTCAACATTGAATAAAAAAGCAGTAAGAGCAAAAATGATGAAAAATAACTAAGTAATTACAATTCTAAATCCGTACAGAACAACATTATCTAATCTCTACAAAAACGTAATACCAAGATAATTAAATAACTTAGTAAAACAAACAGGTACATAATTATAATTTTACATTTAATTAAAACCCTCATTAAAAATTCTATGCCGGCATAACCCATTTTTTATTTAGCCATTTACTCCCACAGACTAGCGAATTCTGTTTACATTTGCCTGCAAACCGACGTATGGAATCACAGAGTAAACAGAAATAAGGTTAAAGTCAAAAGAGTTTTGCAAATAAATAGGTAAGACTCCGGTATACGAACTTTTTTCAGAATTCATGTTTATTTTTCTCTCAAAACATTCTAATTACTTGCCTATCAGTTATTAATAAATGAAGTTTCTATTAATATTATGCAAGGTAAACAAAAGCGCAATAGATACATATTATTAAAAATATATAAAATTTGACGTAGCTTAATTGTTTGGGGCTTGACTCTATATCAGTGGGTAAAGGGTTCAAATTCCACTTAAGCATGAACCAATGGAAAGCAGGTTAAATGAATATCTATCTAAATTTTCGTAATAATATCGTGAGGAATATTAGTTAGTCATTGTAAATGGCGACATGGCTAACCACCTGTCACATTAAGTACTGACTATCTGATCAACACGTGTGTTCGAGGTGGCCATAGAATTACTACCTTCGCAATTGCCGAGGACACCTGAACCTCAGACTACCCCGCAAGGGTTAATGGTCGTGAACGCATTTGTGTTTTTACATAACATTATTTACTATAGTCAAACATTATTAACCTTGGCTGGGTATGCAGAGGTACAGGGCCATCTCCAAAATTGTTTTAATTTAACTGTATAATGAATAAAATTAAAATATGTGTTTTTCATTTACGTACATAATTTACAATCACTAACGGTGAGGGAAAACATCGTGAGGAAACCTGCCTATGCCTCAGGATAGGTAATAGTCAGTGCCTATATACGGCAATACGGTTCACTACCTATCACGTTGGGTGCTGTCTATCTAGTGATACGCGGGCTTCGAATGACCCATACCTAACATGCCATCGCAATTTCGGAGATGGGCATTCAAGCCTCTGACTACCCCGCCATAATAAAATAGGTAGATAGGTGTTCCTACAATTGTCAATAAAAGATCGAGCGTAATGGGGAAACGTTCTCTGCCTACCTCTCGGTAGAGTAACTGGTGTGATGTGTATGTATATATGATCAATGTTAATGTTACTAAATTATCCCTCGCTATGTGAACATTAATAAGCCATATTTCACAGTTACTATCACCCTGATTCAGTTTTTAATTAGGTTATGGACGTGTGCAGATAATTCATACTAATGAGACCTAAATTACTCTGATGTTCATTGACATTATGACATGGATTTAATGGTCTATAATGTAAATACTAATACTGTGGTTCTTATGACCTTTTTGAACTGGACTACGTACTTTAGATTTCCTATTTCTTTCAGGATATATAGAGCCTTCAAGAGTTAATATCTTGTCGATATATACTTCACCTTCACTATTAACCTATGTTACAGTTGTATTCAAATACATTTACTACAATTCTTGTCAATAAAGAAAGTTGTTCATATTTTATTCATTTTTTTACTTTCACGGCTCTTCATCTCTTTCGAGATGGACATAACCTTCGTGATACTCCAAGGTCAATTTTAGCATGAATTTGGGATTGTGATGCTACATTAAATCTTGGTGTCAGGTTGCTATCCCATCGTCGTATTTGATTATATATACCACTAATCCCTTAGTCACTACCAAAGACATGCCAGGAAGAACGGCAGCTAGTTAGCATTTTTTTCACATCCTAGACTAGCACGTGACTGTGCCAGTTTTAGAAATATATTAAATTACATTAGTAAGAATTTATGCCAAATATAGCTAGAAATTTAACCAATACTTTATACTAAAAATATCTAAGATATAACACTTTTCTAAACACTGTTCACTTCACAGAAATAGTTGTTTAACTAATAAAGAACAAAACTTTACGTTTTAGTAATCTACACCAGTGTTAGGAAAGAAAACGCGAGAGTGCATAAGTTTTCTTCAGATCTTAATGAAGATAGAAACAACTTTTTAAGTTTGCATGGAGTAACGGTGGGTTTAATTCCAACTTGTGCAATTTGCAGAAAAACTGTACTTTATAATGTTTTTATTATAATAGCTACTTAATAGAATGTACATAAATAAAAGTTTTGTTAAAATTTAAGAAAAAGTATGTTTATTATTAATATGTCTGTGAAATTCTATCTATCCATAAAAGAGAATAAAGGACGGACAGACCTAGATAGGATCTGTATTTTCTTCTATATCTAATATGGAGAGTTATAACGACCGTTATCACGTTGAATACTGACTGTTTAATGAAAAGTAGATTTTTAAATTGCAGTATACCGAGAAAACAAATTTAAACAACATAGTGTACTGTTACTTGTCTTCATTAAATTCAAACATATGATCCAACAAGTAATGATATGATATCTAATTCGAATGTGTTAAGCAGAAATAGTACTTATAATCATTTTATTTCCAGTTTTTATTATTCTCAGTCAAAAACTCACATAAATAGATCCATTCCCTAACAGTGAAGTATCACAAACAGATACATCCGAACACACAGATACATAAAACTTATAAAACTCCTGTTTTCATATCGGGATTAGAATGAGTCCCGAGTAAATACACAAGGGTGGCCCTCATACAAACTTTTGTCATAAAAAGCTACTTGTTTATCGAGCTTTCTGAGTTCGTGGCTACAGTTTCAAGTTGTCACTCAGTCAACTTAGAGAGCTTTGAGTTTTTATGGAATCGTGTTTACACTAGATCTTACTCTTATAATAAAAGATAAATCTATAACGGTTTGACGTAAAATATTAAATTGTTTTACTTCTTTGAATGTAGAGTGTTATTACAAAAGTATACATTCTTGTCCTTTAATCCGTTTTGGGGTGAAAAGAACCTCGGAGATATAATATTTCCTAGGTTTCTTTTTAGAATGAATATCAGAGTTGCGATGTCATAATGGAACGTTATTATGTTAAGGAACAGGTGATGGTTTGCCTGCCAAGGCAATAAGATTCGTAAATTTAATCTACATCTAATCATATCTAGCACATATTAGACATAAACAATATTCGCGTACTTCGATTCTCATCTGAGTTATTTTGCTCCTGAAAACGCACATCTCAAATATACTGTATATTAGAGTATACAGTATATACAAGACAGAATTGTTATGTTACAGTTAACTTGAATTATTCAAACAATAATATTCCTACTCATTCGTGAAGAATATACAAAATCAAATAGTTAACTACACAACCACACAAATACGTACATAGGTTGACATAATTATGTAGCATTCTATATACAAAGCCAAAGCCGAAAACACAAAAATAAGTACGTAGCTTAACAAATGAAGTAGTTACTAGTCCATCTTATCACACAAGGTTGCGCCTCATCTTAAGACCCCAATCAATATGTTCCAGCAGTTAAGGGTTGGCTGGTTTTTGCGTCGTGTTGAGCAAAAAGCAGCCCTTTTGCTAATTAATCGAAATCGGTCCATTCCACTTAACCACATAACCAGGGTGCTTAATTCTGCAGATACGGGGTAAGGCTTTTAATATGGGTTGTGAATAAGATACTAGACGTCTGTAATTCAAGGGGTTTAGTTCATTTTGAGATGGATGTTTCATCATATATAACTGGTTGTTTGAGACAAGTACTTACTAATGCTGATGATCTCGTTCTCGTCTAAGTCTCGTGCTTGAACTTTGACAACACTCTTTCACCATTATTTCAATACAAATTACAACACAAATCAATGACAAGTTCATAAAACACAAATCAATAAATCAATTACTTGCATTTCCATATTCCTCTTGAATACAAAAATCCAAGAAGAAAAGCAGAAAATTAGTACCTATTTAAGCTCCACAGTTTCACAGACTAATTTACTAATTATTCTTAAGCAGAATCAATCCATGAAGTATAACACGGAGAGGCGGGTAGGTAATCAAAGGCAGATTAATCCCACATATTGAACGTTAGATGGCATGATTAGTAGTTCCACTCAACTAGTAGAACGTTAATGTACAGCCCCGGATAGCTCATTATGCGATAGCTCAAATATGGAGTTATTGTTCTGCTATATATGCACATTACATAATATATTAACATTTACTTCCCTTAATTCCTTTTGGGGTGAACAGTACCTTGAAGAGTCGATAATATCTCCGAAATCACTTTTTATCATGCATATTCATCTGATGAGATGAGATGGTATTTGGAATATTAGTGACATGTCAGTCCCTTAATCGCATCTTACGACATGTCAGAAAGAACGGCAGCTAGTTATTGTTCTTTTTGCGTCCTTGACAAGTACGGGAGATACCGTATTTGGGGACACTTCAATGTTTAGTTTCCGTAAGGTTAAAAATCGTGAGGAAACCTGCCTAATGCTCGAAATGAGTAATTATGATCAGTATCTCTACCGCTGGCATGTTTTACAAATTATCACATTAGATACAGATTGATAAATTATAGAAGATGACTAAAAGCTGTAAAATTTTATTTATCTTAGGACTTTATTGGCTTAAATTGGATTTTTTTATCTATTTACTATATAATTTTTATCTTTGTCCCTTTATATGCAAGTTAAAAACTACATTCTAATAATTTATCGATAATTATTAGAATGTAGTTTTTTCGACACTACTACACCCTTTCTAAATATTAAAAGAAAACGTTTACGCACGGTATATCGTACGTTATATTTAATAATTATTTTATTTCTCTAGTCACGGCATATCTTTAAATATAAAGCTTTATTTAACAACCAAATATGCCAGGAGAAGAGAATATCAAAAGAAACCTTATTTTCCTGAATCTTTGGAAACCATGAATATTAACTGTTTACGCAGCTCCATAATTATACTTTATCGGGACCTCAACCGTGACCAATATTGAGACCCCTTTTCTCTTTAATCTCAAAATGAAACCTGAACTTTAGGTATCTCGGTGTACAATTGAGCTACAATCTATAATCAACCTTCTTAAGTATACATATATAAATACATACACATTAAACCTATCTTTCTATCAAGCTAGAGTAATGTACACAAAATTAATAATAATAATAAAGCATTCATTTACAGCAACAAAAACATACACAATACAAATTTTACAAATCAAACTTACAAACTAGGAGGTATAGCTTGTGCATGTTATTGTCGCAGCAAAAAGGTTCGAATTACGAATATCCATTTATTCTGATCGTGTTCAAATACTTTAGTGAAAATTCTAGATACTCCTTAAAAACACTAGGTGTCAGAACTTACTTGATATACGAATTAATAATATCCTTGTACATTAACCTCGTTAACATTGCACTGAAAAATCGTCATTAAAATATTCATTTAATTACAATGCCTAAGTGAATCAAGAATCTATTCAACTTTCCAGCGTGTATAAATATTAATGACAGGGATTTTTCTTAAGAGACCTCTGGACAAAAGACGAGACATCCTCAAGTATATACTCGAATAGTCTGCGTAAATATGGTTGCTTGACTACTTCCGAAAATCGGTGGCTGAAATTTTATTTTTTAAGATAATGGTAGTTTTCGTTTCGACATATTATTGAGATAAGAAGTCCTGTTTTCTTGTGAGATGAATTAAAATAGCAAAATAATTTTAAAAAATATAACCAATTTTTTGTAGCAGAAAATTAAAATGTCCTGATTTCAATTTTATAACGCACACATCTTACAAATAGGAGTAGTCGGTCCAACAAAAAAACAAACTAATCCAACCGTTAACATAGATTAATAAATGCAGTATAGTAGTCGTATAGTAAATTACTTCATTTACATCTTTGTTTAAATGTTATACGAAATAAGTTGGCCTGTGATTAACAAGATAAGAACTGGAGAAAAAATCGGCCAGTTTATCGGAACTACAAAAGGACGAGTGCGAATGAAGGTGGAGATTTTTCGTGTTTTGACGTTAATACATCTGTGTTTAGGCTTCTATTAATGGATCACCTTTTGTTGAGAGATGTGCTTAACAACGGCGCCTAGATAAATACACCCCCATCTATATAAACATCTCGAATAATGTTTCGGAACGTGTAATGAAATAATAACAATAGGTACCTTATACCTGAAGGGGTGGAGTTAATAACCTCACTTTTGCTAGACATGTGTACGTAGTTTTGGACTATGATAAAAGTCAATGCCTTTACACATAGGTATTGCACTAATCACTATTCATTATTTTTTAATATTCACTCCTCTAACGGGATAGGCAGAGACTATCGATCACCACCTGGAACGATCCTGACAAATCTCAGGACAATCTTACAGGGTGTGAGTGAAACCTATTAACCTTCTCATACATGTTCTACTGTTCTTCATGCTATGAACACCCGAATTATTATATCAAAGGATTTTAAGCTTTAAGTATCATTAAACATCTACTATGCTAAAATTTGTCTGTATCCTAAAATAGACTTCACGTAGCTCATATTAATATTCCCTTTCCCACACGTAAACATTACAAAATTCACGTCAAAGAGAAAACATAATTTTTCACTGGACAAATATTTGTGAGGATGCGCGTTTGATGTGTGCTAAGTAAACGAAGCAAGCTACTGAATATATAAAGTGGAAAAACCAAAGCGCCACATTCGGGTAAATCATTAACCGCTGTGTAAACGTACCTTGGTCTACATGAGACAAGTTGCAAATATGTTTCTTAATAAACATATGAATATGTCTTGTATGTATGTTACAATCTCAATATGTATCCTAAACAGTGACTTAGTAGATATTATATCTCCGTGGTTCAGTATGTATGTATAAATATCTATTGTATTAGTTTCAAACGTATACAGGGTGGCGCATTCAAAACGGTCAGTATGGGGAAGTCTGAAACTATAAGAGATACGAAGATTTGTTCTTAGGAACCATGTCACCGATTTTGATAAAAATAAAAACTGCATTCATACTTTCTTTGAAAAAACAACTGTAACCAGGACGGGAATCGAACCCGGTTTCTTTAAAAAAAAAAAATTGCCCTTTTCACTTTTTCTTTTTAAATATCGATTGTGTAGGTATTAAGCTGTAAATGTCTCTATGAAACATGATGTGCAAAATGAATAAAATGCATTGTTTTGGCATACTTTTATTTATCATAGTAGGTTCTAAGTGACCACCGTCGTTTTCAATACAATATTCAACACGACCTTACTATTAAAATTTGTATTTTCATGTGGTATATTTGTGTTAAATTTGACTCTATTGCTACTTTCAGGTCTTCAACGGTGTCATAGCTCGTTTTGTATAACTCATTTTTAACGTAACTCCACAAGAAATTTTCAAATATGGTTCAATACGTCACTTTAAGCGAACTTTTCAATAGATTGTTAGTGTTTACTGTAGATAACAAAACTTTCTAAAAGGATTAATGCAATGCTAATGCCTCATGATATGGTGTATGAAACAAGTAGAAAGGTACAAAACTACAAACAGCCATAGAGACAATTTTACATGTCTTACATGTCACCTAAACGTTGTTGAATATTGTATTGAAAACAACGTTGGTCACTTAGAAAACCTACCATGATAAACTAAAGTATGCCAAAAAATGCATTTTATTCATTTTGTACATCATGTTTCATAGAGACATTTACAGCTTAAGATCTATACAATCGATATTTAAAAAGAAAAAGTGAAAAGGGCAAGTTTATTTTTTCAAAGCGACCGGGTTCGATTCCCGTACAGGATACAGTTATTTTTTCAAGGAAAGTATGAATGCAGTTTTTTTTTTATCAAAATCGGTGACATGGTTCCTAAGAACAAATCTTCGTATCTCTTATAGTTTCAGACTTTCCCATACTGACCGTTTTGAATGCGCCACCCTGTATAGCATTAGTGTTTTTCCCTGGTATATCGTAGATAAAGCTATATTAGTCTACAATGAAAGTTGAGAGGACATTTCTTATTGGCGTGTCGCAAGCAGTGACTACGAGACTACAGGTGAATGAAATCTATAGGCCAAGATATTGTCACTAATGTAAAATAAGAATACCATCATAACCCCGATAGTATTTTAAAAATCCCCATGGACAAATTTTTAAAAAGTTCTGTCCTTTCCAAAAAGGATAAAACTACGAGGTAGTATGCTTTTAATAGGCCGTTCTATTAAACTATAGTTGAGCATAGTTTAACAAATGCGAGCATCTATCAACGGGTATTTGTGCCTAAAAGTTTGTAAACTCCGAATAAACCCCTAATTTTCAGGCTCTATTTCAATTCGAAACTAGTTGAAACTAAACTACGAATACGGAATATTGACTACGAACACATTGTATCTACTACGAATTATTCATTGAAATACTCTATTTGTTCAACCTCTATATATTGTCTACATACAAATATTTGCTGTTCCTGTGATTTTCACAAGTTGTTTTCATGTATTAAAAGAGTTTACAGTACATCAAAGACATAAAAACTTTAAGATCAGCTGTAGATTCTAAAGCTGGGTTATAAGGATAAAAATTGCTAAGGAAATGCAGCTAGTTAACAACTTTTTTATGTCCCAGACAAACACGAGACATTCAATAGCAAAGTACTAGTGTTTGTTTCTAAATGTCATGGGCAATTAATATATGAATAAATAATTTTCCTACCTGTCATTCGAAATGTGAATATAATTTGTTCAAGCGACTGATACTTTTCTTTCACATCACTAATTACAGCTATTAAATTTATTACTAAAAGGCGTATTACCTTTTTGCATATAAAACAGACTTAATATCAAAGGAAAATTCGTTATTCTTAACTTTCTAGCGATAATATAACATAACATTACGATTCGAACTAAAACAACAAAACAGATAAAGTATTTGATTTGAACAATAGCACACAAAATGATGTGCCGTAAATAATTTTAAAAAGATTAGCTTTCAAATACACATTTAAATACTACAGTATATTATAAAATATAAAGTAAACCTAAGATCCTGTCAGTACCCAATTAGGCTAGGACTTATACCTTTTCATCCACCTTGAAGCTAACAACATACAGATTTTATGAGATTTAAATCCACTTCGCTTCGCTGGATCCGTCTATTAACTTGCAAATTGTGTTGAGGTTATTCTTAGTGTTTTCCTAGAGTCAATGGTACTCTATGGAGAGAAAATTTCCAATTACCTACTTCAGTTCTGTATTCAGAAACCTACCTTGTTGTTGAAGAGATAAGGTTCATTTTGTGTGAGACAGTAGAGGTATAAAAATGTTTCTTATACTAGGATTGGAAAGGCTTATTTGATATCAGGCTTTAGAGCGAGTTCTTTGACGCCATTTTAATCATAGTAATACGGTAAAATCTATATTTAAAATACCATCTAAAGGCTTCATAAAGAATATTTATGTAACGTAACTCAAATAATGAATTAATGTACTTATCACTTATGTAACACAGTCCGTGTTACACTATGCTTTTATGTTACCTTAGTCTATTAGGATATACTCATATTTCGCAAACCTGTTACCACACGAAAGCTACTAAGATTCATGTATCAATAAATATAAAGGATTCAATAGTTAGTGCTTCTAAAAGGCGACATGGCTTGCGACTTGTCACATTGAGTGCTAACTATCTGGTTAACACGTGGGTTTGAGGTAGCCATAGAAATACTACCTCCATGATTGCCAAGATGGATACCTGAACCTCTAACTACCCCGCATGTATTAATAGTCGTGAACGCGTTTGTCTTTTTATAAAGGATTCAAAGTTACCAATGTATGTATACTAAAGAATGATTCCGCAACCTCACTGTAAGCTTCCCATCCCTAAACGCGGGGTAAATAGAGAATATCAGATAGGGAAGGGCGATTTGTCCAGATGTCTTATCGACACGATATCCTTCCCTTTCAATGACTTTTAGGTTCGAGCGATAGAGCAAAGCCTTATAATGTGAAGGGGAAATATGGGGGACATTTTTCAACCGCCTACAGTGACAATGTGAGTTGTTACAATTGTGTTTCCTGCTTGTAAGAATGTATACTACAAGTTGTGTTTTCTATAAGTGCATGTAGGATGATTGTAATATTAAGTGCAGTAATTATATTATGAAACTTCATTATTATAATTTGAAAAAAGTTACGAGGTATTAAATTTTTAAAGGCTTTTGTGAGTGAAGCCAAATAGTTAAACTTTTGTGAGTTTACACTTATATTCTGATCTTTGGATTATCAATTATATGTGCTTTATTCAGTAAATTATTAGAAAATGAGAAACTGTTTATTAGTATATTGTAGGTAAATTATCCCTTTGTTACACGGAGTGTGAGGCAGATGGCGTCCAAACCTTCGTAATGGAAAATGGAGGTGCTCAATATATTTGTGCGCTTTTGAAACGTGACTCTAAAATATTAACTTTCAATGAGAGAAAACGAATACACAACATGGAAGCAAGCACCTGTTACAAAAACTCAACCTATAAGAAATGTTTCCCTACATTTATTCGCTACTCTTTTAACAATTCATAATCATTATTAATTAATTCACCCAAAGCCGCACATCACGTGTACGCTTCTGTTCGAATTTGTTTCGAAAACTTTCGTTTGAAACACACGAGTTTGATTAAGTTGTAGCAACTTCTTGGTAACCGCATTCAGATCTGTGAGTTTCAATTTCAATTTTAAACGTGACAAGTCAAGGTGTTAAATACGTATATAATTTTTCACGGGATAGGCAGAACCTACTGATAGCCATATTGAAGCATCCTGATAAATCCCTCTTGCTTCACGAACATCCATTAATCTTCTCATACCTGTTCTTCTGCTCTTCACTCTATGCACAACTGCCTTTAGAAACCTAAATAACGAAACCTAATTCACGTCCTTATTTCCTTTCGGAGTGGACAGAACCTCGGAGACACAATGATATCTCTTTGGGCACTTTTTAGCATGTATATTGGGTATGGAAATTGCTAGACAATTTTCCAATCGATTTACGATTTATGACATGTTTTTGGACCTGACTGAAACACAGCGCTGGTTACATGGACAACTGTGCCATGTTACTAGCATTTTAGCTGAGGCAGGTCCTTTTTGCATTTGGCGTTGCACCGGCTTGCACAGGCCTATTTAGTTTCAAGTTTGTTTTTTTTTCTTTGTTAGTTTCTAAGTTTTGTATTATTGCTTAGGTTTTTGTGTTCGTCGGTGTAATGTCCTAATGTAAATAAATATTATTATTATTATTTTATTTTTTATTATTATTTAATTTACCCAGCCCCTTATTCAGCTCTGACTTGCCAGGGAGAATGGGACCTATACAGAGTTAGTATTATTTATTTTTATTAGCAGTTCTAATTACTGCGCTATACAGGATGGCGCATTCAAAACGGTCAGTATGAGAAAGTCTGAAACTATAAGAGATACGAAGATTTGTTCTTAGGAACCATGTCACCGATTTTGATAAAAATAAAAACTGCATTCATACTTTCTTTGAAAAAACAACTGTAACCAGTACGGGAATCGAACCCGGTTTCTTTGAAAAAATAAACTTGCCCTTTTCACTTTTTCTTTTTAAATATCGATTGTGTAGGTCTTAAGCTGTAATTGTCTGTATGAAACATGATGTCCAAAATGAATAAAATGCATTGTTTTGGCATACTTTAGTTTATCATAGTACATAGTTTACATACACCGTTACAATACTCAACAAGTTCAGACATGTAAAATTGTCTCTATGGCTGTTTGTAGTTTGGTTCCCCCCTACTTGTTACATACACCATATCATGTGGCATTAGTATTGTATTAATCATTGAAGGAAGTTTTGTTATGTACAGTAATTTAATTCTAACAATCTATTGAATAGTCCACTTAAAGTGACGTGTTAAACTATATTTGAAAATTTCTTGTGGGGTTACGTTAAGAATGAATTTTACAAAACAAGCTATGACACCGTTGAAGACCTAAAAATAGCAATAAATTCAAATTTAATGCAAATTCACCACATGAAAATACAAAATTCAATAGTAAGGTCGTTACCGAAACGTGTTGAATATTGTATTGAAAACAACGGTGGTCACTTAGAAAACCTACTACGTTAAATTAAAGTATGCCAAAACAATGCATTTTATTCATTTTGGACATCATGTTTCATACAGACATTTACAGCTTAAGACCTACACAATAGATATTTAAAAAGAAAAGGTGAAAAGGGCAGGTTTATTTTTTCAAAGAAACCGGGTTCGATTCCCGTACCGGTTACAGTTGTTTTTTCAAAGAAAGTATGAATGCAGTTTTTATTTTTATCAAAATCGGAGACATGGTTCCTACGAACAAATCTTCGTATCTCTTATAGTTTCATACTTCCCCATACTGACCGTTTTGAATGCGCCACCCTGTATATTCAGAGCGAATTAATACGTATACCGTAATCAATTACTAACACACCATACTGATTTTGAGGTCAAATGAAACGTTATCAACTGAATCATTCCCTGCATGAGTATCTGAAAATAACTAAATATTCACCACTTGTTACATTCCATACTTTTCATCTGTCAGATCTTCTGTAGCTAATCTTTGCACGGACGAAAGGAGACATCCAATCCTCTAACCCCTCAAAAAGCTCCATAAGTCCTAGAATAATTCTGCAGGCAACATTAATTAATAGGGTTTTTGTCGGTTACTTTCGGTAGAGCTGATATTCAGTCATGATTTCTCGCTAGCTTAACCGCTCCTTGGGGACAAATTGGGATTGTAATGGGCTCCCGAAAATGGGTTTGATTGCGGATTTATTGCACGGTTAGTAAAGACCTTTATTTGGATACAAATTAGCATTATTTTGTACACAATATAATGTTAATTCGATGTTGATTGTGGGTGGATTAATTGGGAAATATGTGCCTGATAAATATGTTCCTGAAAAAATATACATATATTGTGAGTTCAGTTATTATATTTAAAATGCGAAGTTTAAGTATTCAATATCTTATGTCGTTATCTCAGAAACAGTAGCGACAGTTTGTTCAGTATAAAGGCACAAGCACTGACTACTTTTTGAAAGACAACAAGTCCCTGGCAAAGTTGTTGTTTATTCATTGCCGTATACAATATTGATACACACAAAAAATACAGACAAAAATACACTAATAGTACAAACACATCACGCCTGCATGAAGAGACGTAATCATTGATCGCCAATCCTATTTATTCCAGCAAACAACTTTCGCTTCATTACCATCCATACTCTCACACACAAAACCTTAGAGGCACTTCTAAAAATAGTAACCAACTAATACCCCAAATCCTCATCGATCAAGAACCGACGGCTATAGAGGAATAATCGCGAGCACAATTCGTTACAATTCAATCAATAAACAACAACATCCAAACGTAATTAGAGCGCAATCAATTTGGCCAAACTTTGTTTTGGCATCCAGAATAAATCTGCATAAGTCGAGTCGGGAAGTGGCTGAATGAGTAAGGGCCATTATAATTGAGTTTCTAGTTTCAAAATAATAAAATCGATTCTTGGGCGCCAACTAGACGGTGGGGCGATTCTGCTGTCTTGTAATGAATATGATGAATAGAATGGTGTAGTGAAAGTGAAATATTAGTGTAGTATTGATATAGTGAAGTAATAAAACAAACTAGATTAGTAATCTATTGATTGCTTTTTTCTATTCCTAAATTAATTCAATACATGTACTCCTAGAATGATACAGGGGCCAATTAATCACAAAGTACCATAAACATAGTTGATTTCAAAACAAGTTTCTAGTATGTGGTAATTATGAATAATGAAAATAGTATGAATATGAATCTACAATATACAAAATATGGAACCAATAAAGAATAATACAGACAATTTATAGAACAAAACAGACAGAGCAACTATTTAGAACGTAAAGCTATGAATATTGAGTTCCTAAACAGCAGAATTGAGTCCAGTAAACTTCCAAGAACCGCTGTCGTCCACTGCAACTTGTGTACTGACATTTCCGTTTATTCCAATAAAATATTCAAACGCCGAACCGTTTCAGAAATAATGTTTGGACCACCCCACGTTCTCACCCCGAATCCACGTTACAACGTCAACACGTCGACAAGGGTAAACAACACAGGTGATAACAAAAATATTTGAGGGACTATGCCGTGAATGGTTTTGGGTAACGAACTAAAATGGCTTTCAATTTTTAAAACACGCTTTGTACATGTTAGTCAACGTTGGATTGACTTCTCTTTATAATAACTTTTTTCATAATACGTCAGTAGTTCTTTAATAAATAATAAGTACATTATTTTTAAAAGGAAAATTCCAGCTTATCGATATGGTCTTTTGATTAATTCGGTACTTATTGAATGACCGTGTTCTAAAATCCATAAACTTAGTGTATACTATTTAGTATAAAAATATTTATTTTCCATGTTATCTATGAAATATTTTTAATTCGTTGAACATTTTACAGCAAATTAAATATAAAGATACAATATTTAATTCTGGTTAAAACCTTATTAAATGCTTTTTACAACCAAATTACTATTCGTTTCATCCAGTTCCACGTATTCAACAATATTCCTGGATTACAATTCAGCTTTTACAAAATTTCTCTTTCATTCGAATATCATGTCAATTAAATTTGCCTTTGGGGATTTAATAAGTATTTAACGGCGAAAATCAGAAAGATATGTATATACATATACTATTTCCCTACAGAAAGGAAGAGTATAACTGTAGTAATCATTTCGGTAGGGAAAGGTATATACATTCATACATACATATTATGTTTCACGACTTGTGTATGCACACTCCCTTTTTTATTGTGGCGGGGTAGTCTGAGGCTGGCGTGCCTATCTTCGAAATTTCGAAGGTATGTTAGATATGGGTCATTCAAAGACCGTGTTTCACTAGATAGACAGCACCCAACGTGATAGGTGGTGAACCGTATCGCCTAAAATAGGCCTTGGCTATTACCTATCCTTTGGGATAGGCAGGTTTCCTCAAGATGTATTATACATTAGCAAAACGGGACTAATTGCGGTAATTTTATGAACAGTTAAGTATGAGTTTCTTTGTTTAATTCTTCTTTTCTGATATCTTAGTATTATCAACTTTTCATTTTAAGACAGCAGGTTTTATCCTGTTATGTTACATAGTCCTTCCGCGTTGAAAAGATGCATATACTTTAGTTTCATTTATGTAATAATATAGAGCCATTAAGTCACACCCCTTTTTATTCCTTCTTAAAAAACAGGTCAGTATAATATATCTGCCTTTCGTGATCCAGGAAATGTACAAACTAATAAAACAAGAACGTCGCAAGCTTATTCCAATCGACTTCCGGGAAGGAAGAACAACCGAGGGAAACGACTATGATGCAAAAAGTATTATAAGCTAACAAATTCAGCGTTCTGTTTTGAAAAGAGACATTTTAATAAAATGTTTTGGTAAAGTAATGTTCTGTATAAGTGTGGGATTGTATATAAATGTTTAGTGAAATTGTTTGTCAATTTATCTTAATAATTTTCTTTAATTATTATTGAACATTTACTTTTAATATAATGAAACAGTTGTATACGAGTATATGCTTACATCCTTTTTTTAGTGGATGGAACATCGTAAACATAATAGCTTCTTGATCACGTTTTGGCATAATTATCCATATTACGACGACTTTAATATATAATTTTATGTACCGCGTAACAAGCACATGCTGATTATGGATTTATATCCAATATAACCATTAGAATCAATATAATCCTCATCGAGCCAACATTGTCACCAAACTTATGCTTATCTTCACTGGATAACCATAAGCGATATATCATACATATGCATTCAAGATCGTACATTTCTTAAGGGGCAGACAACGATTGAGTGTTCACCATCAAGGAAGTTTTTTTACTGTTTTAAACTATGTGGCCGTATACAATTATTGACTATAGCCTGTTTCGTGGAATAGGCAGGTTTCGATGTTATCACGTGCCGAAACCGATATATTAAAAATCATATCATATTTATAACTTATATAACTAAGAATAGACGCTTAGGTCTGATACGGAACCAAATCGAAACCTGAACAAACAGCCTCAGGTCATAAAAAGCTCTGGCGACAGTAGCGATTGTCTCAACATTTGATGACAGTTGGATCCCATCCAACATGTATACTAAAACCGAACATGGAAATAAACCGATAATCAGATGAACCAACTTTGATTTGAGGGAACATAACATGTTAATAGTGCATACCTTAAAGGGGATATGTGGATACATACAAGACTGTAAGCCCCTTTGGGATAGTTAAGGGTAGAGTGTTTAATATCAACTGAGTTAACCATGTGCCATATTTAGCGTCGAAAATAATTATTAAGCGCATTTCATATATTTTTCAGTCATATTGGTCGAAAGCAAATTCCTCTCAAATTGGACGAATCTTTTTAAAAAGAATATACTATATTTTGTCATATGTACCATTTTATACGGGTTGTTATAGCTATATGGAACATTGGCAACAGATTGCAAGCCGATCTCAAAATGGAATAATCTCACAATCGCCTCCATATGCTAGGAAAAAAGGCTGCTAGATTCACGTCCCCAACTAGCAATGACTTCATTTTTAGTATTAAATATAGTCTAAACAATTTCCATAACAAAAGCAATAAAATTCATTTTCATCTTCATAAATAACTCATCAATTTAAAACTATTTGAAGTCTCATAACTCTTGCCGTGGTGAAGAAAATTTCATGAAACAAAGTTCATAATGGGATTAGAGAGACTTGGAAAGTTTAAAAAATTGCTCCTGTAAGAGTACATCAATGATAAGATATCACAGATAGCAGACAGAAATACACCTTACATATGCAAAGGTCAATGTTGTAATTTTGAATATAATCATAACTTCGTTATCATATGTACTTTTTTATCTAGGTTATAAAAATAAATAAAATACCTTCGTTAGTTTTTATATTACAAATTAAGGATGTTATAGATTGCATGATTATTGAGTTACTGCCTAGAGCATAATTTAAGTTTTAATAAACTTTAATTTGACACAGAATCGATCAAATAGTATATTATGTTAAAATAATATATGAGACATTATTGCTTATAAACGTATGAGATTTTATATGTACATAGATGTATATGATTATGCACTAATTGTAAAAAGCATAATAATACTTATGCCAGAATAGCTAATAGTAAGTTTTTCTACATAGCGACATAGCCTACGTTATGGCTTGTAAAAATTGTGCATCAAAAGACCAAGTACTTTTTAATATACAGCTTAGTTCTTATGAAAATTAGATGGTTACTTGGAATAAGTGAAGCAAAAGAGATTTGTCAGGATTGTTCCAGGTGGCGATCAATAGTATCCGCCTGTCCCATTAGGAACAAAGAGGTGTGAATATAAATGCATGTAATTAATAAATCTAATTAGTAAATAAACTTCCAAACCTAAGATAAGACTACATAATCATATAATTCTATGTAATATAATAATGTCCGGAAGCAAATACAACTAATCAACGTCTATTTAATCTTCATAAAAATGGATCTATCACGTCTAGTTATTTATTTTATGAGCACTAAACAAATCTAACGGGACGTGTATTATGTTATGATGGGAGGATTAGTGTTACTACTCAGTGCCTAATACTCTTATACTTTCACCAGAAAACTATCGTGAAAGCTCATAGCAACAGCGATAAAAAATTCGCATACTTACAAGAATAAAGAAGATAAATAATAAGATGGTCTACTAATACACCAATTAAACTAACCCCTTGACTAATATATAGGTATTTATGACACGTTAGTTTCAACGAATATTTTAGAATTTTACATATATATTATATTGCATATTATATACAATGACCAGACTTAAAAGTAGTAGAAAATTGTAGTTTTCAACCCTTCCTTCTTCGGTAACGGAACGACCTCACGATTAGAGTTCAGGTGGTCACAAAAGTAGCCTATATAGATATCCATTTAAAAGTTTAAAGACAAACAAAAAGACAAACGCATTCACGACCATTAACCCTAGCGGTACTCAGAAGTTCAGGTGCCCATCACCGCAATTGCGAAGGTAGTAATTCTATGGCTACCTCGAACTGTGTGTGACAGTGACTGGTGGCTAGCCTATCACCCAATAATTTGCATTGCAATCTAGGTACGTACGGCTGGCCCATTAAGACATATAACAATCAACGCTATATTGAGAAAGGGTAACGTTATGAATACTTATAACCGCCGAGTGTGTATGGGAATATGTACGAGTTTCAATGAAGCGAAAGTGGTCCGTCAGGATCGGGACAAATGGGGATTTGTGATCTCTGCCTACCCTTCTACAGGGAATGTGGCGTGATTTGTATGTATGTATGTATGTAAGCAAATTAGTCCCTTAGCTCCCCTTACATATTGACACGAAAGACAGCTAGTTAACATTTTATTTAAATCGCAAACTAGACTAGTTGAGGTTAGTGGTACTTATTTTAAAAACAGCAAACATGTGGAGACCAAACCTTTTACACTGTTCAAAGCAAGTGACATTAAATATTCATTAAACGCTGTTGCACCTTAATGGCATCCATTACGTGAACATACACTCGTGTACAATCTCTGCCCTCTCCAAGTAAAGTGTCCTCCACACGTCACTGATTCAATGGCTTACTTCACACACTACACGGGTTCACACGTGACACAAAATTATAGGTGTACTTTATTTCTATGATGAGCGATGAGCTAGCAACCTGTCACAAATGTTCCATGTATGATATGTCTTAAGCTAGTTTTATTGGTGTAATAGTGTTCCAAAAATTATTATTATATACATGGTAAATGCCATGCTGACTAAAATTAATGCTACCGCAGTAATGTCCATCACGAAAAGGATTGAAGGACGTAAATGTTTGTGTAATTTTTACGTCTACCTATGCCTTAAGAAAATGTTGAGTGTATGTATTTATACAACAATATGCATCATAACTGTAATCTTAAGTATAGATTTATTGGAGAAACATGATCGCGTTGGTAACCAGAAACTAACCTCTACCAAAACATACATAATTTACATGAAAAAAGTTAACTAATATTAAGTACCTTTTTTAGCTATGAAAATGACAAAATGTAAATAAGCTATTAGCTTATCAATTGTTAATATTGTTACATACGGGCTAACCAATGAACATTTGGTACGTTTAGGTGTGTGAATCATGTTGTAGGTTTATATATAAATTAGCAAATCCTAACTAAAACGCTTTCAATTGAAGTCCAAGATCTCATTCTATTTCTATTATTTTTAACTGTAAATATTACTTAATAGCTTAGATATATGTATGTATATTATATCATTAACTTATCAAAAGATTAAACTGTAAATTTGCCTATTAAATAAACACATACTATATTATTAGGAGGTGTTTCAATGTCAATAAACCAAAAATTATTCATCAGGATCGGGACAGATGAGACCCATGCTATCTGTCTCTCCTCTACAGGTAAACGGACGTGGTGTGTAAGTATTATATCTCTGTACTATGTCTCCTTAAACTTTGATATATCTTTGGTCCTACACCCAGTGAGAACGCACCCTAAATAGAGTAATCTACTAGAATTTACTGTCTCGATGCATTATTCAACACCTAATCAATATTGCTCCCGATCGTCTGGATTATTCTTGGCTGATTGATTGCTAGCCACTCGTCATATGGGGCTTTATGTAGCGACCTCTAGGCTTATTGTTTATCACTAGTTATATGCCAAGCGTATTCAAGGATAACAAATACATATATATATATATATATACAAGCACGTCACTTAATGTCTTTTAGAGTCAGTTGCGATTCAGTATTACATGAGTATTTTTTAATATTACTATAGGGATCGTGATAGCATTGATATAATAATAATATTTGGACATCAATAACACCAATTGAACTAGGTCCTTGGTAATTAATAATCATAATCATTCAAGACTTATTTCAAGGGTGCATTCAACATATATTTAAGAAATATGCATATGTATACTTAATATACAGAGATAAATGCATATATAGTATATGTAATCAACAACCATACTGGAAAGGAGAAGAATAGTGTAGTTATTGACTATGAAACAAAATTGAAATCTGACTATGATGATCTTAATGCGTGTATAACTTGTGTTTCTTTTATTGGTCAGTACAATACGTAGGTAAATCAATAGAAAGGTGAAACTATAAAATCAATAAATTAATTGCCGGGTCAGGTTGTTTGGTAATGTAAAATTAAAACTCTTTTGCTATTAATTATTAAATGAGTTTACGTTTTTAACTCACTTCACTTCCAACTCTACTTATGAATATTTAAGTATCTACGTTTTATACTTTCATATGTAAGTGTCATATTTTTAGACTTAGAATAATTTATATAGGTCTTTCGAAACAGGTATAATTTCTAGTAACTCACATAAGATGTAAATAGATTCATGAATATTTTAGTAAGTAGCAAATAGATTAAATATTTTATAAATAGGAACATGTATCTTACCGAAAGGCAGGCAGAGATCACGGATCCCATTTTTCAATAATTTTATTGTCTTCCATACAACTATTCCCACATGCCCAGTGTATATAAGTTCCCTTACAGGCAATAGTGAGTGCTTGCAAAAAGTAACACGGCTTACCACCACACATAACCAACACCACATCACTACATAGTATAAAACAAAGTCGCTTTCTCTGTCCCTATGTCCCTTTGTATGCTTAAATCTTTGAAACTACGCAACGGATTTTGATGCGGTTTTTTTTTAATAGCAGAGTGATTCAAGAGGAGGGTTAATATGTATAAAAACATCCATTAAATAGTGGAGTAGGCTATTTATTTTATACCCGTGCGAAGCTGGAGCGGGGCGCTAGATAAGTATAAAGAGTTTATCAAAGTATATTTGACAATCGGTGAACACGTGGGTTCGAGGTGGCCATGGAATTACTACCTGAGATGGACGCCCAATGTGACTACCCCGCATGAGTAAATGGTTATGAACGCGTTTGTATTATAATGACAGCAGATTATAATCAAATCCCAAATCGCACGAGACCTAGCTAGTCTAATTATATATGTCTAAATTGATTAAAGGCTTCCGTCTATTATTCAATTTAATCGATATTGCTTACAATGGACAATGCGAGGATTGTATCTGCTGATGGACAGTAAATCGCCTTTGATTACTTACATGGCGTGATTGGAACATATGGGGTAGATTAACTTAGATTATAATAATAATGCTATCATATGAATTTACCTAGCAGACACATAGATAAATATTTTAATGTATTCAGGACTTACTTAAATGAAAAACCCATAGGTAACGGTAATAAAATTCGTAACATAGACGGTCTTATGGCTTAAAGCTATTTCATTCCATTGCAGTGCATCCTAAGGCCATTAAAAGGAATTAGGAGAATTAATATACGTCTAAACATCACGCGTAATGACTGAAACGTAAACATAGTGCTTACATATAATACTGAATAGCACTTATTAATACATTTTGGAATATACTTACCATATTTATATTGCATTATTAGCATATCTATTAGGGCTATGATTAGGTGTGATAGATCAAGTTGGTATGTTGGTGACAGGCTTCTAAAAAATCACCTAATAGTTTCTTGAATAGTTTCTTAGTCACCCCCACGATATTCGGACTTGTGAGTAATCATTTTACACGAAAACGGGAGTTATCACGTATATTTCATAAACAAAACATTACCATTGTTACCCGACGTTTCAGTCATGTTGCAATGTCCTTGGTCAACAGTCCACTGATATAAAAGTCTTTAAAAAATATTATGTCGCGGAAGAAAAAGAAATGTTTAACATAGCAACATTAATTTTATTAGTACTTTAAGTTAATAGTTTTAATTTGTCAATAAAGAAATGTTTTTGTTTTGTTAAAAGTAACTATATTGATATGTAAGTAATGTGTTTTGATATAAATATATTTCTCATTATACACTATTTAACTTCATTCGACTACACACACACTTAAACGCACAAATTCAACCATTCCCAACTATCACATAGTTGGCATTAGTCTGTATTATATTCGAATCTCCCGCAGCGTATGCTCTATCGTCATAATTTATGTGTCCATTTGACGTTTTGCATAGAAACTATATTATTTGGCTGCGGGCCAAGGGGATTGGCCGATCACCTATCTGTCTGGCTTAATAGGATTGAACTGTGGTTATAGGCTTGTCATACGTGCCTGTGAATAACAAGAGTATACAGTAATAAACGTAGAAAGACTAAAGGACTATTGCTTATCATTATCTATTTTTAGAGATAAAATTCATAAAATGGTTTATGTTGCTAAATGAATAAACGTCGTGAGTAAACTTGAAAATCAATGACCAATTACCAGCGAGGGAAAACATCCTAAAGAAACTTACCATTCCTTCGAAAAAAATCTACTTACATACATTAACATACGCTTCATAACTTGTGTATGCACACTTCCTTTTTTATTGTTACGGGATAGTCTGAGGCTTGAGTGCCCATCTTCGAAATTTCGAAGTCATGGTAGGTATGGGTCACTCAAAGGTGCTTATTCCTAAGAATAGGCAATATCAAATAAGTTGCACTCAGCAATCTGGTTAGTATGTGAATTAGAGTTGGCCATAGAAACACTTACGCCTCTAATTCAATCAATCAATCAATCAGCCTATGACAGTCCACTGCTGGACGTAGGCCTCCCCAAGGTAACGCCACAAAACACGATCACTCGTGGCCCTCAGCCAACCACTACCAGCGACCTTTTTCAGGTCATCAGTCCACCTGGCAGGGGGGCGTCCTACACTACGTTTACCGAGACGCGGTCGCCATTCGAGAACCGCTTTGCTCCAACGGTCGTCGGTTCTGCGACAGACGTGACCGGCCCACTGCCACTTCAGCTTGCAACATCGATAGACAATGTCTACGACATTGGTTCTCTGCCGGATAATCTCGTTCCGGACTCTGTCCCTTAACGAGATACCCAGCATCGAACGTTCCATTGCTCGCTGAGCGACATGTAATCGGTGAGCCAGCCCGACCGTCATGTTCCACGTCTCGGCACCGTATGTCATTACAGGTAGGACGCACTGATTAAAAACCCTGGTCTTAAGACACTGCGGTAGTGGCGACGAGAAGATATGACGCAACTTCCCGAATGCTGCCCAGCCCAGCTGCACTCTTCTGGAAATCTCACGCTCGAAGCTGTCCCTACCCATTTGCAGAACCTGGCCGAGGTAGACATATTCCTGGACCACTTCGAGCGCCTCTCCACTGATCGTGATCGGCCCCGGGACAACGAGTTCGTTGAACATGACTTTCGTCTTGTCCAAGTTCATCCGGAGACCGACCGACCGTGAGGCAGCGTTAAGACTGTGCAGCATTCCCTGCAAATCCTGCAGCGACTCCGCCATTACGACAATGTTGTCAGTGAAGCGGAGGTGTGTGAGGTATCTGCCATTGACATTGATACCCATCCCAGTCCAATCCAGAGTTTTGAAGACGTCCTCCAGTGCGTTCGTGAACAGTTTCGGGGATATGACATCCCCCTGTCTCACTCCTCTGAGCAACTGTATAGGACTTGTCTTTTGGTTTTGGACTTGAACAGATATCGATGCCACGCTGTATAGGCTCCTCAACACCTGCACATAACGCCAATCGACCTGGCATCGCTGCAAGGATTCCAGAACAGCCCAGATCTCGATGGAGTCGAAGGCCTTCTCGTAGTCCACAAAGGCAAGACACAGCGGCTGGTTATACTCATGAGACTTCTGTATAACCTGCCGCACTGTGTGGATGTGGTCTACGGTACTAAAACCTTTTCGAAATCCGGCCTGCTCCGGCGGCTGGAAGGCGTCAAATCTTGAGGCCAGACGATTTGTGAGCACTCTCGAGAACAACTTGTAGACGTGGCTTAGGAGCGCGATAGGCCTATAATTCTTCAATAGGGTCTTGTCTCCCTTTTTGAAAAACAGGGCCACCACGCTCTCACTCCACGCCGTCGGGGTAGTCCCATTAGCTATGACGGAATTAAACAGGTGCTTGAGCTTCTGCAGAACTGGAGCTCCTCCCGCCTTTAGAAGCTCAGAGGTTATTCCGTCTTCGCCGGGAGCCTTCCCATTACGAAGTTGTTTGAGAGCGCTCCCAATTTCGTCTTCGTCCACGAGCGGGAGATCATCAGTGTAGTGGCGCACCAATGTGGCTCTTGGGTCCTTCGCATCAGGTGGAGGCTTCGGGGCATGCGAGGAGTATAGATGGCCGTAAAAGCCCTCAACCTCTTTAAGAATCCCCGGAATTGAAGTGACGGTTCTGCCCTCTGAGGTTTTCAGCTTCGTCAGATCAGATGTACCCATTCTTTTGCTGAAGACTTTCGACCCCCGATTTTGCTCAATGGCCTCTTGAATGAGTTGCGCATTGTAGCTACGGAGGTCGCGTCTCACCGATTTCCGGATAGTCTTATTGAGACGTTGGGTATCTGACGAAGCTCCCTCTGGCAATTCACGTCGAATCCGCATCAATTCCAGGGTTTCGCTTGAGAGCTTAGACTTTCGGCTGCCTCGCCCTCCCTTGAAGCATCTCTGACCCACCTCGCGAAGTACCCCCACCACATCATCGAGGTTCTCGTCATCACTTGCCGTGGTATTCAGTGCCTCGAAGCGATTGCGCAGTTCCAGCTGGAACGCTTCAGAGCTGTGCACGGATTGGAGCATCGTTGGGCGAAGAACGGACCGTCTCAATCGGCTTTTCTCGGCCTTGAAGTCGAAATTCAGGGTGCCTCTCACTAGGCGGTGGTCACTGCCGGTCTTAAACCTATTAACCACTGAGACATCCCTGAACACGTACCTCCTGTCTGCCAAGATGAAGTCGATCTCGTTCTTCGTCCTACCATCTGGGCTCTGCCAGGTCCACTTCCTATGGGGCTTTTTCTCGAAGAATGTGTTCATGCAGAACAGCCCCTCTTTATCCAGGAAGTTGACCAGCATCTGCCCCCTGGCATTTCTGCATCCAACCCCGTGCGCTCCGATACGCGATTCATCGCATTCGCGCACTCCCACTTTGGCATTGAAGTCCCCCATGACAACGGTGTAGTGGGTCTTGGTGGTGTTATGCATCGCCTTAGCGATATCTTCATAAAGCACCTCGACCTCACTGTCTGAGTATGCCGACGTCGGCGCATATACCTGCACAACCTTAAGAGAGTATCTCTTGGTCAGTTTCAGTACAAGGTACGCTACCCGGGTCGACACACTAGAAACCTCCAGCACGTTGTCACGGAGAACCCTGTTGACGAGAAAACCCACGCCACCCTGTGACCTCTGGTCGCCCTCCCGGAAGTAGAACAGATGGCCTGATTCTAGGGTAATGGTGTCCTCACCAGGTCTTCGGACCTCCGATATCCCCAGAACATGCCACCTTAAATTAGTCAGTTCTACCTCCAGTTGCGCCAGGCTTTCGTCCAGCCGTAGACTGCGTCCATTGTACGTCGCCAGGGTCAATTTGTGGCAGCTGTCCGTAACCCGGGGATTCTTAGCACCCCCTGCCCTACCGTAACCGAGACCCCTGCCGTGGGCCGGAATAGTAGGGCGACCGGGAACTGGGGGCCATGTGTTTCTCGCTTTTTTCATGAGGGGTATTGCCCTTACTCACCACGCTGGGCAGGCGGGTTGGTGAGCGCAGAACGTAGGTCTTCGCACCAGTGACGCTGCTGCCCGTCACTGGTCTGTTGCATTTAACCACGCTTGATTAAGAAATGGTTATACCGCCATTTGTCGGTCGCCAGAGCCTCGTTAGTTGGACAGCAGGATGCACCACGGGCAGGTGAGGTTGGCTTGGGGCACTAGGGTGATAGAGTGCCCCCTTACATCCCCGCCTCTAATTAGAAGATGACAATTTCTATTTTAAATATTTAAAGGTGAATGTTTATGATGTCTCATATATATTTTTATATTATATTATTATAATATAATAAAATGAGAAACATATAGCTTAATTACTTTACATAAAATGTTCTCATGGAAGGTAACAAAATAACCACTAAAAATTCCACTTATAACATCTAGGAAAGATCTGATCCTAAAACACAATCCAACCCAAGCAGAAAGACAGCTAATTTTAAATAAAGTCCACTACCATATTTAAATAACAACTTATCTACAACTAGCACTATTACTCAACACATGATCCGTACAATATGTACGAGGACCGTACTCTAGAATTATGAGGTCGGATTAATGGCACAGCGTGAGGTTAGGAAGAGGTTAATCAGAACCTAGTGCCCAGTTAGTGGCCTAAGTGTGCTCGGGTTTTGCATTTGTTTATCATAAGCCTCGGGTGAATGTACACTAGTTTACTTTTAGCTCGTGATTTAGGGATTATTTTAGAGTATTATACAGGAAAATGCTCAAAAAAGAAGTCATTTTAATGCCATTTTTTCATTTTATAGCTATGTACCTACATTTAAGTGTGTTTTAATCTCATTCGGGGAAGAAAGAAACTTGGAGATATAATATTTTATAAACACAACTATTGGCGTCGTGATGACAGGTTTTTAGCCCATCACCTAGTAGATTCTATTTATCCCTAGTCCCTAGTTATCTATTGACCCCTTGTCCCAAGTTACATGCTATCATATTGACCTCTTGATGCCGAGTTGAAAGGCAGTAGCTTCGTACTGATTTTCTTGCTTACATTGTATTTTCATTACACGTTTTGAAAACATTTCCATTAAAATCAATTAAGTTCCTCGTGTTTTATATGATGGTTTTGAAGTTATGTCCATCCCTTCAGAGAATATAACCTTAATCTGTGTATTTAGGGTACGTTAATTATAAAGTAAAATACTTGAAAACGGTCTGAAGGACACTTGAAGTCCATCCATCTTAAACGCTTTATATTAATTATAAATTCATAAGTGGACTAACCCTTTTCCTATCTCAATAATTTAATGCGTGGTATGTAAAGAGATATCTAGAAAACAGTAACTTTAATTAGAATTTAATAATAAATCTTTACTAAGATGCTTATTGACACAATAATATGATTTTACAAAAATGATTATTAATATGATATGGATAATTAAAACATATATTTTTATATAGTATATAAGACTACAATAAACATAGAAATGAGTGTTTAAATAATAAATAGTAGCCTCTATACATTTTCTTTCATTGAGATATGCCTTTATTTGCTATTTTATGATACAGCCTTTCACATAACCTTTAACATAACCATCGGGTTAACATTATCATAGATGTAGAAAATAGGTAACAGTGTGCTAGCCCATCGCATAAAACGTCATCGAGCAGTAATTAACGCAATCCTACTTGTTTATCCTCGTACATTTCAAATAGATGCACAACCCTAACTTTAGCTTGGGGTTTCGCGATTCGCGTACCATTTTACGAAGCCTAGTTCATTCATTTGATGTCATACAATTTGCAACAGAAACGTTGGTGCTTTAGAATTATGAGGTTAGATTAATGAGAATGGGGCGGTTCCAGTAAAGAGTTTGTGCAGAAAGGTCGCTACGTTAGCGTATAAAAACTTTAGTGTTTTAGTTAGTGTTTTTAAAATTAAAAATAGACTGGGTATTATGGTGTTGAAATAAAAGGGGGAATTTATTTACATTTCTTGCTTCATTATTGAAAGTGTGCTAGAAACGTTATGTTAATATGCCATTAGCAGTTTTTTTTTCATAACTATGCATTTCAGAATTGCATTGTTACCAAAGCTTTCATAGTCACGGAGACCAAGTATCTCTTCAGGCACTTTTAGCAAAACTATCATTTCAGCAACGGTAATGTACATACTAGTTTAAAAACGGCTTTGCTTGTTTAGTACGCGATTTAGGCAAAATTATCGCTATCTAAGCAATACACAGAGCCTTATAAACACAAACCACTAATAGGCTAATTTAACGAATCACTTTATAATAAGGATACCTACTCTCTATTTGAAATCAATTGTTTCAAATGTTTTAGATATACAGCTAACGTTTTGATCGAGTCTTACTTACTAAGTAAGAGTATTTCTATACGTTTGAAAATTCTTAACCATCTAATCTTACATTCTGGCTAGCTTTTCTAAAGCGGTAGCAATACATCGGCCGCACTTAGCACTCAGCAAAGAAAAAGCTTTGTTACAGTGATATATGGACATCCAGTTGTAACTATGCGATAGGGAAAAGTGCCGTTTACAGCTTTGGACCACTGTAAAAGGATTTCTGTTAAACAAATTGAGGCTTTTTATGGTTTGCATACATATATGAAACTATTCTGTACAAGTGTAGGAATTTATGCATCACATACAAATGTTCTAGTACTGTTTTTCATACATAAGATACAACCTTACTATCCATTCCTTCATATTTAGAAATATAATTTGATTTATGATTAATAAAATGGCATTTAATGGGTTATGTTCTCCTTGTAATCCTATGATTTTTAATTTATGTTATTTTACGTTAAAAATTGTTACTAATGTGTGAGTTTTATCTCAATAAAGATGTCATTATTATTATAATTTCTCTTATCTTGCGACGCACATTCGAAGTCCAGTATACATCACGCAACATCACATGACTCGAATAATTAAAATCGGTTTGATGTACCCTAAATCACTAGCTCCGAAATCCCATATGTATACACAAACCCTGGCCATCCTATAAAGGATATTGCTTATGTCCGTACACAAAATTAAGCTAGAAATTCCAGTACTAAAATCCAATCTAGCACATTTCCACATTGAAGTTGATTGAGCGCACCCTTCACTCAACCGCTATTTGAATAAATATGAACACATAACGTGAACTTGTGTGCCTATAACTCGATTTGGTTAGGCTTTTCACGAGGTTTGTTTTAGTCTAGTCTAGGGATAGGATTAAATGTTTCTTTTGTATCGAAATTGTAATTCGACGTAGCTCAGTTGTTTCGGGCTTGACTCTGTATCAGTGGGTACAGGGTTCAAATCCTGCTTGAGCATGTACCAATGGAAATGAAGTTTAATCATTTTCGTAATAAAAATACATTTACGAAATGCGTTGAATACTACGGTGAGGGAAAACATCGTGAGGACAGCTATCTGTTCGTCGAACAGGTAATAGTTAGTGCTTGTAAATGGCGACATAGTTTACCACCTGTCACATTGAGTACTGACTATCCGGTCAACACGTGGGTTCGAGGTGTCCATAGAATTACTACCTTCGCAGTTGCGGAGATGGAAACCTGAACCTCTGACTACCCCGCAAGGGTCGTGAATGCGTTTGTCGATTGTTTTTTTGTATCGAAACAGGCAGTTGAAGGACGAAATGAAAATTAAATTCATAGGAAGATGGGTTAGCAACCTTTCACCAAAATCTCTTATCAATGCCATTAAAACCTCGGTAGATATTATAAAAGTAGGCATAGCAGTGTTTTGAATTGCATTACATGCTGAAATCGACTATAGAAAATGTGTAATTAATACTTCATATTATATTGCCTTCATTCATTCTCATACTCATAAATGTAAAAATGGAAAATTTGTATTTGTTATCTGAAAATAGACATTATTTATCTATGTATTCGCATCTAAAAGTCGTGAAACCCGTATATGTTTGTTAAGAAAGTTATATTACATCTCCTCTTACACTCTGACAGGAAAGTTCGAGAGTAACATATAACAGATAAACACTCTTCCAAGAATCAACCCCCAAACTCTTATTAGTTTAGCAGGGTTAAACTCTGTACAATCATGATAGTGGTAAATGTTTATCAATTTGAGATGTGTGAGACCCTTGAACCCTTACAAAGTATTTCGGGATAGAGCTCATCGTAAAGTGGTTAGACTAATTCAATAGAGGATAGGTTGGGAGTACAATAATTCAATTAGGTAAGGGGTTAATTATATCATCTTAATATATGCGTGTTTTGCAGACGGCTTATTAAAGGTCAAATAGCAGGCACGTGTTAATAAGGGGATAAAATGAACTCATCTATTTTTTTCTCTTATTGTTGTACTAGGTGAAAATAAGTATTTTCGCAATAATAAACAATAATATTTCGCCATTCTTAAGTAGCTGCCATTCTTCACAAAATCTAGTACTAGATGCAAATGTATGTTATATATATTTCACAAAACTGTTGACAGAACGTGAATAAATTAATATACGTGCAGCAAAAATATTAACGCTAAATTATTCGTGTTATATTCCTATCCAAGAAAAATACTCGATCAATTACAACGTTACCCCCTATCGTTATAACATCATTCATCCAAGTTAATTTATCTCTTGTTGGTTTACTAGTTAGAAACTAATTTCTAGAAGTTTCTTGGCTAGTCGCCACAACCCCTTAAGTTTATTTAGCCCTCAGAATAAGTACTTTATAGGTAAACTTTAGGGTATCTACTAGTATTAATATCAGTCTAATTTTTATAATGGTTAAGAAGACTTTGTCGAAGTCGTTCACATTTAATGATTTTATTCTTGTGCTAACTGCCACGTAAAAATACTAATAATCTGCCGTTCTTTCCTGTGTATTGTCGTCAATTAGGGATCAATAGAACCTGATGGGATACCAAACCACCAATGTTTCATAAAATGTGATCATAAACCTGAAATAAACTTTAAAAGTGACCAAGGAGATTTTGATCCTCACAGGGATTAAAGCGTGAGAATTTCTAAGGTAAATGATACATTTTGTGTACTTTAACTGTGTAAATAACATACATATAATAACGTAATCATCTGCCGAGTCAAGAGGTTCATATGTCTAAATTCGAATATTTACTTTTTGGCTGGCAACCCTAGTTATAAGTGGACGTAAAATTTGAGCTCTGAGGAAATAAATTCGTAAATAGGTATTAAAATAAACTATATAGCTTAATTTATAATAAAATGTATTTAGTAATCATTCCTCTATGTATTTAGTAAAAGTGCAAATTAAATAGTTATTATAATAAAAAATCTTCAATAATAATTATAGTCGTGATTAATGGCGGTAAGTTTTAAATCGAAAATCAATTTGTTAAATTAATTTAGCTAGGTGTTATTAACAGACTAATAGTTTAGTTCTCATATGTTATTATTATTATATTGAAGGACATTAAATATAACAAACTTTAAATCTAAAAATTAATCAAGATAATATTTCTCCCTACCCCAAAAGTATAAAGCAGACCAGTATACTTCCGGCCCATCCTTAAGACATAGCAATCGTGATACTTACATTATATAATACACTTTCCTGCACATTAACAACTACTCAACAACACTCTGAACATTTGTATCACGGATTTGCAGATAAGAATCAGTTAGGAGGATAGCAAGACTCAAGATTGTTAGCAAAAAACAACCCAAGGACATAAATTTGGACGATATCGTAAGTCATTTGGGTTTATTGAAATTCGGCTCTATTGTGTGACGGACTTATTTCGGCTTTCCAAGCAAATGTATCTTTGACTAAGCAATGATTTGAATCTTTTAGATGTACAGTAAATATAAATACTAATACCTAAGGTATTTATGTAATTAAACGACATGGAATTCGCATAAAAATAACTTGTTCCAATTAGAAATAAATATTCTTAAAAAATAAAAAAATCGTACAGACAAGAAATGCCAAAATATTTCGCAATATATCGATTATTTATAAAATAATAGTAATAGTGGTTTAAGATTAATAGTTGATAAATTGAATTAAATATCACTACCTATCAAAGGGTGTAACTGGTAATTTTTACTGTAATGTGTATGCAAACTGTAGGTAAATTTGGAACTGTAATATACGAGTATATATGTTTTAGGTTAACTTTATTTTTAAGCAACTGGCTATGAAGTATCATTGCTTTGTCATCATGCATAGTAACATTATATGTATCCAAATACTAACTTGTAAAAACCTTAAGCCCATCTTAATCTCCATACCCTTGTTCTATGTTAAGAAAATAGCTGAAAAAGGACTGACTTTGGCCATCAGCCAAGCAAGTCAGCACGCGAAGATCCCCATCAAACAGAAGCCTTACATCACTGACGACATGTACAACTAATGCATTAAGAACTTTAGCCGATGTTATTCCGTTGCCATGACTACCTTTAGATTGGAAGTTTGAACGGTTAGGAGTTGCTATATTAATTTCATGGTTAATCGATCTAAGTGATATTGTTTGGTATGAAGTTTCCCAAAGTGTTGTGTGTACACTATTTGGTATAGAGAATACTTATGATACAATGTGAATATAAATGAAAGTAAAATATAACTATTATTTTTGTTTGTTTGATATGGGTGATAAAACCCAATAAGAAATTATCTTAACATCATAGCAACAATATAAGGAGTTACATAATATTTATTTCAAACTAAAATTCTGATAACTATTTGATTTCGATTGAAAAACCAATCTTTTAATACAATTACACACCCTTACATTAGTATTTTGATTACAAATTTTACTTATTACTTTATTGTTTTGATGTATCTGTAGCATTAAAAGTGCGTAGACATATACTACTACCTACTTTAACCACAACCAGAACAGCTTTATAGAAAACAGGATCCTTCAAGGGCAGGCAATTAATTTAATCGATGTTTAATTTGTTGTAATTATTCTACTAAATACACTCTCACATTCACACATTTGCTCACATTATTATTATATTTACTCAGAGAGAGGATTTTCACACATCCATATTTTTAGTAACTTAGTTGTATAGACCGTTAGAGAACTGTGTCTTGAAATACAGATTTGTAAAAGCCTAGTTCAGGAGCAGAAGTAAAATGTATTTCAGCGCTAAGTTTTGTCACTAAATACTTATTATTTATTATTATAATCAAAGCAAAGTATGTTTCCATGATGGGTACAATAGTGTAGTTAGTCAACAAATGAAACTAAACTTGCACGACTATTTCGGGGGTAGTCAGAGTACCATCTCAAACACACGCGTTCACTAAATAATTAATCAATACTTAATGTGTTAAGCTGTTTCGTCGTTAACTATTACTTTTATCTATTCTAAGGAAACGGTTAGTTCGCTTACGATATTTTTCTTGCCGTTAGGTTGTCAGTGATTTCAAAATTGTTTTTCATTCTCTCTCGTTATTAACACTATTAATTGTAGAAAAAATCTTCTCGTGTCTAAATACTTCCTATTAGTTACATAATGACTCAAATCTCCTCAAGACATTACACTCGTCCCTCGTTCAAGCCTAAAGGAGTTTAGCCAAACATATTACGTTTAGCCGTAGGCGCGTAAAAGTCCTGCCCATTAATTACGACGTACGACCACGTATAAAGCTCCGCCATAATCTAGGAAAGACATTCTTTCTCCCGATTGGAATAAACGAGGTCCTTATGCCTCTGGAGGGATCGCAATGGCGAAGGACTAGCATGGAGAGAGGTAGTTCTTTACTAGCGACCCGCTCCGGCTTCGCACGGGTATAAAATATATAGCCTATTCCACTATTTAATGGGTGTAATTATACATATAAACCTTCTTCTTGAATCACTCTATCTATTAAAAAAAACCGCATCAAAATCCGTTGCGTAGTTTCAAAGATTAAGCATACAAAGGGACATAGCGACTTTGTTTAATACTATGTAGTGACTACGACATTCAACATTATGATCATTTTGATATGGTAACGGATAGGTTCAAAGTGGCCAAAGAATTACTTCCACCACGATTGCGGAGATAGAAATCTCAACATCTGTTTGCAAGTTTGTCTGTCGTTAGTCTTTTATTGTCATTATGATTATGTTGGCGAAAATACAAACACTGATGCCATGGCGTTTGCACTTCTTGTTATTCCGTCGCCATGGTTACAACTCTGTCAGACGCTACAACCTATAAAAACGAATTTTATGTTATTTTCCTTGTTCTTCGGTTCGTTCATATTGAACATCCAAATATAATTCCGATTCCCAAGAGAATATATTTGGCCAGTTTGGCATCACAATTGACTAAACATTGTACGGAAATTTATTTATAAATACAAAGAATTTCATTTCATTTCAATGAATATTAATTTGGTCATTTATGCAACGGAAATTAATATTTGTATTATATACTTTTACTGAGATTCTGACTTTCTTGACGAACCATAGACGACTGAGGTAAATGTTAATGTCACCAAAGTTTCAAATTAATGCACTCACGTTTTCGATACTGCTATAAGATATGTCTCTGTTAACAGAACTTCACCCCGAATGGTATTACAGGTCGTGAATTTATATGCAAGGTAATATTCTGGTCACTTGAATACTAATAGCTGTATTTCATTCGGTGAATACAATATATGTATGTATGTATAAATTAAGCGATGAAAAAGTTATCGCCTTTCCAATATATATCATTTATGTGATGAAGTCAATGGTATAATAGACGCCTTCCCAACTGATAAATTGTATGTGAACGTATATTCACGTCACTTTATCCGATTTGGGATGAAAAGGACCTTAGAAACATGATTATCTCCTCGACCTGTATCTAAACTATCAGAGTTTTATTAACATCCAAATTAGTCATATCTTACAACACACTAAAAAAGAAGGCTGAAGTTGGTGGCGATCGATAGTCTCTGCTTACCCCGTTGGGAACGTAGAGGCGTGAATATATGTATGTATGACATATATTCACGCCTCTATGTCCCTTAACGGATGAGCTGAGAGTATCGATCCCCAAGTGGAACGAATCTGACAAATATCTCTATCTATACTCGCATCCATTAACCCTCTCATATAATATGTTCTTCTGTTCTTCAAGCTGTGTAAACCCGCCTAGAGTAGAATGTCTCCACACCTCAGATTCTGTCCACCCGAAAAGCATTTAAGGACTTTAATGAATGTGTATGTATGTTTAATCTATAGTTCCATACTAATTCTATGTACTATATGAAACCTGGTCATATCACGATAAATTAATAAAGATTTTGTATTGTATTATAAATTAAATTATTAAAATATTTGGCTGCTATACTAGTTCATAAATTAGCTAATTCTCAGTCTCATATAGTAAGTAAAAATGAGTATAAATAGAAAGAAAGAAAGAAAAAAACATTTATTCACTGCTTATATAAGTACATTTTGGCATCACACTATTATACACACTTTGACACAACATCAATACATATAAGGAGTAGGCACTTGATGCAGTGAAAAGGTGCTGTCTCAGTATTTGATGTAGCTGCATCACTGATCCTTCGACAGCACCTAAATCACGAGTGTTTAAAAATTACTAAAATAACTAATAAAAATGCATCGTCAGTCTGCCTGTGACCATGGCTGTTGCAACGTAGCCAAAACGTCGGGGTAATAAAGGTAACTTTATTATATAAAAACATACGCGATAAGTCCCGCTAGTTATTAATCATGAGTATAAATCGCGAATCTCTTAAAACTAAAATAACTAGTTCCATGCTAAGCCTTCAAGTTGTAGAGACCTTGCAAGGGGCAAGAATGGCTGTCCCAGAATTAATGGATTTGTCGTCAACAACACACCAACGGCCATGTCATTTGTCCCAATACAATTGTATTAATTGCTCACAAGAAATCTTCCATTAGGCGATAGAAACTTATAGCTAATAGCATGAGTTTTGGTTTCATATTATTAAGAGTAGTTCGTTGAGATAATTCATTAAGTGACTTAAGGATATGTGTGATATGTAATTTGGTTAACCTATGCGGGTGAAGCAAAATAAATTTGTCAGGATTGTTAAAGGTGGCGATCAATATTATCTGCCTTAAGGATTAGGGAATTAAATATAACTATATATGTATGTAATATGTGAACGTTATTGTCAATTAATGTAGAAAGCATGTTGTTATAGGACTTAAATAGAATTTCACATAATGTTTTATGTTTATATGTTATAGTAGACAGATTTATAAATATGGACTGTATATTTTGCATGTATTCTGAAAATAGAAACAAAAACACATTTCAAATATAGGTAAGCGTGTGTTTTTGAATAACGTAAAAATTACGTTTATTTATAATGGGGCGATTAACTACTAGTTTTCATTAAATTTATTTTGTCATCACCAGGATCATTGTTAATTGATATTTATCGCACCTACACGCTTAACATAGAATAAAATAATAGTCTTGGGTTTCAACGTTAAGCCTTGATGACGTCACAGGCTTTTCTTTCTAGCCTAGGAACCGCACCCTCATTTTAGGAATAGATTACTATCGCGTTTTCAGTTGTTCGTCAATCGAAAAACTCATTTCCAAGTTGTTTGTACTGAACTTTAATGGATTTTTGTTTATTAAAGAGTTGTTTTATTACAGTACACACTAAAAGTACGGTTAGCATGGATTATGGTAGACTGTGGCATGTAAGACAAACGCCTTCACGACCATTAATCCTTGCGGGGTAGTCAGAGGTTCAGGTTTCCATCTCCACAATTGCGAAGGTAGTAATTCTATGGCCACTTGGAACCCACGTGTTGACCGGATAATCAGTACTCAATGTGACAGGATAATCAGTAATCATGTCGCCACTTACAAGCACTTAACTTTTACCTGTTCGACCTTAGTGACCATAGTGATAGTATTGACTGTAGTATTCGTACATTCAGTTTAGTATATTAGGTATAAAATTTTCTATGTTTGTTTAAAGACTAGACGTGATATAATGTAGGTACGCTTTTCGACTTTCTCTAATAAAACTCCATACACTATAACGCTAAATTCTGTATCTACGTTTTGTTTTTCTGACTTGCGCTACTATACACTTATTAAATAATTAATTATTAACTCTCTTTGAATCTGCAATTGATGACATGTACAGTATAGATTTTGATTCAGTTTTCCAATAAGACATTCCATACATATATAATACCTGCCATCATATTACATTCAGGCCTCTACTATCCACCGGGATAGGCTGATACTATTGGTTGACAGCTGATTATAATTCTGACAAATTTCTCTCGTATTACACAGGCATCCTCTTCTGTTTTCATATGTCTAAGTCTAGCCTAAACCATATAATAATAATAACTAAGAATATGAGTGAATCTCTCCAATTTGATCTCTATAAGGTCTTAGCGAATTTTTTTATCCAACTTTACCATTCATGTTGGTTTTATAGATTCCTTTCCCATAACACTTGATATTCTCTTTATATATTATTTCTGTTCATATATCTTTCACATATCACACTATTTCGAACCTTATCACACTATTTTAACTTATATCCTTAAATCGACTGATAACATTCATATACATTATTATTTTTAGAGTGTAATTAATGTACTCGTTTTTATATTATTTATAAATTATGAACGAAATAAGTAGGTTATCTTATCTTTCCTTAATAGACCCAACAAAATATTATCAGGTAGATAAAAATATATTCGATGAACACCAAATGATATTAATTTCAGTATCGAGTCAAAATAAAAAACAAAATGGACGATCTACTATAATTTTTATGTCAACTCTACTCTACTGATACCATCAAAAATCCATTAAGATTGGTTTGGGGTTGGACGCTGTTAATGATTTACTTTACCACTCATAATTGCCAATGAAAACATTTTGTAAAGTGAAATTTCGACATTTTTATTAACATTAAATATTTATTTTAAGTGACTAAATAAAGTGTTAGACTAAGCTTAGGCTTAGACTTTGTACATTTTTATAGTTTCGTAAATTAGCAATTCAAATACAATTTGTAAGTTAATGGTAAAAGATGGCATAAATAATAATGAATACACCCAATTTATTTGTTTAGGCTGTTTACTTTATTATTAGACACTTTCTTTTAACTAAAGTACCTAAAATTTACCGCATATTTAGATTGAAGTTAGAATAAAGTTTTTTTAGTATATAGTTAATAATTAATCTATCGCTGAATGATAACTTCAGGTACGTAAATGAAATTTAAATCAGCCCTTACTTTTATAATTAATGCCTAGGTGCAATAACAGTATACCTAATACGCTCAAAGCGCTAATATTAAACCTAAAACTTACCTAATATAACTTCTAAGCCTAACCCACTTAGCAATAATCAGAAAACTTTAAATCACAACACTTTAATAACTCAAATCACGACACGTATGTACCAATGAACATATATGTACCTAAATTATTTATACACAATATTAAACAGCACAAGTTTTACATTAAATTACAAAATGTCCATTTTATTTAGTAAAACACGAAATTTTTATAACTGTCATAGAAAACCATCAAACAAGTTTCCCGCGTAAGTTGTTTTTATTAAAAGCGCGCAGCCCCAGCAGGCTTACGTGTAGTCGCTTTCAGCCGCGATACAAAACTGAAGGGTAAAGCTACCCTTAGACTTCAACCCTTACATAGCGTGAAAGTTTGCGCATCGAAAACCACAATTATTTCGCATTTGACTTTTGAATCCTTTAAAAGATTATTTTCGGGCTATTGCGGTGTAGACAGGCTTTTAGTTAAGGGTTATTCGATTTCAAAAGCCTCTGCTACATTAATCATGGTGTTTATTATTTTAGATTCGTTTTTTATTTACATTTTAAATATGGTGTCTTCTATGTATTAATAGATTTTCAAACCTTTTAAACCTTGAAGGGTAGATAGAGTTCGCGTGTCCATCTTTATAATTGCCAAATAAGTGATAATATATTAAAATCAAACATGTTTTTGTAACTTTCGGTACATTTTCAAAGTCTATAGGAATGTAGAGACGAGGTAGGTCCTGGTCAGAAAATGATCAATTATTAAACTTATACATATTTTTATTCACTATAAGTACAATCGTATTTAAAGTCAACATTTCTAAGACATTATTTATAAGACACTGGGTTTCTCGTAAAACTATAACTCTACATTTTGTTCCAAAACCCTAGCTCGGAGAAAAATCAACAAGAAACAGAAATGAAAAGGCAGTACACTTTTTTACTGTTATATATTATATAAGAGAATTATAATTAACATACATATACATTCACGGCTTCTAGTCCCTTTCGGGATGGACAGAATATTAAAGAGATGAAAATATCTCACTAGTCACTTAACTATCTTGAATATTTATTAAATAATGAATTTAAATTCTTTTATTCATTGCAAACTACATAAAAATCAAAATAAAAGTTAAAAAATATTAGTCCGTTATTCTAAATAATCAACATAATACAAAAAACATTTTCGTAACTCATTTTGATGACCTTGAAATTGATAGAGATAAGTCGCTCGCGCATGTGATGACGTCATACGCTTTTAGAAAGTGATTGTTAATTTCGGCATTAGCAGCACCGGCTCGTTGGTCTAGGGGTATGATTTTCGCTTAGGGTGCGAGAGGTCCCGGGTTCAAATCCCGGACGAGCCCAAAATCTTTTTTATTTTTTTATATTAGCGTATCAAACTGTCATTATATTGATATGATACGTTAATCCTTTTGTATCGGTTGTTGGTTGATGTTCTAGCAATCATACATACATACACATCACGCTCATCTCTCTAAAGAGGTGTAGGCAGAGATCACAGATTACCATTTTTCCTAAACCTGGCAAACCACTTTCGGTTCATTGACACTCTTACACACTCGAATGTTATAAGCACTTCTAATGTCATGATTTTACAGTATGTAATTAGTATTATTAATACTTTAAACTGATATATTTACATACAGTCGCTAACGGTGAGGGAATACATCATGAGTAAGACCTGCCTATCCCTTGGGATAGGTAATAGCCAGTGCCTATATACGGCGATACGGTTCACTACCTTTGACGTTGGGTGCTGTCTATCTAGTGAAACGCGGGCTTCAAGTGACCCATACATAACATGGCTTCGAAATTTCGGAGATGAGCATTCGAGCCTCTGAGTACCCCGCCACAATAAAAAAGGGAAGGTGTATACACAAGTCGTAAGGCGTATGTATGTATGTTTACGTATCATTTTTTTTGTGGGCACAAATCAATTAAAGCCTAAACTCCTAACAAGGTTAATTTGAAAGTTTTGCTGACATCTGTCATACGAATCAAATTACATTTAAAGACTAGATTACTTACATACATTTTAATTTATTTTTATTAACATAAATTTTATTAGACCTTGACATTGGATTGCATCTATTTTATATTAAAAATTGTATTGTTATTCCGTGTAATTTTTGACATTTTCTTGTGTTAATTGATTACGATTGAATGTATGATACGATTACAAAATAAAAGATGAGAATATATAAATAAATATTATCTACCAAACTTATATGAGTTAATTCATTAATTTAATTACAAAACAATACAGGAAGTACAAACTAAAAGACAATTTAATATTTTCAACTTTTTATTTTAATTTCAATAAATACTTAAACTAATTATAAACTTGAGTAGCCTACATTACCTTAAAATCTTAATTATATTGAGTTTGTTAATCAATTGCATTTTTTTTTAATTGAAATATAATGTTTTTTCATACATTTTATATTGACTTCCTTAACTTTAATGTAAAGTCAAGAAAATAATTGGGTGTAATTTTCTTCGTATAATCTCTTTTTCACCTAAACTTACTCGATCCATATATGTATTCCTTTAATGAATGGAATGTATAATAAAAATGAATGGTGGAGCAAAAATTACTCAATATAACGATCGTATTTTTTTGTTTGTTTAAAGCTAACGTAAATAAGATTTTATTTTCATGTACTATACTCCAAAATAAAGTTATAGTACCAAATATTCAACGGAATTTTCACACTAAAAAACTGAACTAATTGAACTATTTCATTCAATTATTATTTCCTTCACTCAATCACTCCTCCCATTCGCTCTATATCTACGGTGATTTGCAGTCTTCTCTGTTAGCGTTGGAAGGCCAATCGCAGACGTTCAATTTTACATTGAACACGGTTCCTGGTTGACAGGTGAACTGTACACCTTCACCGTTCACGCAACGCCAGTACTGAAAAGAAAAATAAATTATTTGTTAAATCAATCAATCAGTCTATACTAGTCCACTGCTGGACGGAGTCCTCCCCAAGGGTATGCCACAAAACACGATCATTTGTGGCCCTCATTCAGCCACTACCAGCGACCTTCTTGAGGTCATCGGTCTACCTGGCAGGGGGCGTCCTACATTTCGTTTGCCGAGACGCGGCCTCCACTCGAGAACCGCTTTACTCCAGCGGTCATCAGTTCTACGACAGACGTGGCCAGCCCACTGCCACTTCAGCTTACAACAGCGATAGAATATGTCAATCACTTTGGTTCTTTGCCGGATAATCTCGTTCCGAACTCGGTTCCTTTTTGAGATACCCAGCATTGAACGCTCCATTGCTCGCTGCATTGAACGGGCATATATTTAACAGTGAACATTTATACGACCCTTGCTGGAAAGTTCGAGAGAGATCCAAGGTCATACGATTGCTAAGTAATTATTCTATGGCTCGAGTCAGTTCCTAATGTAACAGGAGGCAAACCGTGACGCCATTTTCAAACATTATTTATCTAAACTTAGCCCTATGTTTACTAGATATTAATTGCCAGCATTGTTGATTAGGAAATTTACCTACCCAAATTACATAATGGGTAAAAAAATTCTACATGCATACACATCACGCCCGTTCTCCTTTAGATGGGTAGGCATAGATCACGGATCCCCATCTATTCCGGTCCTGACTAACCACTTTCGCTTCATTGACTCTCATACACCTCCTCATACACACTCAGTGGTTACAGCTACTTTTGACATCTCATTCTTAACGCCCGAAAAGGTTGATTTTATTTCTCTTATCATATTTATTCCATTAAAGTTCAGTGACAAATGTATATGAAAATTATATGTTTGTATATGTTACGCCCTTGATACCAATATCAATTTATTTTTACTGTAGGCTATAATAGAAATACACAAACTTTACCATTTTGAGCAGAATTACGTACCTTAGTTTATTTACATATACACAAAAGACAAAGACAAAAGCATTCACGACCATTAACCCTTGTGGGCTAGTCTGAGATTCAGGTGTCCATCTATGGCCACCTCGAACCCACGTGTTGACCAGATAGTCAGTACTCAATGTAACAGGTGGTAAGCCGTATCGCCATTATTATTTATTCAATCAATTAGCGTTTGTCATTCCACTGCTGGACGTAGGCCTCCCCAAGGGTACGCCACAAAACACAATCACTCGTGGCCCTAAGCCAACCACTACCAGACACTTTTTTCAGGTCAACGGTCCACCTAGCAGGGGATCCTACATTACGTTTACCAAGACGAGGCCATCATTCGAGAACCATTATTATTACTACATAGTATAAAACAAAGTCGCTTTCTCTGTCCCTATGTCCCTTTGTATGCTTAAATCTTTGAAACTACGCAACGGATTTTGATGCGGTTTTTTTTAATAGATAGAGTGATTCAAGAGGAAGTTTATATGTATAATAACATCCATTAAATAGTGGAGTAGGCTATATATTTTATACCCGTGCGAAGCCGGAGCGGGTTGCTAGTTTCTATTATTTGTTATCATTATTTACTGAGACTTGTACTTAAGAAAGTAGTTTTCGGTACCTTATCACAATGGCTCTTATCAGGCACGTAGTCCTCTTCGGAATAGCAGACCTCCTCATTGTCTACCTCGTTTTCCTGTTAACAAAATGTGTAATTAATTTAAACCATCAAGGCTTTGTTATTAAAACGCTTGGATTTTCCTTGGTGGGTAAGGATGGGAATTGTTTTATTGAGGAATGAGTAAATACTAGTAAAAGGTTTAGATAGTTTTAGGGTTTGTAGCATAAAATACTTTAGGTAAAGGTACTTTACTGTAAGTTTCTTTAGTAAATTAAATCAGAATGAATGTGTGACTAAGACCTAAAAAAGATGTCTACAAAAATATTGCTATACATCAAAAATAATATATGAGCAACTTTTTGTGTCCACTGACGCAATTACAACTACAATTGTTACTATTGAATATCATTAAAAATATTACCGTATATTAAAAACACTAAACCCACGAGGGTGTATAAAAAGGTGTATGAGTCAATGAAGCGAAAGTGGTACGTCAGCATCGGAACAGATGGGAAGCCGTGATCTCTGCCTTCCTCTCTACAAGAAATCGGGCATGATTTGTATGTATGTATATACGAATACATTGTGACACTTTACATTATTTTGTTACTGAGTAACCCATATACAATACTCTCCAGAGTAAACGCACAGCCCATCCCTAGGAATAATTGCGTTCATCTCAAACATTAAAGAGAATAGGGGCCGGCTCGGACTGAATTAGTAGTTGGAGAGCCAGTGAACCCTGGGAGTAACGGTCTTCCTGTAAGGTTAAAAATTTGCATACCTACTATTTATGGCATTCTAAAAGCAATAGCCATGACCTGGCAGGCGTCAGCCCTGCACGTCATCAACCCCTGTATTTTTTATACTGTTAGATAAATTAAATTTTAAAACTTGTTTCTGTAAGTTTGAAAATTTTATAGAATAAAGTTTATTTATTGTTCATCTTAAAAACAAAATGCCAGGCGATTTCAATAAGCAGAAGTACATGACAGGTGACTTAGAAAATGCACATTGATGAGGTAAAATAAACTTTATCCTGTATGATTAAAACTTTTATATGTTTTTAAGTAACCGTCATAGAATATATATGTGCAATGCCAGGCGGTTTTGACCAGCATAAGACCTTGCCAGGCGATGGTACAGCTGCTAAGGGCGCGCGAGTGAGAGGTGTTATATGAACGCAAACACGTTTCTGTAAACTTGAAAATTTTATAGGATAAAGTTTATTTATTGTTCATCTCAAAAACAAAATGCCAGGCGATTTAAATAAGCAGAAGTACATGACAGGTGACTTAGAAAATGCACATTGATGAGGTAAAATAAACTTTATCCTGTATGATTAAAACTTTTATATGTTTTTAAGTAACCGTCTTAGAATATATATGTGCAATGCCAGGCGGTTTTGACCAGCATAAGACCTTGCCAGGCGATGGTACAGCTGCTAAGGGCGCGCGAGTGAGAGGTGTTATATGAACGCAAACATGTTTCTGTAAACTTGAAAATTTTATAGGATAAAGTTTATTTATTGTTCATCTTAAAAACAAAATGCCAGGCGATTTCAATAAGCAGAAGTACATGACAGGTGACTTAGAAAATGCACATTGATGAGGTAAAATAAACTTTATCCTGTATGATTAAAACTTTTATATGTTCTTAAGTAACCGTCATAGAATATATATGTGCAATGCCAGGCGGTTTTGACCAGCATAAGACCTTGCCAGGCGATGGTACAGCTGCTAAGGGCGCGCGAGTGAGAGGTGTTGCGTGAATGCCTATAGTGCGAGTGAGACCGTTTATTTAATATAAGTTTATTCACGCCAGTGTTGTGCATTAATTATATCCTTTATCCTATAAAATTTTCAAGTTTACAGAAACATGTTTGCGTTCATATAACACCTCTCACTCGCGCGCCCTTAGCAGCTGTACCATCGCCTGGCAAGGTCTTATGCTGGTCAAAACCGCCTGGCATTGCACATATATATTCTAAGACGGTTACTTAAAAACATATAAAAGTTTTAAACATACAGGATAAAGTTTATTTTACCTCATCAATGTGCATTTTCTAAGTCACCTGTCATGTACTTCTGCTTATTGAAATCGCCTGGCATTTTGTTTTTAAGATGAACAATAAATAAACTTTATCCTATAAAATTTTCAAGTTTACAGAAACATGTTTGCGTTCATATAACACCTCTCACTCGCGCGCCCTTAGCAGCTGTACCATCGCCTGGCAAGGTCTTATGCTGGTCAAAACCGCCTGGCATTGCACATATATATTCTAAGACGGTTACTTAAAAACATATAAAAGTTTTAAACATACAGGATAAAGTTTATTTTACCTCATCAATGTGCATTTTCTAAGTCACCTGTCATGTACTTCTGCTTATTGAAATCGCCTGGCATTTTGTTTTTAAGATGAACAATAAATAAACTTTATCCTATAAAATTTTCAAGTTTACAGAAACATGTTTGCGTTCATATAACACCTCTCACTCGCGCGCCCTTAGCAGCTGTACCATCGCCTGGCAAGGTCTTATGCTGGTCAAAACCGCCTGGCATTGCACATATATATTCTAAGACGGTTACTTAAAAACATATAAAAGTTTTAATCATACAGGATAAAGTTTATTTTACCTCATCAATGTGCATTTTCTAAGTCACCTGTCATGTACTTCTGCTTATTTAAATCGCCTGGCATTTTGTTTTTGAGATGAACAATAAATAAACTTTATCCTATAAAATTTTCAAGTTTACAGAAACGTGTTTGCGTTCATATAACACCTCTCACTCGCGCGCCCTTAGCAGCTGTACCATCGCCTGGCAAGGTCTTATGCTGGTCAAAACCGCCTGGCATTGCACATATATATTCTATGACGGTTACTTAAAAACATATAAAAGTTTTAATCATACAGGATAAAGTTTATTTTACCTCATCAATGTGCATTTTCTAAGTCACCTGTCATGTACTTCTGCTTATTGAAATCGCCTGGCATTTTGTTTTTAAGATGAACAATAAATAAACTTTATTCTATAAAATTTTCAAACTTACAGAAACAAGTTTTAAAATTTAATTTATCTAACAGTATAAAAAATACAGGGGTTGATGACGTGCAGGGCTGACGCCTGCCAGGTCATGGCTATTGCTTTTAGAATGCCATAAATAGTAGGTATGCAAATTTTTAACCTTACAGGAAGACCGTTACTCCCAGGGTTCACTGGCTCTTGGACTATAGGCACTTATTATTATAATACACTTCGATAAGGTTGTTTCTTTGTTAGTATGCAAGCAACATCTGTTACCCTGAGGTTTTGTTTACATTTAGTTAGGTATTGAGAGAATGAGAGTTTAAACTTAGTGGTAGCAAAACTGAAGGTAATATTGACTGGAGTATTCAATGATACATACATATATAGTTGCCTCCTACAACATGCCGGGAAGAACGGCAGCTCATTAGCATTATTTTTACATACCATAGTTATAAAATATTTTCGATATAAATAGAATGATAACTAGCTGCTGTTCTTATCGTGCGATTTGGGATCAATGAAATTTCTTGTCCTATTAACCTGTCACCAATATTCTATTAAAATGTCATTACGATAATTTATGAAAGTTCTGGGACCCAAATCCAATTTCCTTCACAAAATATCAGTTTTCATATCGAAATTTGACACTTTTGCTGACATCAATAGTGAATTTTGACACTTGTTAATCCACCTCTAACATCACACTATTACTGATCAGATATTTAACTGCGTTTATGCTAAAACGCATTTGTAGACTTGTGCCCTTATTCACCTCGAAAGAGACGTCAATGTATATGTGCATAAATCTTACCCCTGGTACCTCCTGGCCTTCTTCTCCAGACTGGTCCGAGCTCTGACCTTGAGTAGTAGAACTGGACGTAGAAGATTCCGCCTTAGTCGTAGTTGTTGAAACTTTAGTTGTAGTTTCTGTCGCTTTAGTTGTAGTTGTAGTTTTAGCGGTTGTAGTTGTTGTCGGGATTGGGTCGCCTTCGGTCGGGTCTGATGTTGTGGATGGTGGTCTTGCCCATTCCGGCTAAAAAGAAAAAAAAGTTTTGATGCTTGTATAATATATCATCGTTATGAATTGTGTATTTGAACTTTTTATCATATATTATTGTTGTAAGTTACAATAGCAAAATTTGCCATATTTTTTACTATTATCAATCATTATCAAATAAAACGAAAAAAAAGATTTGAACGTTTGCTGATCCGACGAAAGACGTCAAAGCAAGACTCATTATACTAAAAGGATACCTTAAATGTAATTGAGATGATATAGGATCCAAAAAAATGCAAGAAACCGATTTTGGAACAAATGATTTTGAATACATAGACGAATATCCGTGTATCCTTTTATAGGCAAATACAATTGTACACATATAACCTATATTTACCGTAGGAGTAGCAACACCCTCCCTCGCTGGAGGCACCTTGTAACTCTTCATATACTTGTCAACTAAGGTCAAAAGCGGGTTCTTCTCCCCACAAACCCCCCTAAAATCATCCATATCCACTGCCCATATCATAGCACCCAAGTAGCCCTTTTCTCTGATCCAGTTCATCTTGATTTCTATGCTCTTCTTGTCTTCGTAGCCTACCCATTGTGTTCCCTTGTATGCGTAAGGACATTTGCCCCCTTCGTCCCATTTCTTGGTCCATTCTGAACCTTCGGTGTCTACGTCTTGGCAGATCTGGAATACAATAAAAATAATAATGTTTTTGACGCGGTGGTTCAATAAGATCCTATAACTAAAGTAAGAAAGATAAAGAAATGTGCACATTTATAATTAGTTAAAAACTGTACTAGTTGGGATTGAAATAAAATTCTAGCTGTCTTATTCCACGAGATATTAAGGGAATAGACCAATGTGTTTGGAGTTAATCGAATTTAATGGATGATGGCGTAGCAATATTTTTTTAATATCCTATTATAATTCCACATTTATCTGTGAGTGACCAATGATGTTGCGTCTCCAAGAAATTAAAAGACGTAAGCAGTAATGAAAAAAATGCTCAAACCCATTATTTTTATATTAAGCAAACCCATACTAATTTTATCAACATAGATATATTTATTTAAAACAAACACTATAAGATTCACGAAGTTTGGGTACATCTTCGCAATTGTAAAGGTAGTAATGCCTGGATCACTTCAAATCCACGTGTTAACCAGATAATAAGTATACTCATTGTGACTTTATGTTTTATTTACCTCATAATAAGCAAGGAATCCAGTCTCGTTGGTATAAGGCCCTGGAGTTCCACCTCCAGCCTCCTTGTTGATGTAAGTGCCAGGGTTGTAGTTGTTGTTGCTGGCTGAAAGAGTGAAGCTTCTGCCGTAGAAAGGGACTCCTACAACCAGCTTATTAGAGGGACAGCCTTTCTCTTCCCAGAGGTGGAGACCGTCGTTCTAGAAGATGGATAATAATAATATTGTCGGACGTTATTACACCAAGAACTAGCCCCTTGGTAAGCACATTTAAGACTTGTGTTAAAGGTACTAGTCAACGTATATTTAAGAAATATATACATATTATATATAGATAAATACATATATAGCATACATAATCAACGACCAGACTGGAAAGCAGAAGAAAAGCGTAGTTCTTAACTCTGCCTCCACCGGGAATCGAACCCGGGACCACACGATTAGCGTTCAGGCGTCTAACCGATCGAGCCACGGAGGTCGTCAATAATAATAATAATGTACAGAACAAATACAGAAAAATACGATTAACATATGAATAAGGACGTAAATCGTTTGAATACACTGTAGAGTTGGAGATTTAGTAACATCCATTTAGTTAATCATCAATGATTGTCATTAGCCACGGTCAGAGATTTAAACATATTGCTCTGAAAGGCAATGGACTAGTTATTATTAGAATAAACTAAAGAAACACTTCCTTGTTTTCGTTGTATTCTACAAATGTAGTCACAAATTTACTAACTTGAATCAAAGTATGTACACGATGTAATCTATTCCCATCTAATTGTTTCTTGCCAGTATACGCTTAAAGCTCATTTATTCTTCGTACGTACGCGTTCACGACCATTAAGCCTTACGGGGTAGTCAGAAGTTCAGGTTTCCATCTCCGCAATTGCGAAGGTAGTAATTATATGGACACCTCGAACCCACGTTCATAAATAATTTATCAGTTAAATATAAGACAAGATAAAAAAAACAAAATGTTAAGCAACTACCAAACCATGGATAAATTACTCAATTCTAGTGTTCCCATGAAGTCTAATTGTTTATTCCTAATAGTCTACTTTACATAAATCGCTGCTTTAAAACTAAACTGAAGAAACTCAAAAACCATTTTATCTCAAAAAGATTAAATAATAAGTACATAAAACATATTAAGTTAATAAAAAGATAAAAAATGTATTTATATTTAATCATTTTTTTAAATTATATGCAATTTAATTTTTTTTTTAAATTATATAAAATTTAATATATTATAAAACAACGTTTTTTGCAAAATAGTGTTTTTTGAGTTTCTTCAGTTTAGTTTTAAAGCAGCGAAATACTTACAACATTAAGCTTGGCATAGCTCCATTGGTCGTGAGCTCTGGAGTAGAGAGGCGAGTGGACATCAGCAAAACCTGCCCAGTTACCACGCAAATCGTACGTCATTGCGTGTATGGCGGTTAGTTCCCTGGGAAAAGTAAGTATATTTAGTCTTAGGAAAAAATGTATTATTCAATTTTTGAAGTCATTTAAAAATAATTGGTTCTTATTTAACTTTTCAAGTAGTTGAATTTATGTCTTATTTCCTATAGGTGCTTGAATTAACACAAACTGGTTTATTATTGGTATGACTGTCGTAAGGTAATTTGGAGAATAAACTGGTCATTGCTAATATTTTCGTTAATGTAACAAAATGATTTTATACAACTTTTAGTTGTATACACTTTTTCTTATTTTAAATATACCTACGTAAGTAATATAAATTTTAATATTCTAATACGATGGCTATGAAAATAGAATGTATTTAAGAAGAATCACATTATAAGCATCTACAACCAATGAGTACCTTCACCGTACAATAACCGATAATAAATTATAAATAATTCACAAAAACCTCAAAAAATAGCTATACCATCTCTATCATTCAATCAAAAACAAATCACCAAACCCTTTAAAACCCTTAAACCCTCTCAATACTCACTGACACAACTCCGGTACATGATACCCTTCCATCAGCCTGAAATTGGCTACCGGCACAGCTGCAGTCAGCTCCCAGTCCTTGCCAGCCCTGATAAAGGCTCTCCTCAACTCCTGAACCAGATAGAGGAAGTGGTTCTTGTCAGCCATGGTGCCTCCTCGGTCAGTGGCCCCAGGGTACTCCCAATCCAGGTCCAAACCGTCGAATTTGTAAAGGGTTAGGAAATCTGGGTAAAATAGAAGGGTGTTTTATATAAAAGGTTGTAAAAGGTATCTTAATTTTGTTCTTTGTTATTGCATATATGTTTATTTAAGCTCTTTATTCCCTGTTGGGGTGGATAAAACCTTGGAGACACATAATAAGACCTAGATTACTTAGCAGTGTGTATATGTAGGTTGTGATGATAGGTTCCATTGATCCCTAGTCCTTAGTCACTGCCTAAGACATGCTGGGAAGAACGGCAGCTAGTATGCATTCTTTTTAGGTCACATGTTAGCACAGGACACACTGATTAAGGTGTCATATTAGGTATTATATGGTCAAAACGTGGGTTCAAAGAAAGCATATGATTGCAACCGTCGTAAGAAGAAAGTGTAATGGTAAAATATTTTTATCATTATGAGAATAAATGTTAAGAATAATAATCTGGTACAATTATATTTTTCCATTACGTTGAAGCCATAGATTGAAAGATAGTCTTCATCTTTTTGTCTACTTTTTGAAATATTTACCGTCAATCATACATACGCAATTTTATATTTTGAATATGAATTTTATACAAACTTTTATAATCCTTGCATGAAAATCTCGAAAAGAAGCCTGTATACTGAGAAGCATCATATTGATTTCAACCACACGTAAGTTTAGTATTTCTTTGCTCCTCAATGATTATTTTGAGAGAGATTATTTAGAGTTATTTTGAGAGAGTTGTCATCCAAAATATTAGCTTCCTCATTCCAAATCAAACACCGAAAATTGTTTATCCAGAAATCCATATAATATTTTACCACGTAGTGAAATGTAGATAGGATATATTATATATATTTAAGATTAAGCATTTAATGGACTATCATTTGTAGTCCTTTGATAACGTTTCGTGAATCCACTACCGCCATTTAAATTCAGTTACTATTATAATAATACGTAGCTTTCTTTACAAAAAAGCTCTTTAACTCTAACAGGTAGCTTTCAAGCAGCTTACTAGTAACATGTGATATTCATTAGCAGACTTATCATATTACTGCACATAGCCTACTATAGTATGTTCTACAGTACTTATATTTTACGATTCTTCTAAGAATAGTGTTGTTATAGATTAATCTTGTTATTGTGAATGCATAACAGGTCACTTCACTTCTAATCATCGTGAAGCTTTATTGCCCTTGTGACAAACAAGTTTAGTGTCTAGTGCTTTTATACGCTTCTAAATCAAAACAGTATGATTGAATATTGTTTTTGGTGTTGGTTGTATTCTATACAAGAGAGCTATTAAGTTTTTAAAAGAGCTCTTAGAGCAGTAAATTAATCTGTAATAACTAATGGGATATGTCTGATGTTTGAAGCTTTAATTTAGAACCACAGAAGTTAATATAATAAGAAAGATTTTCATTTTTTGTTATAGTGATAATTCAAGCCTTTATTTCGAAAGAAAATATAGATGCATAGGATTAAAAATACCTAAGTAAATATTTGATCAACGCAAGCAAATTCAAGATGGCAAAACTAATTCATAAATCTCAGACAATCAGTCACGCTTCACTTCTGATTTGTTTCACATCATTTAGCTATAAATATTGACATCTGAAATCGTGCGAATACAAAAATGAGTCCCAATCAAAAAGGTTGACTAAACCAACGCTGGGTCCATCGAAAATCGAAACACAACCTAACAAGTTAAACATAATTAAGTTGCGAGTTTACAGCAACCTAATTACCAAGTTGGCCAAAGTTTCGGATTAATAAAGAATGAATTGTAACACGCGAAACTTTGAGTTTTAGGAACCCAAGCCTTCGAGTTTGGAAGCACGCGAACGCTCTGTTTTGTCTCTTTCTTGGGCGGAATGAGTTTTGTTTTGAATAAAATGATAATGAAGTAATTTGGGAGGAGGCCTTTCAATCTACTGGAAGATGACAATCTTGGTATTGTGCTATAAATAAGTTTGGTTGGTTTGTTTATTTGTGTTGTAAACGCAGTACTAAGAAACATTCTTTAATATACAAACATATACATTCACGTCCTTCTACCCTTGCGAGGTGAATCGAACCTTAGACGTATAATATCTCCTAGGTCACGTTTTAGCATGAATATTGGGTTGTGATGTTATATGGAACATTGGTGACGGGTTGCTAGTCTATCGCCCAACAGATTCCGTTGACCCCAAGTCCCTTAATCGCCTTCTACGACTTACCGGGAATAATGGCAGTTTACAATATTTGCGTTCCAAACAAGCATGGGACCTTTAATATAATTGGAAATATAAAGTTTTATATTAATGGCGTATGAAATTTTGCTTGTATATTGGATCGTTTATATAAAATGCAACAATTGGTTAATTGAATTAATTGTGGCAGGTTGTAACAGTTCAATTAAAGTTTCATATGTAATTACGTTCTCTAGTGTCAATTTGGACATCATTTAACATGCCATGTTTCCTGATTCGTTTTAAGTTTGATCAGTAGTAATTAATTGGGTTAACATAAGAGATGAATATTAAATGTTTATTTTTTTATTTGTATAATCATTATCTCAGCATGTTATCGTTTATTGTACATAGTGCTACCAAAAGATTAGTTTGTTTACCGTTTTTATAATATTTATTATAACCATTTCATAAACTATGTAAATCTTTAAATTTAAATGTCGATACAATATATCCATTCATCTTAAAACCACTTTAAAACCAACATTCTTCCAGTAAACCACTAAGAGTCCTAATAGAACCTATTTCTTCGCGAAGTGAAGTAATTTGAGCTCTATTTTTCTGTCTACACGGCCCCAAGTGTGTTCTGAATTCCAAACACTACGGATGTGAGTGAAAGAAGGAAGTCCCGGGGACTCTATTTATAACGTAACGTAGTCGCTCCGGTAGTTTTCGTAGCAGCGACTACGAAGTTAAGGATGGGACTTTTTAATTTAAATAAAAATAATTAACTGTCACCAAAAAAACGCTTGGTGTAACCTTGGGGAGGCCTACGTCCAGCAGTGGACTGACATAGGCTGATTGATTGATTGATTGATTGTACTGTCACTAATAGTCCATATGAAATCGAAACCCTAATATACATGCTAATAAATGACCAAGAAGAAGTTTTCATATCTCCAATGTTCTGTCCACTCCGAAAGGGGGTAAAGGATGTGAAAAATTATGAAATACTTATTAATTCTGAACAAACAAATTACTGAATTGTACACGAAAATATGTAAGAACGCATATCATAGGTCAGATTTGTATTGAGACAGTATAATTTATTATACAATTCAGTGTTTTGATGTGCGATTGTTCTAAGCTAGATGTCGATAACCAAGTGTAGTGCTTGGAATAGCGTTAGAAGTTACTGAGAGAATAAGGGGTTTCTTAAATGTTCCAGTACGTAGCGATAGACTGACCACAATCACAGGTTCACTTTATATACTTTTATTACATCTTCGGTCCAACGACTAAAAAATACTTCACTGTTTTTTCAGTCCGGTATCGACATGAGAACGTATGCGAGAAAATATGAGAGTAAATAAAAAAATTTTTTTATAAAGTAAAATCATTAAATTTATTGAAAACATCAGGTATAAATCAATCTCGGTTTTTTCACACCATTCCAAATTCAAATCAGACTAGCTTTTTCTCTTTACACCACTGCTATTTAGACGGAGCGCAACAATATTATTGTGCTTTAATCGCGCCGCAGTCGTCTATGTATAACCCTTAACAACCGGCAAACAACTCGCCATATACACTCGGCAACTTTATACAAACAAAAGGTAACTAAAGCGACGAGGTTGACCTTTATTCGATACATATCCGACATGTATTCATACATGTATTGAGGTTGCAAGGAAGAATGACAACGCTTTCACGAACATTAACCCTTACGGAAAAGAAAGGTTCAGGTGTCCATCTCCGTAATAGCAGAGGTAGTTATTCTAAGGCCATCTTGAACCCACGTATAGATAATTTGTGATAGGTGGTCTAAATTTAAAGTGTTCAAAACAGGAGGATTTTCTCGCGATGTTTAATGTATATGTAATGTAATATATAGTAAGACATTTTTTTGGCTAGATTGTATATCAAATCAGCATTCATTAAAATACGGGAAGATTACTAGATACTTTTTTATATATAAAAAGCTTTGGATGTTGACCAATATCGTTAATGAATTGTAAGTCTAATAATAAATATTATGAAGAATCTCCCTGAGTATCGGATTCTATGCAAGTAATTGGATATTCTATATATGTCATTAAAATATATTTCGCTTTCTTATTCACAGGAACCGACCATGGCGAAGAAGGCCAAAATTGTCTTCCTCTTGACGTTGGTCATTGCAGTTTCTGGCACAACCCAAGAGACAGGAACATCTGAAGAAACAACTGAAGCAGACACCGAAAACTTAGATCAGGTGACCGGTATACTTCCAGAAAATATTGATACAGAATACAAAACTCCAAGAGAACGAAGACGCGTCAATGAGGCGAGTCCAATTATGATTCCGGGCCGTAGATCCGGCATCACGACCTATAGACCTAATGTCGTTTCGCCGACCACGACAACTACAACGACAACCACGGAAAAGATAAGGACAGACTACAGACAGACTACAGAGACAACCTCAGCTGAAAGACAAACTGTGGCTTGGATCACTCCGTCGACTCACCACAAGATGAAGCACAAAACTACACGTCCAACTACGACCACTACAACTACAACTACAACTACAACTACAACTAGAGCTCCATTTGTGTCCAGAAAGTTTTATAAGAACACGGTGACGAGACGTGTTGAAGACACGGAAGCGGCCAAAAAGTTTGTATATCTTGGCGTAATGTAAACACAGCGGCAGTCCCAAACCAAGCTAGTAAGAGACATTTAGAAAATTTACAGAAGTAAAATTCAAGTAATTTGCTTGTCTGTCAAAAAGTATAAAGTTATAAAAGTAATAAGTGTAAGCTTTGGTACTGAGTGCGTTAGAACGGACAGTTTTTTGTGAAACAGTTTTATATTAAATTAAGAAAGATCGAAATAACGGTTTAGAGAGTTTCTTACTAGGTTTTGGTTTGGGACAGCTGACTGATGGTAAACATCGTCATTTATCCTTAAAACTTTCAGAGGTTCATTACTGCGTATATATTTAAGGCCTTAGTCCCTTTCAGAGCGGATAGGACTTCGAAGAGACCCTAATTTCTCCGAGGTTACTTTTTAGAATGAACATTGGGGTTGTGATATAGTCAGACTTATTCACAAATTAAACTCTAAGCTTTTTCAAAGCACGTATCATGTTAACCAACGACCTTAGAATTACAACCACAACTACGGAGATGGAAACCTGATCCTCTGCAGAGTTTCTTGGCATTTCTTCTCTGCAGGATTTTGCTTTACGAAATGCCATTAGTTTAATTAGATTTATTTAATATTTTTTATTTAAATTAACTAATTGTAATGACAACTTTTCCGGTGATTTTATAATTCTCATATTGAATCAAAAGCATTTCATTTCATTTCATTTCTGACTACCTGGGTTAATGGTCTTTGTCTTCCATGCAGAATAGAAGAGAGCAACCTGCAGTTCCTCTCCAATCCGCTGCAGCGATGGAAGATGATGATGAGTAAGGAGTCCACAAGGAAGAAGAAGTTCCGATGGGACCTCTATGCTGATATCACCACGGCTGCGTTGCCTCCCAGACAAGAAATTGGGAAAGTGAGTTATATATCATTACTAGTGACCCGCTCCGGCTTCGCACGGGTACAAAATATATAGCCTACTCCACTATTTAATGGATGTTATTGTACATATAAACCTTCCTCTTGAATCACTCTATCTATTAAAAAAACCGCATCAAAATCCGTTGCGTAGTTTCAAAGATTTAAGTATACAAAGGGACATAGGGACAAAGAAATCGACTTTGTTTTATACTATGTAGTGATCATGTGGCATCACAATTGACTAAATATTCAGCTGAAAATAATAATTTGTATTTTCAACTTTCACTGAGCTGCTGACTTTGTTGACAATCCATAGACGACTGATTTACTATACTTAGTCTTATACATACATATGTAGCAGTATTAACTACCCTTAATATTTTAACTGATCTCTATATGACGACCTCCGTGGCGCGATGGGTTAACTACCTGAACGTTAATCGTGAGGGTTCGATTCCTAGTGGAGGCAGAGTTAATAACTACACTTTTCTTCTGCATTCCAGTGTGGTTGTTGATTATATACATCTATGTATAATAAGTATACATTCCTTAAACATACGTTACTATCCCTTAACACGAGTCTTCAATTAATGTACTTAGCAAGGGGCTAGTACAATTGGTGTTATAGTATCCTAAAATATTATTATTATGAAATTTGGCATCTCCAAGGTCACTTTTAGCATAAATATTGGGGTTGTGATGTCATACAGAACATTGGGGAAGGGTTGCCAGCTTATCGGCTACTTGATCCTATTCACCCCTTGTCCCTTAGTCGCCTCCTACGACATGCCGGGAAGAAAAAGTGACCTAGGAGATCTCCGAGGTTCTGTCCACCCCAAAAGGGATTAACGGACGTGAATATCTATGTAATATGTATATAAAAAACCTTTTTGACACCGCAATGTAAAAAACAACTTCTTCTATGTTTGTATTAAAATCTGGGTTTATAAGTTGTATTATGTGTTCGTGTGTGTCTTGTAGTTAAAAATAAACTTTTTTATATATATACTTTATATAATCGATGGATGGGGCATGTTATGCGGATAAATGATAGCAGATTGACAAAAAGAATATATATGAGTGAAGTGAAAGGGCGGTTACAATGGAGCCGGCCCAATAAGACATATAACAGTCAGATAGACGCTATATTGAAATAGCAATAACCAATAACCGCCGAGTGTGTAAGAAAAGATGTATGAGTGTCAATAAATCGAAAGTGGTCTGTCAGGATCGGGACAAATCGGGATCGATCTCTGCCTATCCCTCTACAGGGAATCAGGCGTGATGTGTATGTATCATATTTTTTCGTGGGCAAAAGTCAATTAAAGCCTAAACTCCTGATAAGGTTATTTGAAAGTTTTGCTGACATCTGTCATACGAATCAAATTACTTTTAAAGACTAGAGCAATCACGTTCTTTTAATAGTTTACTCACATACATTTTTAATACTATATTTATTTGACCTTGACATTAAAATTGTATATGTTTTATATTATTCCATGTAATTTTTGACATAAATAATGAATTTTTATGTAAATATGAATTTCTGTGACAGGTCTTCGTGCCCGATAAGGAGTACTACGTAGTTCTGAAAGTGCTTTTGTGGATTGGCATTTTCACTGCCCTACTGGCTTTGATATACCTGATATGCTGCATCACTCCATTCTGCCCTTTATACATTCGGGACGAGTAAGTAACAATATTACATACATACATACATACGCTTCACGACTAGTGTATACACACTCCCTTTTTTATTATGGCGGGGTATTCAGAGGCTTGAATGCCCATCTCCGAAATTTCGAAGGCATGTTAGGTTTGGGTCATTCAAAGCCCGCGTATCACTAGATAGACAGCACCCAACGTGATAGGTAGTGAACCGTATCGCCGTATATAGGCACTGACTATTACCTATGCTGAGGGATAGGCAGGTTTCCTCACGATGTTTTCCCACACCGTTTGCAACTGTAAATCATGTACGTAAATGAAAAACACATATTTAAATTTCATTCATTGGTACATGCCGAGTCGGGATTCGAACCTAGGACCTTTCTCATACGAAGTCTGAGGTCTTACCCACTGAGCTACAGCCGCTACTTTACTTTACTTTTATAATATTCTTGAGAGAATAATAATAATAATATTCGGACATTATTACACCAATTGAACTAGCCCCTTGGTAAGTACATCTAAGACTTGTGTTAAGGGTACTAGTCAACGTATATTTAAAAAATGTTAACATATTGTAACATATTGTTTATAGATAAATTCATATATAGCATATATAATCAACAACCAGACTGGAAAGCAGTAGAAAAGCGTAGTTCTTAACTCTGCCTCTACCGGGAATCGAACCCGGGATCCCACGATTAGCGTTCAGGTGTCTAACCGATCGCGCCACGGAGGTCGGCGAAACTTAATGATTTTAATACATTACATATTCTATAATAATTCATTATATTATATTTTATAAACGAAGTAATTCGACGTAGCTCAGTTGTTTAGGGCTTGACTCTGTATCAGTGGGTACAGGGTTCAAATACCACTAGAACATGTACCAATGGAAATGAAATTTAATGAATTTCTATGTACATTTTCGTAATAAAATACATTTACTAAATGCGTCGATTACTACGGTGAGGGAAAAACATCGTAAGGAAACTTACCTGTTCCCAGAACAGGTAATAGTTAGTGCTTGTAAGTGGCGACATGGCTTACCACCTGTCACATTGAGTGCTGATTATCTAGTCTACACGTGGGTTCGAGATGGACATAGAGTTACTACCTTCGCAATTGCGGTGATGGATACCTGAACCCCTGACTACCCCGCAAGGGCTAGTGGTCGTAAAACCGTAAAAGCATAGTTCGTCTATATTATATTTTATAAACAAAGTATTACCTTTGCTACCCGACGTTTCGGCCATGTTGCAATAACCATGATCATGGGTCAACTTATGTTTAACAACGTAACGTTGGTGACAGTTTGCTAGCCTATCGCCCAATACATTCCATACACTCCTAGTCCCTTAGTCGCCTCGTACGACATGCTGGGAAGAACGGCAGCTAGTTAGTTTTCTTCGTACGTCCCAACTAGCACGGGATAATGCTTTAGGTTGTTTTAATTAATTTGTTTGTTTTTTTTCAGTTCTTTTGCCTGTTTCTACAAATGAAGGAGTTTGTTTTGACCATTCATTTGTACTTCGGAGGTTTAATTTTATATTTTTGTACTTGTTTTTTGTGTTGTTTTTTTTATTGAGTATATAAAGTACTTTTATATCATTTAATTGTTTATTTCAAAATCTTTAATTGAATACAAACGACTACAAATGCAATTACGACCATTAACAAATTTATACATTAGTAATTATAATGGCCACCTCGAACCCACGTGTTAACCAGATAGTCAGTACTCAATTTAACAGATGGTTTCCCGTATTATTATTTACATACACTGACTGACACTGAACAGTTAGATTTCTCACAATATATTTTCCTTAGTGTATTTTGCAAATGTATATTGTTATTGCAAAAATGCACATAGGCAATCAGATAATTCATTTGCATTGATATACGCTCCGAAGCTTGAATCTTGAACACAGAATAAATCCCCCAACGACAGAGCTACGCCAAATTAATACACTCTTCGTTTAAATGAAATAGATTTAGCTTCAGTACTAAATTATCATAAAAATATATGAGTTGTTAAAACATTTATCATAAGTTTTCTTACTTTATTCTTAATACAGAATGACAGAATCTATTCATAAAGATAAGCTTAGTCTCGTAAATATATTTCATTCTATTAGTACATAACAAGGCTTATCTTAATTTGGAGGCGGCTTCGAGCTTTCATAGGTCAACGAACATGATATCTTCTAAAGCTGTACCAATGATAAGTTGCAACATAAATTGTGTTTTATAAATTAATTTTACGAGTCTTCTTATTAGGATGACTATAAGTTATTGTGGAAATCGTTCAAGTTTTTTTATGGACGTATATTTTTTTATTATTATAGTGGCGTAAAGCAGTAGTGGAGCTAAGTGGGTAAGACCTTATTAGAGGTCCTAGGTTCGAAGCCCAGTTCGGTATGAAAGAGAAAGAAATAAAAAAATGTGCTTTTCTTTTACGTACATAAATACAGTCGCTAACGGTAAGGGTGAACGTCATGAAGAAACCTGCCTATCTCTCTCGATAGGTAATAGCCAATGCCTGTATACGTTGATATGGTTTACTACCTATCATGATGGGTTCTGTATATCAAGTGAAACGCAGGCTTTGAGATAGTCGTTATGCACATGCATGCTTTTTTTATAATAGCATTTAGTCATTTGATTCAAGTCATAGGCTAAGAAACAAGTGCTTAATAAGTTCAAAACATTAAAAATCCTTTTAAAAATCACCTTAACGATATCAAAAGGTCCGAGTGAAAGACTCAATTTTAATATTTCTGAGAACAATCACTTTTTCATCTTTTCCCACTTAATCGAATTAGAATCTGGACAAAATCGTTTAGAGTGACGAGGTTTTGATGGAATTTCGTATTGTCGCGCGACGAATTCGAAATCCTAGTGATTAAGGTTATTTTCTAATGAAAGAGTGTTTCGTAGACTGTAAAATACTACCCTGCAATTACCATTTAATACCATCAATAGCTCTTTGATCAAGATGTTCAATAAAACTTTAATCCATACCGAAAACTAATTTACCGTAGCCGCATACTTTTTAAGGTTATAAATTAAGTTCATTGAAAATCATGATAAAAAGTTCAACTAAACAGCTTATAACTCACGTGTTGAAAAAATTGCAGAGACCGTAATAAGTGTAATATTCGTCGGTCAGTATTGTAATAAGTTTCACGCAAATTGCCCTCAGCAAAAAGGTGTATGAATGAAAAATACAAAGTCGTATACTTCGTAATAAAGTTGCTGAGTGTTTCAAATTTATCCCAGTGTCAATTGTTGGCAGATTCTGATAAGAATGCGAAAAAATCCCGCGATTCAAATGGAAATTCGAAATATTATTTGCGAAGGCATTGATTAATTGAAGAACTTTCTGGCAGACGGGGTCCCGAGTTCACTAATGCTTTTTGCAAAATGTCTGTTTAATATCACTTCAGTTGCAGTGTGTAGTTAGTAATAGAAAGTGCAAATGACAAAATTATCCATTTTTAATGGGAAATTTCCCACTTTCACACTTTTGCTGTCATTAATGGTGAAATTCGACACTTTTAACTAATCCACTGCTGTGTAACTTAAGTGATATTGAACTTCGACTGTGTTAAGAGGCATTAGTAGACTTAGGCCCCTGGTGAAAGGCTGAAAAGCTTCGTCTGGCCGGGGTCACAGTATCTTCGGTTATTAGCACTTGTTAATTTTTATATTTTGCGCCCATAACAGAGATTGTTAGTCGAAGGGATTGGAATGGATTTTGCTTCTTGCATCTTAATTGGATGTTTGACAAAGGTCTTAAACTAGACTAGACTGATTTATATGCATACACGGCTATAAAATTCTTAGACGTCAATTTATTTACTTGTATACGTCGTTAGATACATAGAATTTTTTTATCAAAACATTTTTATAAAGTGCTACTTAAGAGTAACTTAAAATCTCTTAAACGAGGGACATAAAAACACAATCTCTTCCCTGATCATTGCAGGGTAGTCAGAAGTTCGGGTGACCATATTCACTATTGCGGAGATAGTCACTTTTGACCTCGAAATTATGCAATGGCAAGATAGTCAGTACTGAATGTGACAAGCTTTGTCGTCATTTGCAACCACTAAGTACGAGTATAACCTGTTCAGAGGTATGCGTAGGTTTCGCTACACTTATTCACATACACTTATACACATATACTTATTCACATGCTCTAAAATGATTGTACAGCTCAGCCAAATAACACACATGACAGTCAGAAAGACGCCATATTGAAAACGGGTGACGTTAAAAGTACCGTTAACCGCTGAGTGTGTTTGAAGAGGTTATAAGTGTCAATTAATAAATTTTCTTGATACAAAACTACTCACCAACAATACTCTTAACGAATGTCCTTCTGGCACTCTTCTGGGCGACCATTTTGGAGTACTTAGAGCCTCCCTCAGCCCAGCCTCCGACTGCTACCATGAACTTGGTGTTAGGGTGTGATGAACGGAGGGAGGTGAAGTTCTTGAAACCGTCTTTTTCTACGTCCAGCTGGAAATAAAGTGATGTTTTAATCGTCTATTAGAATTCTAGGAAATTTCACGAAAAAAAAAATTCATTTAATATCATGTATTTAAAACCACTGATATTAAATACATGATAAATACAGAGATAATTATATAGTCTTCAATTCTTAGTTTATAAGTTCAGTTCTTAATTCGGTGGAGCGCAGTTGTTTCGGACTTGACTCTGTATCAGTGGGTACAGGGTTCAAATCCAGCAAATGCATGTAGCAATGAAAATTAAGTTTAATGAATTTGTATGTCCTTTTTCGCAAATAAAATATATGTGCGAAATGCACCGAATACTATCGGATTATATTATCTGTGCTATCTATCGATGATAATTAGTACTTGTAAAAGGCGACACGGCTTACCACCTGTTACATTGAGTACTGACTATCTCTTCAGCACGTTGGTTCGAAACGACCACAGAACTACCATCTACACAATTGCACCGGACACCTGAACCTTTGACAATCATACAGAGGTGAAAAGTCATGAAAGTATTTGTTTGTAACATAAATTTATAGTTAAACTCACCTCAGGATCAATAATCAAGACCTCGTTCGTCTTAGCAGTGACTCCGATGAATGAATAAATGATGTGAGTGCACATATCCACTGGGATATCTTCGATGCCATATCTGCCGATGCCTGGCCTGTAGATGGCCCAGTTACTGAAGTAACACACTACCCTGGCTCTTTCGGAGGCTGGAATAAAATTACTAGATTATATATATACATTATAAAATATATAGCCTACTCCACTATTATTATACATATAAACCTTCCTCTTGAATCACTCTATCAGAATCCGTTGCGTAGTTTCAAAGATTTAAGCATACAAAGGGACCTAGGGACAGAGAAAGCGACTTTGTTTTATACTATGTAGTGATAGGGCATGCTTCGATGGTTTGGATATGTTATGCGAATGAATCATAGTAGATTGACAAAAGTAATATATAGAAAGAAAGAAAACACTTTATTAACTGCATGTGTCATTTACATGAACACAAACTTAATATAACAAATAGGAAATCTTTAATGCAGTGAAAAGATGAATTATATTGAATATTATTTAGATGTACTATGTGGGGTGAAGTGGAAGGGCGATTGCGTAGGGGCCGGCCCAATAGAACATATGACAGCCAAATAGACGCCATATTGAAAAAGAGTAATGTTAGAAGTACCAATAACCGCTAAGTGTGTATGAGTGTGAATTAAGCAAAAGTGGTTTGTCAGGATCGGGACAGATGGGGATCCTTGATCTCTGCCTACCCCTCTAAAGGGAATTGGGTTTGATGTGAATGTTTGTACATACACAATCCAACCGTACCTCAAATCTCAAACGGACAACAAAAGTTGGAGTTGGAACTGTATTTTATATTTTGGTGTGCGATTCAGTATTTTTGCTGTGCATTTTTGTGTTATTTGATACATACATACAAGCCTTGTTAAAATGGAGTAGCGTGTCACGGATACCTTTTTCCAATCCTGGTAAATCACTTTTTCTTTTTTGACGCGGTACTCGGTGTATTTTCAATATATTATTAACATAAACAATATCAATGTAATATAACATGTTAACTTGCGTTACATTAAGTACTGACTATCTGGTCAATACGTGAGTTCAAGCTGACCACAGAATTACTACCTTCGCAATTGCGGAGATAGATCAATGAACCTCTGACTACCCGGCAAGTGTTAATGGTCGTGAACGCGTTGGTCTTTGTGAATTTGCGTAAAGGTGATGTGTGATTTTGTTTTCTTTTTCACGTATTTGGGTATTATGATACAAAAACTAACAATTCAAACAGCTTAATTAACCTTGTAAAGAAACATTGAAATAAAGAATAAAAGTTTTCAACTTACAATCAGCGAGTGCTCCTGCGATTGCCAACAAGGCAAAAGTTACAACCGTGTGCCGCATTGTGTGTCTGAAACAACAGATTAAGAGAACTTAGTCGTATCTGAACAAAAACCTTGATAGTTTAAGCCTAGGATTGCGAAGTTTATCCCTAAGTGATACTGAGAGACAAAAAGTAGAAGCTTAGCTTAGAGTTTGAATAGTTTCTAGTACTTGGAGTTTGTTTGTGTATGGATGAATTTATTCAATTATTAAATTATTGCCCTCTCTTTACAGGTTATTAAACCCATGCGATAGAATATTAAAAATATTTGGTATTTATAATTAGACAACGAGATAATTTAAGATATTTTCTAAGCACCTGAATTTTCACTTACATACAAAATTCACTGCCCAAAATCCCTTTATAGTTCGATAGAACCTCAGAGATATTAAATTACTTTTAGCTATCAATAATTATCGGAGCTATAGCAATTTTACCTCAGAAAATATATCTTATTTCTAATGATTATGTTATGATATAGAGCCTAAGAAAGTTGTAACATAACAACAATAACTTTTGATTTAATTTCACGACACCATACACTTTTAATTAAATTCTATTTTTAAATAAAAGTATATATATATCTTTATTAATTTATCGTGATACAACCCGGTTTCACATAGAAAATAAAAAGAGTATAAACCGCGAGTGTTTAAAGATAACCATACACTTTGTCAACAAAAAGGACATGCACCGACAGGGTATTGAACCCGCTACATCTGATTCACAAATCTCAACCATTGTTCAGTCATCCAACTTAAAAAGAACAGGGAAATTAACACTTCACAAAGACATGTTTTAAATATTACTAAAACTAGCGACCCGCTCCGGCTTCGCACAGGTATAAAATATTTAGCCTACTCCACTATTTAATGGATGTTATCATACATATAAACCTTCCTCTTAAATCACTCTATCTATTAAAAAAAACTGCATCAAAAGCCGTTGCGTAGTTTCAAAGATTTAACCATACAAAGGGACATAGGGACATAGAAAGCGACTTTGTTTTATACTATGTAGTGATTTAAGTAGAAGTGACGAATCTATCTACGTTATTCCTATACATACAAACGTGCTTCTCTGGGGCCGGAATAGAATGCTAATAACTGTATGGCAAGAGAGATAAATAAGAGATTAAGTACGTCCCTTAATCCCTTTCGGGGTGGACAGAACCTCGGAGATAATATCTTCTTGGTTAAGCATAAATAGAAATATTTGGTTATGGACTTGCAATCTTTACACTATTTCTCATAGCTGGAAATAACATATAAATTTTATGACTTTAAGGTTCAATCTACCCCAAAATTAAATTATAAGGAAGCGTCTATGCAATAGTTATTTAAGCTACTTTAGCTTTGCTCAACTGATAGACATATAGATAATACAAGTTATTCATTTATGATACATTGCAGTCATATAAAAGGAAAAGTAAGCGATTTTTTGTACAAGACCAAATTGTTAGTGAAGCTTATCATTAAATCGTGTAACAAGACGTGCCAAATGGAATATTCCCAGAGAAATGAGTTTGCATTTTTTAGAAAAAAACTTCTTTATTTTTAAATTGAGATATTTTTTCAAACTTAATGCCGTCTAGACCAACCCGTCTGAATGTTTTGTTTCGCATTGCAATTGTTTCGGGTTTCAAAAATTTCGATGCCCCGTTTATAAGGGGAGAGTAATGTAATAGATTATTTATGGACAACATAGTATAAAAAGAAAAGTAGCTTACTTACGGACAACGTGGTATTGATGACATGTTAGAAATTCTATGTAAAATTAATAGTAATTATGTTTCTGTTATGTTTAGTTATACAGTCAATAATTATAACAATGTGTTTCCAAAATTAAATGGCTAAGAAACTGAACCTCTAAGATTTGTTTACATCTTTAACTTCATCATTTTCTCTGAAAATCTCCATGTTTGAACAAGATTGACAATAATCAAGTGTTATTAATTTATTGGCATTTATTACTAAGAAGTAATTAAAACAATGCAACGGTAATCCCACTAAATCACTCTCTGTATCAGTGTAAATGCAGCTCCGAAGCCACATGGCACTGCACCAGTTACCATTTCATTCCATTATCCGCCGAGGCCACTTTAAACTCTCACCTTTGTACTAGTACTTTTTAAATGTAATTGAAGAGGTAAAGTTCAAAATTCAGAGTGGTGTAAGCGCAGTTAATACTTGGGAATATTTTGAAAATGGAACGATGCTAGTTTCTGTTGTTTTACTTGGACTGTGAAAATGAAAAGTGGTTTGTAAGGCAAAAGTTTTAAGCAAATTTGAAATTATTTTAAATGAACCTCTTGGGTCTTATGGAATATTTTGAAATTAGAACGATGCTTTTTATTTTAGTTTCTCGTATCGTGTTCATCTGGGACTCAAATGGAGAATAATTAGCTGTCTTGTCAGTAACGTGTCTATTTATATCTATAAGTTATATTATTATGTTATAATATGCTATTGGCTAGTAATGTGGTTACTTTCAGAATTTAATTCCTTTCCTATAAACAGGCTAAAACATATCACGATGTTCTTAGGAAACATATTTTTTTCATTGTCCAATACTTACTACTTACTAAATAGATAATAAGCTAAGAGAATATTTAAATTCCTGTATCCAAAAGTGATTTTTCGAATTATATACAGCCTTACAATTTAGAGCTACATAGATCTCGACTTATTATTATTACATAGGTACTTAATCATGCATATTACACTCCAGAAACAATCAATTAGGAATTAGCTCCTAGTGCAGAACGTTACCAAACCAGTCTTATTTAAAATTAAATACCCATGCTTTTCATAGCAATCACAGTTCAAGTTACGCTGGTTTTGATCTCTCTTAAACAATTTCAGCCAGTCAAGAGTAACGAAATTCGTAACAAGAACTTTTGGTTCAAAATAATTTGTATGAAGTATAAGGTCACGCAAGGTTTGTTGCGTCGGTTTGTATAAAACAAAAGCCCTTCCAAATTTGAAATTGTTTTGAAAGAATCTCTTGTCAGCCATCGAATGAAGCTATAAAACAAAACATAATCATAACAGCATAATAAACCTCATTTCTGCTTTACCTAGGTACGTGGAAAAAAGTTAAGCTGTTATGACAGTATTTTGAACAAAGTCTTATGAAATTAAATGTGTCTAGTTCAATTCCAATCGCAGTTTGTACAAACATACATCATTTAATGCCATAAAGCGTAGACAAAATATCGGAGATATAACTATCTATTTGGAGTAAGAACCGACTACGATATTATACATATTTTTAGGCGAAATACAAGCTATAATCATAAATGACCTATCATAAATCCATGACTGATAATATACCTTCATTCCATATTTGCACACAATCTACTTCTTCGTCGTTCCTAGTAATTATCTGCTTTTCTTTCCCTTATACTTTTAATAGAAATCTATTAAGGAATTTATAAATCTATTTAACAATGGTACATTAATCAATAATATTCCTTTATCGAAAGTTATCATACAGCTTACCAAAGAGTTAGTGTCACTCAGAAATTGTCCACCCTAAAAACAATTAAAAGTCATTTATACATTATACAGGCGACTTAAGAGAAAGTGAATCTCAAAGCTCTGCCCACCTCTAAGCGATTTAAGGTCGTGAAGGTCTCGTATCAATCTAAACCATCAACAATGCAACACCGATAAAGAGTAACAGAAATACAATAGCGTCTCACTAGGTCATCGGATTATTCAAGTGTAACAGTTAAAGGCACCGTTAGCTATAATTGTGTGCCCAACTGTACTTTGCATAAAGCTTCATAGTGGGAAAGGTCGACTTGGTATCTAAAAGCTGCTTTTGTTTACTATACTTCGTAATATACATACATAACATACGCTTCACGATTTGTGTATACACACTCCCTTTTTTATTATGGCGGGGTACTCAGAGACTTGAGTGCCCATCTCCGAAATTTCGAAGGCATGTTAGGTATGGATCATTCGAAGCCCGCGTATCACTAGATAGTGAACCGTATCGCCGTATATAGGCACTGACCTGTAAATTATGTACGTAAATGAAAAACACATATTTAAATTTCATTCATTGGTACATGCCAGAGTCGGGATTAGAACCTAGGACCTTTCTCAAACGAAGTCCGAGCCGCTTTTTTTTTATACTTCGTCTTACACATTATATGTAGCAGTATTAACTACTCTTAATATTTTAACTGCTCTCCGTATGACGACCTCCATGGCGCGATTGGTTAACCACTTGAATCCTGGATTCGATTCCCGGTGGATGTATTTCTTAACTATACGTTGACAAGCACCCTTAATATCCTTAAATGAAATTACCAAGCTAGTTGCAATGGTGTAATAATGTCTTAAAATACTATATTACATACATACATATTAAGAATGTAAATACATAACAAGACCACGCTATATAAACAACAGAAATGCCATTTCGTTGATAGCATTGCCTCAACTGGTTCTATCTAATGCATTCAATGATTATAATGAGATTAAAAACGAATTTAAATGATAATGCAATGTTGTTGGTTGAAGATCTGAATAGTGTCATCATGTTTTAAACTTTTGCTATAACTGTTCGTATATTCACGCCACTACTATCGGAAAGACTATCGATTACCACCTGGAACGATCCTGTCAAATCTCTCTTGCTTCACTCATACCCATTAACCTTCTCATACATGCTTTTCTGATCTTCACTACGTACACCCGCCTTGAGAAGAATGTGTCGAATTTGCTCTGTATAAGTTCTACGCGGCCTAACCCGTCTAACTGTACCTTAAATTTTGGCTTTATAGATCCCTTTTGTAACCCTCCTTTCATCATCCATCCATCCGCTCCATGTGCCCTAACCACCTTAACATACCTTTCTCTATTTTCGTCACTACATCTTAATCGTACACGTCACAACGTAATGGTGATATTAACGTTATTTACTAGGAATTGTCTTATGACCTCAGCTCTATGGTATGACTGGATGAAAAAAATATATGTAAGTTGTAACCTACCACATACACATGTTACTACATTTTTAATAGGACAATTAATGCGTTCACGACTAATAACCCTCGCGAGATTCAAAGGTTCAGGTGACCATCTCCGCAATTGCGAAGGTAGTAATTCTATGGCCACCTCGAACCCACATGCTGACCAGACAGTCAGTACTCAATGTGACAGGTGGTAAGCCATGTCACCTTTTACAAGCACTAACTATTACCTGTTCGGGAAACAAGTAGGTTTCGTCACGATGTTTTCCACAACCGAAGTATTCGACGCGTTTAGTTATAAAAATTCGACATAGAAATTCCAATATTTGATTTATCTTTATATACTGCAACTCCACACTTTTATACGTCCCTACAGTCACATAGTTACAAAGACCTTTTAATCATACATTCCAATCATACCTACCGCATGTCTAAGGAATACTAATATGCTATTCAGTATGTAAGGACCTTCTTCCGCTATAGGAGTGACAAGGACAACTGTATTGCAGTGCGGACGGCTAAAGGTAACATATTATTTTTCATAAACATTCCTAAAAAATCGTGAAGAAATCTTAGTATCGTTTTGGATAAGTTTGTAGTGTAGGTATATGAACCAACCTACATGTAAGGATTTCTACTGATAAACAATGTATTTTAAAAACTATTTATTGTTCGAAGAAATGAGATATTCTAATGCTTTCTTTACTTAGTTTAAAGCTGTTTAGAACTTACTGACACCTTTCATACTTTCAAGATGAATAGTTATAATGTAATACTGAAATAAAATACACTTTTACGAAGCGACGGATTTCATACAAGCCTATAACTACCTTCAAGGGATCACAGTCGTGAGACTACATTTATATGTGTATGTAACTAAAAACAAGAAAATACAAAGGCTATACATTTTACAATTAACCTTTGGATCATTAATTAAATGGGCATCCGTGATTTCTGCCTACCCCTTGATAGGTAAATGAGCGTGATAAATATCTTTATAGATATTTGTGTCAATATGTTTTGCTTTAATTCGACAGCTATTTTTAAAACTTTATAAACAAGAGAAATTATGAATTCATTAGCTTTCAATTGAAACTTGAATATTCTAATTTCAAACAAAACTGGATTAAAAACATGACACCGATCAAATTATCATATAAAAGTGTCTAATAATCATAACTTAGATTCCACTTTCACTCTAAACGACAGATGGTACTAATTTGCAAAAGAAACGCTTTATACTAAGCGAGAGAATGCTAACCTATGAATTAAATCAACTAAGAAAGTGGTTTGGGGACATTTGACACAAAAATACAGAAATAAAGGTGTGTGAAAACATGAAACTAACTTATGTTTACAAAGACGCCCAAATACATTAATTCTATTTATTGGACTCTATCTATGTGTTTTTAAGTAAGTCTTGTACTAATTTATGTCGTAAATAGAATATGTACAAACAAAAGTATTTATGACATATATATATATATATATATATATAGTTAAGTTTCGCAAGTATACAACCCGCATACTTTCGTAACAGGTTACAATATTAATTAATGCTTTTATTACATTAATTCATATATTCACGCCTCCACTTAACCAACGAGATAGGCAGACTATCAATCGCCAGTTTGAACGATACTGACAAATCTCTTACTTCGTTATGCTTTTATTATCGTCTTGTAAATGGTGAATGAGAGATTAAGGATACACATTCATACCTACGTCAAGCAACCTGTCACTAACTTTCAATATAAATAAAATCACAACCTCGTGAGTAACATGTAATTTCTAAATCATTCTATCAACAATACACTCATATAGGCCACTTATGATATAAGCCGAAAGATAGCTAATTAATTCCGCTCAGATCCCATACCATACCAGGAAAATATAGATAAGACTTTATGCTATCTGATATGAGCAGAATTAACAATGCAATAAACATCATTGCACAATGCAATATTGTGTGCGTCATAGAAATTGCAAATAAGTGTGTTAGGAAATATGTTTACGAGTGTATGATATAGTCATACATACAAATTGTGTGCATTAATCCCGAAGAAATGAAACTTAGATCATGTAAATTCTATTTGATTGTAGTTGATAGAATAATAATTTTAAGTTACGATTATATTAATTAAAAGACCTAGTATATAACTAAAAAGGTGAGAAATCATAAATATAACATATATAAACAATAGAAAACAATCTGTCCCCATACAAAGTTATGATAAAAATGAACGAATTGAATGAATTTCATGAGGTGGAAATTGTTAATATTACTTCTAATAATTCTTTTGTTTACTGAAATGGTAGATATGATAAAATATCATACAATCTTTAATTATTTAACGATTGGTAACCTCGTGTTAAGATGGTTATTGTATGTATATGTTAACTAACGGTATATTACAATCCAGGCTAGAATATACATGTGCATGGTAAGTTAGTTAACTTGATTTTATATTAATTATAATTCTTATTTATACTTTATTTCTATTTATTTTAAAGTATTTTAGTATTCACTTTCTTATTTTTTATAGAATTATTTAATAAATTAATTATATTAATATGCATTCAGTTGTAAATAAATTAAGTTTTAAAGGGATATTAAACTACACGAATAGCACTGTTATGTTATGAGATATCAAATTATTTACTGTACTCATTCTAGACTTATAAGGGATAGGGTACTAAGTCTACATAAAAAGGGTTAAGGGACCACTGTCACGAAAATGGGTCACTTATTTTTGTGGTCATTTTGCACAACTTGTAAGAATTTCCTTCACTGAACACTTTCTGTCACAAACAAAGAAATATTTTTATCGATTTACACATTATACTTATAATGTTAGATTATATCTAGGAATTTGTTAATAATTATAAGCATTAAAAATCTTATTTTACAAAAATGTGTCTTTACATTGTCAATGCTGAAAGAGCTTATATTAAATTGTTTTTTTTATATCACTAAGAGTCTTATAATTAGATTTCTTAGCGTATCATTGATTTGTAATAGAAGTGATAAAATCTTGATTGCTAATACTGTTTGTTCTGTTTTTTCTTTAATAAATGAATTATTTACACATTATTAATCTCTACCAAATCTTATAGTCTCCGTAATTATTAAATTCCGTTATTAAATAAATACTCATATCTTACCCCATTTAACATTCAAAATTATATCATTACTCAATACTCATACTTACTTACATTTACTACACTAATAAACCAACAAACACAATGAACAAGGAAACGGTTGTCATTCGTTCGTTTACTAATTAGTTAAATTATAATCCTTATTAGAAAGTAAGGAAGAAAGTATTTATTCACTACACTAACTCCACGCGACGTATCAACAAACATACACGATGCAAAATATACTTCAGTCAAAGATATAATATACTAGTGTTCCAATACTAGTCTTCAGTATTCGATGTCGGTAAGCTAATAAGAAAATATGTGGTATAATTTATTAAATTGCTGATCTTATACCTTAATATTTACAAACTAAACTCTACTTTTTTATCTTTAGTAACCACTACCATAACTCGCCTGAATTTTAGTTATAAAAGCGTAATTAGCATTAGTAAGCGAGGCGTTTGTGGCTAGGGTGATCGGGTCTATCAAGAGTAACGCCGTTGGGTCTGATGGGGTCTCAAGGGACATGGTGCATCTGATGTTGCCGGAGATACTCGAAACCATAACGCAACTTGTCAACGCTTCAATCTCGTCAGGTACTTACCCGGATACATGGAAAACGGCGTCCATAAAGCCAATACCTAAAATTGACGACCCGGTTGATGTGTCCGACCTGAGACCCATCAGTATATTGCCCTATCTATCGAAGATCCTTGAGAGGGTGGTACATGGACAAGTGACAGAATACATACACAAACACAATATCTTACCATTGTATCAATCTGGTTTTCGGAGACAGCATAGCACCACCACTGCATTGATGGACGTATTTGACGATATTTTGACAAACGAGGACAACCATAACGCTACAATACTTGTGCTACTGGACTACTCTCGTGCTTTTGACTGTTTGAACATTGACCTGCTTCTGGCAAAAATGACTTACTATGGTTTTAGTGATTTAACAATTGAATGGTTTAACACATACTTAAACGAACGTAAACAAATAGTTTCATTGACAAGGCCAGATGGTACCATAATACCCTCAACTGTTCACACGACTAGTAGGGGAGTCCCACAGGGCTCTATCCTTGGTCCGTTATTATTTATTTTATATACCTCTGACATTGCACTTCACATAACTAATTGTAATCTATGCCGATGACATTCAACTCTATACTCATATTGACATTAATAACTTTGACTCTGCCATAGAAGCACTTAATGACGACTTAAAACGAGTATATGACTGGTCGGTTGATAACTGCCTCGTTCTCAACCCTGCCAAGACCAAGTACATGGTGCTGGGCAGCCAGCGGGTGGTGTCCAGAGTTTTATCGCGGCAACCGAGTATTAATATTGATGGCGTTGTCATCGGCAGGGTTGAGGAGGCTCGAAGCCTGGGCGTCGTGGTGGATAGTGGGATGCGTTTTGAGAAGCACGTCTCACAGCTGGTTTCTGCATGTTTTTATCGCTTGAGGGTGTTATACCAGAGCCGGGCGTTTTTGAGTGTGGACATGCGGATAAAGCTGTGTGAGACATTGATTTTGTCTAAGCTCAATTATGCGCTGGCAGCGTACGGCCCGTGCCTTTATAAGAAAACGCGTAGACTTTTACAACGTGTGCAAAATGCGTGCGCCCGGTACTGCTTTCCCATCCCACCCCGAACCCATGTTTCACCGTACCTTAATAATTCTGACATATTAAATATTGAATCTCGACAAAAACTGCTTCTCAGTTGCTTACTTTTTGACATTATTCACAACAAACAACCGCAATATTTATTTAAGAAACTGACATGGCGATCCCAGCAACATAAATCGACTCGTGCTTGTGTACCACCGCTTGTTCTGCCTCGCCATCGCACCGCCGCTTTCAGGGGAGCTTTTAGGTATGCCGCCTCGAAGTGTTGGAACAATATTCCCCCACCCATAAGACAAGTATCCTTTAAACCGAAATTTAAACGATATCTCCGGGAACATTTGCTCTGCCAGCAAGAGGAGGCGGGTGCTCCTTCTATTGCCCCTCGGACACTTAATTTAATTTAATTTATAATACATTATATATCAATTTTAATATTATATATTTATATTTATTACATATTATTTTATATCTTAATATTATCTATATTACTTATACTAAATCTTAAATAAATTCCGTTTTTAAGTCTTTGCATTTGCTATTCACACATGTTATCATATCTTATATCTATGTATATATTTATACTGTTTATTTACGTAGCTATACTATATTTACTTTACTATATTTATTTTACGCGTACTATATTTAACCATTTTCTTTAAAATATAAACGTTGCTCTCCAGTGGTTCTGACATAAAACCAGCGTTGCGTCTGTTCACCAGACGCAACATATCCAGCTGAGTTGGAACCCTTTTGCTGCGACAATAACATGCACTAGTTATACCCCTTAGTTTGTAAGTTTTTTATTGTAAATGTTTTGTATTGTGTATGTTTTTGTGGCCGTAAATAAACGCTTTTTATTATTATTATTATTATTATTAATTAAAAACTAAAAATTCACTACTCTCAGTATTAGGACAATAGAACCTATATATTCTCGTACTTAATCCTTTACGAAATGAACAGAATCAAAGAACTAATCCCCTTGGTCACTATTAACCAAATTAAAACTCTTTTATTATTTTAATAACCATAGTAAATAAACAAAGCTTTCCGATTTAAAAGAAAACGGAATTTATCGCACTTAATTTTCAAACCAAAACATCACCTTCCTTGCTACGTTTCTTAAAAAGTCCCGTTTTCTTTTAAACCTTATACTTGGCTAATCACTTAAATAGTCAGTCTATTCTTATAAATAAAGCAATAGTCACTCACCGTTGTGGAGACGTGTGTCGGCGCCTATTCTTGCGCCGAATGCGCTTGAACTTGATACGCCGCTTATTATATGCGCCGGCGCATTTCATTCAGGCCTCTGTCTACAGGCTGTCACGGAAAGGGAAGAAAGCGTATGATATTAAGAGTATGATGTGTATGGTATATGTGAGATGGGATGGATGGGATATGTGTGTAGAAAGAAATAATTTTTTTATTGAGGACCTGTCGTTAGAGACATTAATAATATCAGAAAGCATTGAACTCTTGCATATATAATTAAACTCAGATAGATGCTTAATACGTAGATAGCACACAGCACTGTTATTATGTTGATCCCCGAATAGATACACAGATATGTCAATATGCCACGAAACTTACACACAAATTGTTACGGAGATCCTGTCTTTGGGGATATGGGAATATTCCTGATGTGATAAAGATATATACATATAATTTTATAATTACTTATATATCTTTACACAACCCGACTTTTCAACCCAGTTGCATAGGCCGTGCTCGCGGGACGACCTTCCTTAGATATAGACCTTGTCTTCCCGCGACGTCGGATCATATAAAGATAGCTTTATTTAATTTTTCCGCGATACGACCCGATCTTATGTAGTAAAGAATGAGTACACATACATACAATATAATTCGTTTTTTTTTAAACTACTATACCTGAGTACGTATCTATACCTGTGTACTTATTAAGCTAAGCTAGGGAATAGTTTTACTGTTACTTTTTTTTATTTCTAAAAAGAGTGTTGAGATTTATAGAATTTACGCTTTTTTCGAAGGACCAAAACTGAAACTGTTGTTTACATAAATTTATTTAAAAACGACAACTAGTCTCGGCACCTTCCTTTCGCGACCTGAATAAATGAATAATTATGTTAGAATGCAAATTAACTGGAAATTAGGGTGGCTAAGGACCGTGGGGAATAATTTTGGGTCTAAGCAAAAGATTTTGATACAGAAAAAAAAATGTTGTAATAAATTTTCTCTTAAAATTAATAAAAAAAACTCCACAGAGTTTCACTAGGGTTCTATCTACTATGATTACATCATATTCCATTTTATACATACAGACCCTTCGAAAAATCTAGAATATAGATTTTCATAGACAAAAATCGTTCTGTAAGTAATACATTTAAAAAAAAAAAACTAAGAGATATAATATCTCTTTTTTCATTTTTGACATTATAATTAAGGTTGTGATAATCAAGATAATATAGATAATCAATATTTGTGATGGGTGGCCAGGCTATCCTATAAAACCTGCTAACTTGTCTAGTCTTGGTCTTGCAAATTAAGAAGAAAATAATAATTATTTTTCAGGTACCTACTCTTTCAGCTAAAAAATTACTGAACCAAAAACTCTGGCATGACTACAATTTTTTTGTGAATATTTGTTTAGTGTTGTATCGTTGGTAAATTATTTTGTTTATACAACTGTGATATTCCATTTACTTTACACTGTGGTACGTAAAAATGTAGAATAGAGAAATATTTAAGGAAATAATGCATCAATCATCGTCTTCATCATCAATTCAGCACCGCTGTCATCCACTGCTGGACAAAGACCTTTCCTAATGTACGCCACTATATATAGACACTAGATGAAAAACTGGCTTTAAGGATCCCGCCACATAAGGTGGCAGTTGAAGGCGTCGCCACAGTCGCGTAATTCAGTGTTACCAGTAAACACGCCAAAACTAACACTCACTGTGCCATACGGCTCGATACATTATAGGTTTCATTTGTAACGGTCTTTGGTTGCAGAGCTATAAACTCAAATAAAACAAATTAATATATCAAAGTCAAAATATGTTTATTAAACTATTTCAAACATGATTAATAATTAACGGGACTTATCCTTCTTATTATATATTACATATATTATGTGTTCCTTCACTCTGTCCGCAATAGACCGTTTAGTGTGTTCGACGTAGGATTTCCCACAGCTGCAATCAATCTTATACACACCCTTATATCTTATATCATGAGTATAAATCGCGAATCTCTTAAAACTATTATTTCAAACATGGCACTGAGCATTGTCTTTACATATTTTTTACCAAGGTTAGATCAGCGGAGACCCTAGCTTGGAGAAGAACTAACAAGAAACTCCGGAAATCAATTTATTATAATCACCCTTAACAAACATAAAAATTACAAAGAGTGGGCAAAAAACACAACGCTGGTAATACTAAATTTACCTTTCATACAAAATAACACGCAATGGCGGAAACGTCAAATTTAGTTCCAAGTTTGGCTACTGCCACCTTATGTGGCGGGTACTCTACTTGTAAACTTACTCGATTTAGGCATAATTTACGCTGCCCAAGCAGGCAAAACCATCGCATATAAACATAAAACCATGGCGACTTTAAATTGTCTACCAAAGCCATTAAATTTAACGAAATACTTCCTAATCCAAATTTTGCGGAAAGATGTTGTCGTCTAGAAATCATTAATATTATAGTTTTAAGAGATTCGCGATTTATACTCATGATTAATAACTAACGGGATTTATTGCGTAAGTTTTTATATAATAAAGTTACCTTTATTAACCCGATGTTTCGGCTACGTTGCAGCAACCATGGACACGGGCAGACTGACGATTCATATTTCTACGTCGTGATAAGTCCCGTTAGTTATCATTATTTATGTGTATTAATTCAAATAATGTTTCTATCGAGTCTACCGTACCTTAGCAAGAAATTAAATAATTATACTGAATACGAAGATTTTCATTCATTTATCAGAACACCCTAGGCATAAACAAGCGACAATCTGCTCTTATTCTTTTAGATTTGGCTGCATACGCTTCGTGGGGTCACCCAACGGTCCCAGAACCAGTCCGCGGCGAAAGCCACGACACTGTCAACTTTATGATACGCGATAACGCAAAGGGTAATAGCGGGTTAAATGGGTTGCGATGTTTGTATTGTAACTGTTCAGTCCTTATATACTTATATGTAATTAAACACTTTCTTTTTACATTTTAATAATAATATTTTAGGACAATATTACACCAATTGAACTAGCCCCTTGGTAAGTACATTTAAGACTTGTGTTAAGGGTACTAGTCAACGTATATATGTATAAGAAATATATACATATTAGAAATAGATATATACATTATATAGTAATATAATCAACAACCAGACTGGAAAGCAGAAGAAAAGCGAAGTTCTTAACTCTGCCCCCACCGGAAATTGAACCCGGGACCCCACGATTAACGTTCAGGTGGTTGACTAATTACGCTACGGAGGTCGTCATATAAAGTATATAAGGACTGAACTATTTTTTAGTAGAAAGATCTTACATTATTACAAAAGTAATTGCACACCTCTTCTTTCTTAACGGAATAGACAAACAGTACTGATAACTAATCTAAAGGATCCTAAGAAACCACTATTCCTTACTTGCACCCACCAACCTGCTCATTCATGCTCTTCTGATCTTCACACTTCGCACAGCCACGAAAGGAGCAAATGTATATGGTAGAACAGACGCTGCAGATAACCTGACGATATGTTTCTATACCCATAGAATCTAAGCGTTTCATAATTACTTGCAAACACGTCAGTGGAAATGTAGAAAATATAATTAATAATAATAATATTTAAACATTATTACACCAATTGTAATGTTAGCCCCTTGGTAAGTACATTTAAGACTTGTGTTAAGGGTACCAGTCAACGTATATTTAAGAAACATATACTTATTATATATAGATAAATACGTATATAGCATATACAATCAACGACCAGACTGGAAAGCAGAAGAAAAGCGTAATTCCTAACTCTGCCTTCACCGAGAATCGAACCCGGGACCTCACGATTAGCGTTCAGGTGGTTAACCAATCGCGCCACGGAGGTCGTCAAATTATTAATAAATTAAATTATTATTATTAATAAATTGCAAACATGTCAGTGGAAATGTAGAAAATATATTTATCCTTCGAACTCTAGGAACGCGATGGGAATTGCATCTTTCCTGTTATATAAAACGTTTTAGAACTTGTCCCGTGCTAGCCTGGAACCTAAAAAGAACGCTAACTAGCTGTTATTCTAGATTCTTCGAGGGGTCAATAGAAATTATAAAGTAATTGGCTTTATCAGTCACTAATGTTGCCAAATGCCAACACACACCAAAAACGAATGCTAAAAGTAACCAAGTTGGTTTCCGTGCCTGGCTTGATAATGCTATAATAGTTACTTTTCAGAGCAGCGCATTCACAGTTAAATGTGTATGGGTAAATCAAAATTTAACAGATTACTTCATATTTAGTATTATATTTAATTAATTTGATAAATCTTTTATTAAGCCCATAACATTTCCGCCAAGAACAAGTAACTGAAACCTTATTTCTATTCGAATCAATTTGACACAAATCCACCTAACAAGTCATACCAGAATTCATATCTCGAACTCCTGTGCACCCCGCAAGAGATCTAAGGATGAGGATGTATAACAAATCGTCCCCTTTTAGCCCCTAATCCCTTTAGACCCCTAGTGACCCCTCAGCCCCTGTTTGCCATGTTAACGAGCGCTACCTGTGATCTGAAACGATAATTCAATTTGCATGCACAGCGTGACACCATCTAGATATACATAGAGTCTTCAAATTGTTTCGGGATTTTGTGAAAAGAATTTCATTAATGAAAAGAAGTAAATTTTGTATATATTTTGACATAAAGACACGTTTTTCTATCCTTTTTTGAAATGGACAATAAATATGCAATGTACTGATTTTGAAAATTGATGACAGATTGCAAGTCTATCTCCAAACAGAAAAAATAACTACTTTCGTTTTACTTCGTAATACACATTTGTCTGGATAGAGACAGAGGGTGATCCGTGATATCTGTCTAACCCTCTAAACGGGCGTGATTTGTATGTGTGTATAATCAATTAACTCTAAGTCACTTAAGTTGAAAGGAAAGGCATATAATCACCATTGCATTGCATTTATGACCTAATCTGGGATCGACAATTTTAATGATATATGTATATAATTTTTATTTATGTTATTTTAAAAACAGAGACAAACGCGTTCACGACCTTTAACCTTTGCAGGGTAGTCAAAGGTTCAGGTTTCCATCTCCGCAATTGCTAAGGTAATAATTCTATGGTCACCTCGAACCCACGTGTTGACTAGATCATCAGTAATCAATGTGACAGATGGTAAGCCATGTACCCATTTACAGGCACTAACTATTACCTATTCAGGGAACAGGTAGGTTTCCCCACGATGTTTTCCCTCACCGTTATATATGGAATATAACGGTGAGAGCATTTCGTAAATTTATTTTTATTACTAAAATGTACATGGAAACATTAAACTTCATTTCTATTGGTACATGCTTTGTAAATGATTTATTTATATAAAAGGTTAGCTAGTGTTTCTCCTTAGTTTTTCTGTAAGCTAGGTTCTTTTCAAAAACAATATTCTTAAGATCCATACACCACGTCGATCATAATGGCAGTAATGCATATGTACATATGTAAGGACCTGTATCTTACGTGCTAAAATTACTAAGAGGTCAATCGCCTAATGTTTTGTGTGTGTGTGTGTAAATAAATATAGCAATACGGAACAGGATAATATTGACGGAAATGGTCTTTTGATTTCTATTTAGTATTCTGGTCTGGCATAATAGTTCATATCCTGATATAGAAAAACAACAAACAAATAAAAACGAAAATAAGTTACCTAAATTGACAGATACGCGAACTTCTGGCTATCCCGTAAAGTATTATCGTGATATCGTGATATGTATGTTACGTTGAATAAGATGTAAAGAAGATATAAGGTTTTAACGTGAATTTTTATTACATTTTAGATTCAACATTGCTAATATTCCCAAATTTTTTAGATCTTTCACCCACGACAAAATTATATGCAATGAAAAGAAATACTATGTTTTCAAGTTAAACAATTTTTTAATATAACAGCATCATCAACATCAACTACCCTAACCTTTTCAATGTTGACTAAGTTTTAAATAACCACCACGTCGTCACTTTTGGAGCTATTTTTTACATATACATACATTCACGTCATTTAATCCCTTTCGGGGTGGACAGAACCTTGGGGATATGATCATATTATTCTAAGTCACTTTTTACCATGAATATTTATATACTAACATATATTTGCGCTTCCATGTCCCCAAGGGAATAGGCAGAGATTATCGATTGCCAACTGGAACAATCCTGACATATCAATCTGATAAAGTATTGTAAGCAATTTTAGTTTAATCATTATTAATTTTGCAGCACCACGTGAAATGAATTAGCATACTAAGGCGATAGCTTTTCGTGAACCGTACGACTTGAATCCTAATGCGGGTGTATTGCCCTAGGTCGTTAAACTGAGGCCTGCCCCGTAAGGCTTTGATTCTGCTAACTAACTAATCATAATTGTATTAAAAGTTTTCATATAATATATGGCAGGTTTCAAATCATATGTGTAATATGTTCTTATAGTTATTATTATACATTTACGTCCTTTATTCTCTTTCGGAACGGACTGTACCTTGGATATATAATATTTTCTTGTTCACTTTGTAGCATAAATATTGGGGCTGAGATGTCATATGGAACATTAATGACAGGTTGGTAGCCAATCACCCAATAAATTCTATTTACTCCTAGTCCCTTAGTCGTCTCCTACGACAAACTGGGAAGAACGGCAGCTGGTTAACATTCTTTTTACGTTCCAGTCTAGCATAAAACAATAGTTTTTCTTATATTTATTTTTTCATTTATGTAAAATGTCAATTCTTTTGCCGCCAAAAGTACACGAAACATATTTGAGACTTTGCGTGACGTTAGGAGAATTACGCCGCATGTACATACAAAAGCTGAGTAATGCATTTAAACCGAGTATGCATAAATAATGGATTTCCAAGGATCAGTAACTGGGCAAATATGAGCAGGAGCCACGTAAATCTTAACACTAACGTCAGAATGGCTTAGGATTTATAGGCATAGTATTATAATACTAATTCTAATGTGGTCAAAACGTATCTCTTCGTTTTATAAGAAAACGGGACTTATCTCGTATATTTTATAAACAAAGTATTACCTTTGTTATTAGTTTGGGTAACAAAGGTAATACTTTGTTTATAAAATATACGAGATAAGTCTCGTTTTCTTGTAAAATCAATAAAAATCGCGAGTTTCTCAAAAATACTCATAAAATACATACATACACATAAATTCACATCCTTTAATGCCTTTTTGGGTAGGCAGAACCGCAGATAAGATCTAAGTCACTTCTTAGCATGAATATTGGGATTGTGATCATATGGAGCATTAGAGAAGGTTTGTTAGGACATCGTCCAATTGATTCCATTACCCCTATTCTCTTAGTCACTTCATTTACAATGCAGAGCAGAAATGCAGGTAACTACATACATATATTCACGCCTCTACTTACCTAGCGGGATAGGTAGAGACTATCGATCTCCACCTTGAACGATCCTGACAAATCTCTATAGTTTTGCCAATTAAGCTTCTCATACATGCTCTTCTGTTCTTCACATTACGTACACCCGCTTTGAGAAGAACGTCGTGAATATCTTTGTATTTCCATCACAAATTATTACGGTAGCTTAAATATTAATTCGTACATACATTTATACATATTACCGCCGAGTGTATGTGTACATGATTGACAATTTAGGGAATTCTTTTGTCAGGATCTAGACAAATGCGGTTCCGTGATCTCTGCCTACCCCTCTACAGATGAATAGGAATGATGTATATGTATCATTTGTATATATATATTGTATTTATTATATATATATATTGTAGATATTAATTCATACTACTACTACGGTGAGGGAAAACATCGTGAGGAAAGCTACCTGTTCCTAAAACAGGTAATGGTTGGTGTTTGTAAATGGTGACATGGCTGACTACCTGTCACATTGAGTACTAACTATCTGGTTAACACGTGGGTTCGAGGTGACCATAGAATTACTACCTTTGCAATTGCGGAGATAGACACCTGAACCTCTGACTACCCCGCAAGGGTTAGTGGTCGTGAATAAGTACGTACGTATATTAATTCAGTAAACAATGTCACGGACATGTACAGGCTTATGAATATAAATTAAAAGCGTCATGTGTCATACAATATTGTTACGCTTTCGAAACTGTAGTGGGTGGATGGAACCCGCTAACTAAAACCTTATTTCGATACCTAACTGTTGTTTTTTTTAATTCTTTATTAAGCCATTCACCACTAAGGTTATGTCGGCTGAAGTACAAACACTGATGCCAAGGCGTTTGAATTTCTTGTTATTCCATCGCCATGGTTACACCAACGCCGCCAGCCGCTACAACCGAAGAAAAACGAAGTCGACGTCCTATTCTCCTCTTCCTTGTTCTTCGGTTCGTTCCAGTTGAGGATCCAAATATAATCCCAAAGCAAACATATTTAGCCAGTTTGGCATCACCATTGACTAAATATTCAGCCGAAAATAATAATTATATTTTCAACTTTTACTGAGATGCTGACTTTGTTGACGCTCCATAGACGACTATACCTAACTGTTATTAGCTGTAAAAACAACAGACGCTTTCACGACCATACCCTTACGGGGTAGTCAGAGGTCCGCGTTCATCTCTGCCATTGCAGAGTTTGGAGTTACATACATACATACACATCACGCCTGATTCCCTGTAGAAGGGTAGGCAGAGATCACGGATCCCTTTTTGTTCCGATCCTGACAGACCACTTTCGGATGGGAAAATCAAACCCACGAGTTAAACAGATAGTCAGTCTCAATGTGACAGGTGGTCAGCCATGTCGCCATTTACAAGTACTAACTATTACCTGTTCGAGGAACAGGTAGTTTTACAGTACAACAATGTGGCTATAGAATTATTACCTCCGCGATTACGGAGATGGAAACCTGAACGTCTGACTACCCCGTAATTGTTTATGTTCGTCCTTTTTGTGTGACTGTCATATGTGAAATAAAATAAATACTTTTTATTCAACATAAGGATCATAAAATCGTTTATTGAACGTCAATAAAGGAAAAAAATTCACATGAAAAATTGTCCTTAATATTAGAGAATATTAAAAATAATAAATCAGTCGTCTATGGTTCTCCAACAAAGTCAGCAGCTCAGTGAAAGTTGTAAATACAAGTTATTATTTTCGGCTGAATATTTAGTGAGTTGTGATGCCAAATTGGCTAAATATATTTGTTTTGGGATTATATTTGGATTCTCAACTGGAACGAACCGAAGAACAAGGAAGAGAAGAATTGGAGCTTCAATTTCATTTTTCTTCGGTTGTAGCGGCTGGCGGCGTTGTTGGTGTAACCATGGCGATGGAATAACAAGAAGTTCAAATGCCGTGGCATCAGTGTTTGTACTTCAGCCGACATAACCTTAGTGGTGAATGGCTTAATAAAGAATATAAAAAAAAAAAAATAATAATAAATAAATCTTATCAAACTATTGGAATTACGTAAAGGAAAACCTGCAGAGGAGAAATGCCAAGAAACTCTGCAGTCATTAATCAACACAAATTCAATAATTATCCATCAGAATGTGACTGCAGCCTAACCAGAAATCAAACGATTTATTCTAAGCAATAACTTATCTTAAATAAATATAAAATAAATGAATCTTGTAGGACATTATTACACCAATTGAACTAGCCCCTTGCTAAGTACATTTAAGACTTGTGTTAAGGGTACTTACTAGTCAACGTATATTTAAGAAATATATACTTGTTATATATACATAGATACATGTATAGCATATATAATCAACGACCAGACTGAAAAGCAGTAGAAAAGCGTAGTTCTTAACTCTGCCTCCACCGGGAATCAAACCCGGGACCTCAAGATTAGCGTTCACGTGCCTAACCGATCGCGCCACGGAGGTCGTCGTCATTTATCTTATTGGGTTGACCTCTACATAATCCTCATGTTATGAATATTAAATTCGTGTAACTATTCCCATGCTAATACATACATACATATACTATACACATCACGCCTGATTCCCTTCATTTGTCACGATCCTAACAGACCACTTTCGCTTCATTGACACTCATACATCTTCTCATACACACTCGGCGGTTATCGGTACTCCTAACGTCACCTTTTTTCAATATAGCGTATATCCATGCTGACTTGGACGTAAAAGAATGCTGACTAACTACCGTTACTCCCGTAATGTCATAGGAGGCAACTAAGGGACCAGGAGTAAATTTAACCTATTGAGCGATGGGCTAGCAATCCGTTATAATCACAACCCCTATTTTATATATAATCATACTAAAAAATGTTGGAAATGTTTTCATGTCTCCGCGGTTCAGTCCACTCCGAAAGGGATTAAAGCACGAGAATTTATATGTATCCCAAATCCTTTTGACAATTGCGTGAATTTGTCAAATTATTTATTTATTAGTCACGTCGGTCGCAAAGAGATATCGTGGGCAGCCGCCTAAACGCATTATGCCGACGCAACAACTAAGGCTCGTGGAAACGTGCTCTAAATATCAAACTTCTCTTAGTAAAAACTTGCTAGATGACAGTTCGAGAGCTTAGGTATGAGATGAAATGAAATGAAATGCTTTTTATTCAATATGAGGATTATAAAATCACTTATTGAAGGTCAAAAAAAAAACATTTCCACCGGAAAAGTTGTCATTACAGTTAATCAATTTAAATAAAAAATATTAAATAAATCTAATTAAACTAATGGCATTTCGTAAAGCAAAATCCTGCAGAGAAGAAATGCCAAGAAACTCTGCAGACATATTTCAATACAATAATCCATCAGAATGAGACTGCAGCCTAACTAGCAACCAACGAATATTATGAGCAACATATTAAAGGTGTCCCAATAAGAACATGCATCGTGAGGCTGCAATCACACCAAGATGAAACGTCACATAACATCATTTAGATAATCTTTCACTTTGTATTGTTTTGATGAAACTAGATACTTACTTTTAGGTATATAACTGAACTAGTGACCCGCTCCGGCTTCGCACGGGTATAAAATATATAGCCTACTCCACTATTTAATGGATGTTATTATACATATAAACCTTCCTCTTAAATCACTCTATCTATTAAAAAAACCGCATCAAAATCCGTTGCACAGTTTCAAAGATTTAAGCATACAAAGGGACATAGGGAAAAAGAAAGCGACTTTGTTTTATACTATGTAGTGATATTCACTTTTACTTTACGAGTGCGCACAATACCTAAGGTATATATGTAAGTCTTACACTAATAAGGCAAGATAATTTACATGCTAAAAGACAAACGCATTCACGACCATTAACCCTTGCGAGGTAGTCAGAGGTTCAGGTGTCCATCTCCGCAATTGCGAAGGTAGTAATTCTATGGCCACCTTGAACACACGTATTGATCAGATAGTCAGTACTCAATGTGACAGGTGGTAAGACATGTCACCATTTACAAGCACTGAACTCAACGCATTTCGTAAATGTATTAATTATAATATAAATTATAATAATAATATAAATTATAATATTATATTATAATTTAAATGTATTTTAATTTAAAAATTATTTAAAAAAATCTATAATAAGTGTAGATCTAAATTCATGTTACCAATTACGACAACTACTTATATTATTGGAATTCCTTCACCATTTACATATTGCTACATTTACATTTGTTTTGTCTGCCTTCTAACAGATTAAGAATTGCCTATACTGTAAAATCTTCTAGTTGAGACAATTTACATCACAATAACTAGATACTTTTAACCAATGACTTAGTCTTTTTACTTTTCACAATTAGCAGCAATCTAGCCTACGTTTCATCTACGTCTTGTGAAAGTTAGAGGCAATATTTCAATTTATTTGTACCATTTTTTCCATTTAATGATGAATGACGAATCATTGAACTGTTAAAATATTTCGGTCTTCGACTGGAACGAAATAAAAAGAAAAGTTGGCTTCTTGGCGGTTGTTTTTGGTTACTATGGCAACGTCATGGCTGATGACTACTCTTTTGTTTTACTATTAACTTATTAAGCTTCGCTTAGATTACACGTTTCTCAGGCAAAACTTAGTTTTTTTTAACTTATTGTGATGAAAAGCTGTTAGGACACCTATGTTCTGAATACCAATTCAGAGATATTTGTATGTTCATACTCATTACGCCCGTTTCCCTGTAGGTAGAGATCACGATCTCAACTGGTCCGATTCTGACAACCAATGAAGAGGTATATCAGTGTCAATAAAACGAGTGATTTGTCTGTGCAGATACCTAATTGAGTTAAATACATACATACACATCACGCCCTTTTTCTTATAGAGGGCTAGGTAAAGATCACAGATCCCAACTGTCCCCATCCTGACAAACTACTTTCGCTTCATTAACACGGCTGTTCTAAAGCAAAACATAACAAGTCCATTTTTACAAATTTTACAGGAGAGCAGAAAAACAGGTTGCCAACTTGCGAACCCATCCCTTCAAAAACTATGATAGCTAGAGAAATGATTTTTACATGAAAAGGTGCGCAATATCCTTGACTTTCATCCCCTATACTCTAAATTCAGGAATATTTTATTGTTTCTGTTTTATAGGACTTACTGCAAAATATATGGTTTGTTTATAAGAAATCACATTCAATATGCAATTTCGAAACTTCGTAAGTTGAATTACTACTCGTATGTTATGATCTACATGATCTCATACAAGTCCTTAAAACACCCATTTTTCTACTACTTTTCCATAAAAAAAATATCAAGTCGAGGTTTTTTGATAGGATCAGGATTTCAAATTGAAAACACAACAAGTAAAAGGACTTGCTATGTTATGAAATAGAATTTATATAGAAGTTACAATATTTCTATCAAAAAACCTCGACTTGATATTTTTTTTATAGAAAAGTAGTAGAAAAATGGGTGTTTTAAGGACTTTAGCATGTGTATATAGGTGAATAAAGTTGAAATTAGCAAAAACACCGATTCTCACAAAAAGTGGACTTGCTATGTTTTGAAATAGAACAGCCGAACACTCATACACACTCGGCAGTTATAGGTACTTCTACATACAGGTATATTGTGAATGTACAGTGTGTATATTATTACATTGTTATTCCATAAACTAACCACGTAGCATCGTCAAATGATGTACGTGCTTAACAAAACCATTCACGACTTTTATCCTTGACGGTGAGGCCAGAGGTTCGTAAGTACACCTCTAAATTCATCTATCACCTTTATATTATAGATTAACCATTTCCAACACTACTGGACGTTGTCTGAATTTTTGATGTCACGCTGTAGTACCTATAAACGCCGAGTGTGTATGAGGTGTTTGAGTGTAAATGAAGCTAAAGTTGTTGTCCGTTATCTGTGCCTACCTCTCTACAGGGAAACGGGCGTGATGTGTTTGTGTGGGTATATATACACACGCTGTTGGTTTTGTTGATAGAAAACTATGTGATAGCCATCCTATCATCTGCATAAGTAATAGTCAGCTTCAGTTAACTATAATGGACTATCAGGCCACATTAGATACTTTGTAAAACTTTCTTAGAGGTCAAAAGCCATAGTGACGAACAGCAGTTATTCATACCTAAATACCCCGAAAGAGTAGACTATAGTGTAGTGTAAGTATGATGTTATATTCTCAAATGTCAATGTGCCGTTCTCCCCGGCATGTTGTAGAAGGCGACTATGGGATTAAGGGTCAATGGAATCTATTAGGCGAAGGGCTAGCAACCTGTCACCAATGTTCCATATGACATCGCAGCCCCAAATTTCAAGTTAATAAGTGACCAGGGAAATATTTCGTGTCTCCAAGGTTCTGTCCACCCCAAAAGGGATGAAGGACGTGAATGTGTATATGAGGATTGTTAAACAATGAAACGCACTGTTTGGACTGTATATTTTAGTATATTTCCAAAGAAAACAACTTACGCATACTAATATACAAAGGTTAATAATATTACAAAGGATTTATCAAATATGCACAGTTCCCTGTAAATATTTACACAACTCATTTCGCGAAAATACAACTAAATATACAATCAATAAATACTACGTTACAAATATTCGCTACTCAAACATTAAGGCTGGTTGAGATTACATTGTACTTCTATTTATATAAAAACTACAGGCTAATCTACGTCTAATATAAAGCATTGGTTATTTATTTCGTAAACGATTTTCTATATTTTAAATACACGCTACTTTAACAGTGTTTTAAGTACGTTCTTAAATGAAATACACATTTGAATTCAAAATTCATTTGTTTTCGCTTTCACTCATACATGTTCCTTCTTATTGCAAACCAGGTATATTTTATATCGTTTCAAAGTATAAATAAATATTTTTTGATTTCTAAGTAAACAAAATTTGAAAATTCAATGCCAATACATAAGTAGTTACGATATGTAAGTATTTTTATATAAGTACATGATTTTATTCATGTTGAACGGTGGGAATTTATCACAAACATAATCTAAGTTAGTTTCAATTATTATTTGCTAAAACTACGATGTAAATAAATAATACCATAACTGAGATTTTGATAATATTATAAACTGCAAAGTATAGAATTCCTTTTTAGCAAAACTTCCTAACATACATATACTTCACGTCTCTACTTCCCAAAGGGATAGGCAGAGACTATGGAGCGCCATCTTGAACGATCCTGACATATATATCTTTTCCGCTCAGTTTAACTTTCTCATACACGCTCATCTGTTCTTCACGCTATTATTTGCAAATAATTTGTGAAATAGTTTGATAAACATTCAAAACACTACAAGATTTCAAAAAGGTATATGTCAATGCTATAGGAACCCAAGTCTACTAATGCGTTTTAACACAATCGTAGTTTAATATCATGTCAATAATAATGTGAAGTTGGTAGTGGATTAAGGGTCTAATTTCACCTTAAAATGGTGAAAGTTGTTCGTGGAATATCAAAAGTAACAATTTTCGCAGTTTTCAAGGTGTTATTTGCCACTTTTGCTTTTCCACCATCAATTTCAACTGTTATTGTAGTGAAATTGAAAAAAAATCTCCATTTTTAATATTAAGTTGTCACTCTTGCTATTTTACGAACAACTTCACACTGTTATTGTAGTGATATTGAACTGATATTTTGCAAATAGCATTAGTGGACTAGGGCACCAGGAAGATACCTATTTAAAAGGTCAAATAAATGAATGGACAAACCTTTAAGGCAAAGTAATCAGTCAAGTTCTTAACGAAGTTATACTACATAGATATGTGAGGCAGTCGTGTTACTACTGGAGTGTAGTAGGGATACAAGAGGGATAGTACAGGCAAAAAGTTATATAGATATAGTTATAGAACAACATAAGAGTTACGACTGTGTTCCTTCAGGATAGTTTAAGGATTGAGTAATAGCGGTTTATTACAAAGGTATTATTGTTACTCAAAACCTATGTTTCACTTTATAGATGCTGGGTATTAGTTAGTTTTCTTTTAATATGTATGTTTTAATTCATTTTAAATACATATCAATACTATAGGTAAGTAAATATCAAATACAATATAGTTTCCTCTATTTTTTGTCAGCTAAACTGAAGTTTATATTGACACCTTTATTTCTACCGTTTTTAACACACACGTTATGTATGATATAAATATATGTCACATATAAATTGCAGAACAAATATTCAGGTAGAAAGCATCCAATACGAAAATTCGCGACAATCGGCGTTCATTTAGCGAATGTCTGGTTAGTCGAATCAAATATTCATTTCGCAAAATGTGAGTAAAAATGGCGACTTATGGTCTCGGGGTTGGAATAAAGTTTACTTATAATGTCATATAAGCTTACTTCTTGGCGAAGGTGGTTAAAAATAGTCATTAGATAATCAGCACATAACGTGATAGGTTGTGAGTCCGCCGCTATAGCCGTATCTTTTAGCTGTATATAACTATACCAAAAAAGACATTAAAAAAAATTTGAAAAAAATATATATATTAAATTAGAAAAACGTGTAAATGTATAACAATAAATATAGATAAATAAGTGAAATCCTGATTAATCCTTTGATTAATCAACGGTAGTCATTCAAATATATAATAACCCTGAATAGAAATACAGTCGTGACGGTTATGTTATGGTACTTGACCACGTATATATAGACAATCTAGACCTTAGATAGGCCGTGTGAAGTACCCTTTATACCTCTAAGATATATTGGTTTATTATTCTCTAAATGTTAGTAAAAGTTTAAATATTGGATTGGGTTGTTTAAAATGCATTAAAGCTATATTTCTATGAATAGGTTACTTATATCTATGTGATTATTATGTTCTATGTTTACTTATTAAGTAATATTTTATCACATATACTGTGATTTCGTAGATAACATACGTCGCTATGATATTGTTTGATATTATACATATTATAATAACTATATGGCTTAAGCTGACCAATTCCTAACAAACAGAAATTATACTAAACATACAGGTTGCATTTCAACTATACTTAATGTAAAGTTTAAACTATTCAATCGTAATTTACAAACAAATCTACAGAAACTATTCTCAAAATTATACAAAACAACCTTAAAATATACGATGGCATCATTGAATTACTAACAAATTACTCGTTAAATATAAAAATAAAATTGTTATATACAATAATCAAAACTGGCCTAAGAAAAGAAGGTTTTGAGCAAGAAGTATTGTTGGATATAAAACAGTCAATATTTTTCAAATATTGGAAGTATACAAACAGTAGATTCAGGATAATATAATATCAAATTACTGATACTATCTTTCTTAGTATTCATTTCATTTTGATATTATTGATCAATACGTATCTCTTTAAATACATTCAATACATTCGCAAACAAATGTATGAAATATATTTTAAGCATACAATTCAGTTGATTTAAATGTTACATAAAACATCTAAGATAGGTCGTGTAGAGATAAAAAGTAACAAACATTACTAGGCACTACAAAAGTAAGGCCTTCTAAGTTTAGTTCAAGTTTAAGCCCTTTTTGAAGTTAAAACGTAACAAATATAAATGAAATAAAATACTTCAATACAATCGCTACTTTATTAATATGTATCAAAAAAGGGGCTTCTCTCTGGAAAGTTCGTGATTTATCTAAATCTAATCATAAGTATTACGACAGGGCAATATCAGTCATACTAATTGACTTTACACTCAGTAGGTAAGTTATAAGGAGAGACACAGTCAAAAGCGCTTCTAATTTCAAGAAACTATCCACCTATTAAGATGGATACGTTTCACAAAAAATGATATTATTATTATGTCAAAGATATCATTTAATTAAAGTAATAAACAAAGATGCTATGAAATTGCATTGAGGTGGTATTTCACTTATTAAAAATCTTTTTCAAATCTTGATGAAAGATATTGGGTAAAATCATCGAAATGAAATTGAAATTAGACAAAGATATTTGATGAATGAAAGACCACTCTTATTTAATTTCGTTGGATATGTCCAGTACGAATATTTTGCAATATCTAAGTATATAAGTTTAAGTTGAGTATAAGTAAATTATCAACATGATAATTTAGAGGTCCTGATAGACGCATAGTTAACAACAGTCGCAGATATGATAGTCTGGTCTACTCGTATTTGTCAAAGTACCTTTCGGATATACGATCAATATTTTGCATAGATCTTAATGGATTTTCCTCAAATACTAGTAAAAGGGATGGTTTCAATTCCACATTTCTTCCGCGTTACCTTAAGGTATTTCTGATGTTTATATGGATTAAGTGAAGAAATTGTCTCGCTGTTGATAGATAGGTAGTTCAACGTCAGGTGAATTGTCGTCGAAGTCGTAATTCTTGTTGCGAAGTGGCAGTTCTTCTAGGGCCTTAACTGGAGGAATTAAATAACAAAATTAGGAAATAAAATAATTAGAGTAAACATATTTATTCTGCTTCCGTGATAAAAAAAGGAAAAAAAACAATGTTTTATTTGATTCTAATTGAAAATTTTAATGAGATCGACAAGAAAATTTACTGTAGGGTAGTTAAAAATATAAAAAAGGAAATATTTTAAGGTTAATTTTAATAGAGTAATTTACGAAGGTAACCTGTTTAGTCTAACTTTCATTTTTACATATTTTTTTTTATATTACATTTTCAATAACAAAAACACAATAATCAAAAAGAGAAAAAAAACAAAAAGCTTTACTACTCACAACACAATGCAAAAAAAGCAATCCATGCCACAATTATGATCTTCAATGGGCGTTTGAGGGGGTTCGTTGTGATGTTATGAAAACTATATCTATGGTAACTTATGGTGAGGGTTATAACATGGTCAATTGCTGGAGGGTCCTTGGTCAGTGTTGGTTCCTGTTGAAGATGTGACAAACACACGACATCAAGCGACATTGTTACATGCTACAAACGTGCTAATTAATCACGTGGTAAGGATATTTTGTCATCAATTTTCGAAAGTTACTAGGGCAATTCTTGTGTATTCAGATAGTGACAAGCCTGATATAAAAGTAAAACTTTGTAATATGTCAAATTTACAAGGTAGTTAACAGTATGATTTCATACTTTACGTAAACTTGAGTAGGTCTATAGATAGAATATCACAGGATTTTGTAATAATTTTTGACCTATTGCTTATAATAATTTTAACTAATTAATTTAGCCTTTTTAGCTTATTTTTAGCCATAATTATTTCTCGTTATATATATAGATATAACTTGCGTTTTACAACATGCCACGAAGTGATAAAAAAAAATCACGTGGATTTTCTTATCTATTAGATCGAAAATATTTATTTTTATTTGTAACGTAGAGCATTGATGACAAAATAGCCTTCGAACAATTTAAAAGTGCAAAACAACATCAAAATGCAAAGAACATTAATTTTAAGTGAAATTATCATTTGAGGATATAGCTGTGATTAGTCTATACAATACACACATTTTATTAGAATTTGTTAATGAAAAAAGTGCTGTTGAGTGTAATATTGGACAAATGCAACTATATCCTGAAATTAGTCAGATTTTTCTTACTTCAAATGTCTTATACATTATTTTTGTGAATGCCATTTATAATTTCTTAACATTGAACAAATATGTCTCAAATAGTAATCGTGACAAGTCCCTTTAATGTTCAATAATAATGATTCCCATGTTTCGAATTATTTTTTGAAGTGAAATGAATATATTGCCCTTCATGTAAACATGATTCAACATTCATGATATGAAAAATATTATGAACCTTTGTTAGGAAACAAAAATCTGACGTCTCAAAACAAACAAAAAATTAGTGAGCCTTTTTTCCTGGATTTAAAACTAACTATCCAATAATCTGGATACTGTTACTATTAAATAAATATCTTTTACGTAAAAAGTATATTTTAAACATATAAAATCCAGAAAAAATAACGCTCTTTAGAAAAAAAAGTGATATTATTTAGAAAAACATGAAAAAACATCCAAAGTTCCATCTAAATACGAACCTGCGATGATTTTGCTCATCTCCGTGACCTGTTTAGCCAGAATCTGGTTCATCTGGAGTAAGTGGACTCTCTGCTTCTTCTCTTCAGCATCAGGACTCTTGATGGGGAAAAGCACATTCATATAGGTGGTTTTTACAGCCATACAGCTCTAGGTATTGAGTGCAGACTACGGCGACTAGTATAGCGGTTTAAGTTTTTTTTTGTAGGAAAAAATGTTGTGATAATATGAGTATAACTTTTGATAACCAATTTAAGAAGATATACCTTCTTTTTTCGAAATTTATGTATTCTTACCGCATATTCCAGATAAGTTTACCAATACGTTTTGTTTGTGAAAAATTGGAATTCATATTATTATAACTAATTTTATTGCCATGCTATAACCATTCAGCAGTATTAAGATGTGATAAATGCAATATTATGTCGTTTCTCATCTAAAGTATGGAATGTTCCTTAAACATAACCAAGAATTTTGATATTTATGTAGGTATTCGTAATGTATTATTGAGATGAAATTTAATTAAAATATTTACAAATTTTATTATACGTAACGGTAATTTATAATGAAATGAAAAAAGATGATTTGATGCCAATGTTTATGGAAATGACATGGGTTGTAAGTGATAAAATGCATCCAATACAATTCAAAGTATTAAAAGTGTATGTTACCACTAATAGTAATAAAAGTACAATACTAATAACATAATAAGAATAATGACAAATACGTTTGTCGGGAATAAATAGTACCTACCCGCAACATAAACTTTTTTATTATAAATATTTTAATCACTAAGGATATTGTATTCGATGCATTTGAAACGAATTTAAAGCTTTATAGTGACATGAGAGAAGAAGAAAAATGAATGAAAAAATGTAGAATTAATGCAAGCAAAGCATGATTTGTTATATATTTACCGTGCTTGGGTCTGTTGCTGAGGTTGAGAGCATTTTCTTTATGGACTCCACTTTTTCTTGACGTTTTTGTTGCTCCTCTGGCGAAAGTTCTGGAGGCTGTAGAAATAATAAGAAGCATAATTAGCTGGAAGTTATAGTTATTGTGAAACGCTATTGAACAACAATACGTTAATTTCTTTGTACTAGTTAATACAATAAAAATGTATATGATACGAAAGCATTTTTCTTTTATAGCGAAAGGTTATTAATTATGACACTTGTTAAATAAATATATTTAAACATGTCACATGCGTTTTTCCACAGAGGGGTAAGTAAAAAGCATGGACCCTATTTTCCCAAAATTGCTAAACCACTTTTGCTCTTTTTACATTAATATACTTCCTCATTCTTTCTCACATAATAACAAGAAGAAAACGGCATATCCCTTACATTATTTGAATAATATAGCAATTAGAATTAACACTTTTTTTCATTTGTGATATTAGCTGAGACGCTAGTCTTCTTGCGATCACGGCCTATGCAACTAAATCAAAATTTCAAGCGATATAAAGGTATCTATAACTTTATTTCATTTTATTTACTATGTGAGACCGGTTCATATCACGATAAATTAATAAAGATATATGATTACCTTTATTTTGCCCGACGTTTCGACCCAGTTGCATATTGTCCGTGGTCGCGGACAGACTCCTTTATTTAATTTTATCGTAATAAGACCCTAATATAATAAAAAATGAATACAAATCGCGAGTATTTAAAAGTAACTAAGCAATTATGTTCACACCAACCTTCTCAGGAATGTATCGTTCCGGTATGAGGATTTTCTGTGGGGCCGCCAGTAATTGGTCTATGGTGTTCTCCGCAAACCGCTGAGGCGGCATCGCTGACCTCACCACGTCTGGGGGAGCCCTTAGAGCTCTTTCCATGTCTGCATCGTCCAGAGAACGGCCGAGTTTCTGTAAGTGCAATTGTTGTTATGTTTACTGTTTTTGGTATATTCTAAATGATAACTAAGGAGAGTAATCTAGAGGTTTAAGACTTAGCGTAAATAAAATATTAACTTAACAGCTAATATTTATTCCTCTAAATATATTCATTGGTTACAATTATTCCAGTATTAACATAAAAATAATATTTTATTGTTTTTCCAGTCTCGGGCTGTGCGTTTGTTAATATCGATGCTAATTATATAATTAAAACATTAAGTGACTTCAGGCTTTCCTAATGATAACGCAAACTATTCACGTATACCACTGATAATATTCCCTTTCAATACTCACATAAATAAATATCAAGTTAAACTACACTTACGTCTTGATTACTCCCATTCTTGGGCAGTTCATTCAACGTCTTCGCTGACAGATGGTGCGGCGCTGTATAATGTCTTCTCTTCTCTTTCGGAACCTTCCTCCTGAGCAGCGACCCATTTCTCGTATCACCCGACATCTCCGTGATAATCTGCTTCGCTGCCTCACTCTTAAATATCGGCGACAGCTCCATATGTCTAGTCAAACTGCCTATGCTACTAGTTTTTGAAATGGGATCGTTAGTTAGCGTTCTAGAACTATCTGTTGGACTGTTTAAGTATTGAGACGACACGGAAACTGGTCTTTCATAGCCAGAGTTGTAACTCTTGCTATATGTGGATATTTCTTTTGAAAAATCGTAGTTTGATAGCGAAGGGCTGGATGGGAATTTGGGGCTGAGTTCCAATGGTGCTTTGTAGACTTCGTTTTGCGGTTTGGAGTAGTATTCCTCGAATTTGCTGAAGTCTGTAGGTGGAACGGACGAGGCTCGATATGAGGGTTGGAGTAATTCTTCTTCTATTAGGTGATCGATGTTAGAAGACATGTTGGTAGGCCATTCGGACATAGGTTGTAGGGAGCGTTCTCTGTCCCGTTGACGCCGTTCGCTCTCCCTTTTCACTATGCGGACCGTTTTTATCTCTTGTTTTTCTACGTTGGATAGGTTTGCTGGAAATGGAATAAAAAAGTTTAATTACTGACTATTTTTAATGGTAAAATATATATTTCAAACGTTGTTATAAGGGAACGAAATACGAATCTTTACAGAAGAATTCAATCATTATATTGATGAGAAAACAGCATGATCCCAAAGACATGCTTTTTTTTGTTAAATTTGTAGTAATGTAGACATTTTGCGTAATTGCTCTCCTAAACAGTAGAAAAATGAATGTAAAAAATTAAACGTCGTAAAAATTCCATCTCCATTCTCGAAAGCTTGCTCTGCTTTGCTTTGTACCTAAGAAAATATACAATTACATATATACACATTACGCCCTATTCCCTGTAAAGGGCTAGGTAGAGCTCACGGATCCCTATCTGTACTGATCCTTACAAACCATACACCTCGTCATCACACAGCAGTTATATGTACTTCTAACGTCACCCTTTTTCAAAATGGCGTCTATCTAACTAACATTTTAATAAGACCACTCACCAAAGTTATTATTATTCATCTCATCCCCTGCCATTCCCAGTTCAGGTCCCCTAGTGTCAATGTAGAGAGGCTGTCCCAAGTGACCTCCAGCGTCATATCCTGGTGACATGGGGTTGTCATAATTGTAGTCGTAATGGCGGTCCATGTTGGAAGAATGGTTCGCGTCCATATTGGTTTCCTGCCAGTTTTGGTGGCGTTTCGTGGCTGCAATAAATTGTGAGACAAGTGAGTTATTTGTATGAAATTGGTTCGTGTTAGCATTGTGAATTTCACGTATTTGATGAGTTTAATAGATTTAACGATCACTACCGGTATTGGTAAGGTCTCTTACCACACCAATGTCGACAACAGTGAAAATTGAACTATAGTTAAGTATTGTTAAGTGTTCTTACAATGAAATTTTACCCTTATTGGATTTATAATAACACTTTACTACTATTACTCTGGAGTGGAGGCCGCGTCTCAGCAAACGTAGTGTAGGACGCCCCCCTGCCAGGCGGACCGATGACCTCAAGAAGGTCGCTGGTAGTGGCTGGATGAGGGCCACGAATAATCGGGTTTTGTGGCGTACCCTTGGGGAGGCCTACGTCCAGCAGTGGACTTGTATAGGCTGATTGATTGACTATTACTCTACATAACATCGGTTTATAAACGAAAATGTACTATTTTATCTATGAATTCCACCTTTTGCATCCATTACTTACCAGGTAACGAATTCTGTGTGGTTTGCAGATCATGCGACTGCTGCGTTAGATGTCTGACAGCTCGACTCAACTCCTGCCGCTGCCGTTGCAGGTCGGATACCAACTGCTGGACGCGAGATACTTCTGCAAAATTACAGGATAAACATTAAAAGGATGATAGTATTATAACTACAGCGTATGTTTTGGAAGTTCTAGTAAAAAACATGAGGGTAGTAACTAAATGGGTAATTCTAGTGGTAGTAAGGAATAATGTAGACGTATAAGATCTATTTAAGATAGGTTATAGTGTCTTATCTATAACTGTCGAATAATATAATATTTAACAATATCTTTTTTTTTGGAAATCCGAAAACTTAAATTATATCAATATTTAATATATTCTATACGAATAGAGAACCTCTTAATAAAAAATCGAGCTCAAAATATATGTCATTATATAAACGCTACTTAAGATTTTTTCTTCTATATTAAAGGCCATGCACCGTGACGATTAAATCATCCAAATTTAATAATATACTCATTTAAACTCTTGCACTGTCTTAAATTAAAATATATCTTCTCTCTTTCTCTGCGTCATTATATAATGCGTTTTCTCTCTCTAACGTGGTATTTCTTAAATAGTGATATTTCTTCATTCTTCTATGTACTTATTCGTAATAAAAATACATTTACGAAATGCGTCGAATACTACGGTGAGGGAAAACATCGTGAGGAAACCTACCTATTCCTCGAACAGGTAATAGTGATTGTAAATGGCGACATGGCTTACCACCTGTCACATTGAGTACTGACTAGTCAACACGTGGGTTCGAGGTGGCCATAGAATTACTACCTTCGCAATTGCGGAGATGGACACCTCAACCTCTAACTACTGTCATGACCGCGTTTGTGTTATTGTCTTCTCTCTTTCTCTACATTACATAACAATCTTCCTTCTCCCTCTAACACTTACCATCTTCCAACATGGCCGTCGCGGGTTGCGGGGCGTGCGCGGGGGGGTTGCTTTGGCGATGGGCGTGTAAGGCCTTCCTTAGCTGCATTAGTTCCCTCTCCAGCCTAGCGTTGTCTGCTACCGTTTGTTCTAGTTTCTGTAAAGATATTTGTTTGTTAGTAAAGTAGAGAATAAGTAGAAGATGTGACGTATATGTTTGTGTGAATATTTTTATTGAAAGGCATGCATTGTGTGTGGTAACTTTAAATGTTTTATGACTTCTATCTACATAAAAGCGAGAAATATTTATTATTATCAAATCGATACTTATATTATTTATACAAGCGACACTGCATATATGTACGTATATAAGAATTAAAAATATAAAAACATGCTGATAGAAAATTCATTAAATAATATTGAAATATGCGAAATTGTAAAGCAAGTAAAGAGCTACCATCGCCAATGAGATAAAAGTTCTATTTCATTTGCTAAGGCATATAGATAAAATATGTACCTAAACTTAGCGGCAGTAGAAATTTGATATTTTGTTTTAGATACTATAACAATGAATGTAATTTAATGAATGCAACTGTACAATTATGCTATGTGTTGTTCTACGTCTCATAGTAATATTATCAAGCAAGCAGATAACCATAAAACTCGACTGGAAAAACGATGTACTGTAGAAAAATAAAGATATATATACTACCAATACTCAAAATAAAGATAGATAATAACAAAATATAGTCTCCAGTGTTTATCATACAACAGGCCATAATTAAAAGCATTAGTAAATAAAAATAATAATGGTGCAGTTATCTGAGAAACTGTTGGAATATTGTTACTAATGTAAATTACATGTATATATACTTGATGTGGCAAGTTACTACTACAATATACTTTTTTCAAACAAAATACAAACTATTTAATTGAAATATGTAGTTATTAATCCATATAAATTAAACATGTACTAATGTACACGTCAATTTGTAATTAAATTTGATTTGTATTTTTTATCTTAACTAACAGGAGAGCTAGAACAATGTTTAGACTTATTTTTATTCATTTTAGGCAATATAAGCGACCGTAATTGCATATGTACGAATCATGATTAATAATTAACGGGACTTATCGCGTAAGTTATATTATAATAAAATTACCTTTATTAAAATAAAAAACAAAATAAAAATAAAGGTTATTTTATTATATATAAACTTACGCGATAAGTCCCGTTAATTATTAATCATGAGTAAATATAAATCGCGAATCTCTTAAAACTATATGTACGAATCATTTTTATGTCTAATCATGTTAACAAGACAAGACAAACGCATTCACGACCATTAACCCTTGCGGAGTAATCAGAGAGAGAGTATCATGTGGATATGATAAAGATATTTATTCCTGTCTCTAGCTTCCAAACCAACAGTTTCCCAACCACCCCTAGGTTAGTGAACAATCAAATAGTGCGTCTACAGCTGAAAACCTTATAAACCTTAGAATTGAGTGCCAGCATGGCGTGCACCCGGCCCAGCTCAGCTTCCAGGGAGTCTCCTCTCGGCTGATGCTCGGCCAGGCGCAGGTTGTTGAACTCGTTTCTTACGCCTGGAACGGACAAAATGGGTAAGACCTCTGAAACGGTTGTAGCCAAGTGGGTAAGACCTCTAACTTCGTATGAGAAAGGTCCTAGATTTGATTCCCGGCTCTGGTATGTACCAATGAATGAAGTTTAAATACAGTCGCTAACGGTGAGGGAAAATATCGTGAGGAAACATGCCTATGCCTCGGGATGGGAATAGCCAGTGCTTATATACGGCGATATGGTTCATTACCTATCGCGTTGGGTGTTGTCTATCTAGTGAAACGCGAGTTTTGGGTGCCCAATAAATAACGTGCCTTCGAAATTTCGGAGATGGGCACTCAAGCCTCTGACTACCTCGCCATAATAAAAAAGGGAGTGTGTATACACATGTCGTGAGCGTATGTTATGTTTCTAAAAGAGCACATGTTCATATTAAAGGATGAGCAGTTTTAGGAAGATTGACAATAAATGGATGAGAGGCTGAGTGGTCCTCAGTTTGAAACATATGCTTAGGCAACGACCCATGCAACGGTAGTTTACTCAGCAAATCATTGAAGTGTATTTTTATTATTTATCGATGAGAAACTGTTCAACTAATTTTCCAATTTGCCATATTCACTACAATTTGAACGTTGCTTATAATGATTATGAATTTTTCGTATTAATTTTGTATTACTTAAAAGTTTGATTAGTTATCACTTTCCTACAATTCAACCTTCTATAATAACAAAAATCATACTCAATAAACTTACCAGACAACAAAGAAACAATAGACTCATTGTCAGTCTTCAAGCCTTGTAGAATATCGGCTTCATCAGCCAGTTCCTGTTCCAAAGCCCAGAGCTCAGCCACCCTGGCTCTTGAAGCTTCAGTCTCCAGGGTTTTTCCTGCTGCAGCGCTTTCTAACCATCTGAAAGGAACGACGTTAAGATTGTATGTGTCCGATTACATGGGGTTCTCATTGGTGAAACGTGAACTGGAGTTGCTATAAATATTCTTTTTAACGTGAAGGAGATGAGAAGGTTAGAGTTAGTAGGTTAGAGAGTGAGGCAAGAGATTTGTCAAGATAGCGATTGAAATTTCTACCTATCTCGTTCAGAAGTAGTTGTGTACATATGTGTATTAAAAAATATGTATGTGCTATATACAATATTTAAATCATGTCTTTCTTCTTAGCTTAGCATACAAGTATAAATGTTCCGTACTAGCTGTGACATAAAATACTACAAACTGCCGTTCTTCTTGTTATGTCGTAGGAAGCGACTAAAGGACTACGGGTCAATATATTCTATTTGGCTGGCGACCTGTCACCAATGTTTCATATTCATGAAAAGTGATTTTGGAGGTATTATCGTCTCCAAGGATGTGTCAACACCGAAAGGGATTATAGGACACGAAAGTATACAAGTATAATTCTCACCTTTGCTGTTCATAGGCATGTTCAGCCAGGACTTTCTGCCTCAAGCGTTGATTGGTCTCCAGCCTTTCTAAAGTGGATCCTGGTCTGTTGTACAAGGACCCCAATTTGACCATATTATCGACCAGTTGAACTAGGGGCTTGTTTTTCTCATACTGATGCTCTAGTTGCATTAATTGTATTTTAAGGTTGTTGAGCTTTTGTAGGCTTTCTTCGCGTTCTTTCGCTTTTAATGATGATAGGTATGGGGAGTCCTGAGAAGTGAAAAAGTATTATTTACACTATTGAATTAATTTCACTCTTGAGTTCATAATAAAGCTTGAAGTGAAGAATTATTAGTTGCAAACGGGAAAATTAATTTGCTATATCTGCATTTGCGTACTGCGTTCTTAACGCAAATCATTAGTGCATAAACTTATGTTGTATAAATGCGTATAATGCTTAATAAAAATGAGATTACATACAAAAAGAAGTTCTTTTAAAGCGAGTAGTTTCAAGCAAAAAGATGCCCAAGCTTACAAAACAGCATAAACACAACAAACCAAAACCTTGAAGAAAACAGAAGAAAGTGTCAAGCAGATTAAGCCTTAGATAAGTGACAAAAAATATATTTCTTTTTTGCTTTAATCCACTTATCTAAGAGTGCAGGTTTTATATCACAAGCGAAGCAAACAAAAGAGTAAAAAGCACCTCAATACTACTGATTTGAGCGCAACACTGTTCGATCGCTCTATTAATGGCGGCATGGCGTCTTCTCAGTTGAATTAGAAGGATTACTAGCTCCTCATGTGTACGACCCAGCAATTCTCCAGCCGTGGGCATACTACTCAAATCCTGACGCTGGCCTTGTTTACGTAATTGCTGATGGATAAACAAAACATAATGCAACACCACAAACGAAACAAATGCAAGATGAGACTATAGTGAATTTGCATGATTATGAAATGAGTTTTACCTAGATTGATAGACTAAACATTGTTGACTACTAAAAAATTTAGTATAAAAAATTTATTTCCTACAAAAGAACACTTACTAACATGTATCACATTTTCACTTATTTTCAAAAACAAAATCTCATGCAAAAAGAAACAATGCACATTCTCATTCAGTCAAACTAAATAATCAACGAGCATGATTTTCATGACAATACATACCACATCGTCTGGTTCTGTATTCCTTCTCATCCTGGGACTTACGGCTCTGATGGGTTGCTGGGATACCCTTGAGGGTGATCTTGTCACTGCCCAAGAGCTTTCATGGGCTAAAGTGTTCAGCTGAAATAAAATTTAGAGGTGAAATTGCTGGAAGGATGTCTCAAAGAATATGAGAAAATATAAAATTAAAAGTTAGTTTTGTAACGAATGACATATAAATTTGGTAATTTGTATGATACATTAAAATACTACATTTAAAAAGACTTACTGTGAGACCGGGTCATATCGCGATCATTCTCATATCACTACATAGTATAGCACAAAGTCGCTTTCTTTGTCCCTGTGTCCCTTTGTATGCTTAAATCTTTGAAACTACGCAACGGATTTTGATGCGGTTTTTTTTAATAGATAGAGTGATTTAAGAGCAAGATTTATATGTATAATAACATCCATTAAATAGTGGAGTAGGCTATATATTTTATACCCGTGCGAAGCCGGAGCGGGTCGCTAGTAGTAAATAAAATGAGTATAATTCGCAAATAAAAATAACTATGTATCATCAATTTAAGAAGTTACTATCCTTTTTCTATTTATATGTTCTGCTATCATTTTTTCCTCAAGATATACTGATTTTAAATTTATATCCATTGCTAAGTAGGTATTAAATACTTACATTTTGTTGAGAAAGGGAGAGCTGTTGTGAGCCGTAATGGTCCAGTTCATTGGAAGGTTTATCTTCCACCCAACGGACTCTCGGGCTCACAGCCCTAACAGGGATATTAGCGTCTCTAGTATTTCTACCAATGGAGGTGTTGCTTCCTAAGAAAGATTTCTTGGATAAAGTTGGCTGTTTCGTCACGTTATTGGGTTTCAACTCCATATTAGCGCCAGACATTGATAGAGATGCTGAAATACAACCTTTGATTAGTTTTTATACGTTAATGTGATGGCTAAACACGATAAAGTGTGCAGTTATTAAGTGCGACTGTTTTTTACAAAAAAATATTTACAAATTAGTCGTTAGCTCATGCTCAACCCGACTGTACACCTTATCCTGCTTCTGAATGTACATGGAACTCGAGATGAATATACAAGCTAATGTTTCAAGTATTTTAATGACTTGGCTTTGCTGGGGGGGTAAATTGAACGGGTAAGAAATAAATGGGACTTACATAGTGACACGTGGAAGTACTGTTAATTAGAGGATACCCTCAAGGCTCGCACTGTCCGCCCCGTTGTCCGTAATACAGAGAGAACCGCTTAAGCCCGGCCCAGCACCCGCGACCGCACCCCGCACGCCACCCATACCACCTTTTATGAGACCACTGGACATTAGATCCCACTGCCGAAGCTTTTCCCTATCGATTTCGAACTTTCTCCTCAATTTCTCATTACATCTCTGAGGCAACGCTGGTACGTTTACTTCATTACCAGTTATACCAACAGATAACTGTTCGTAAACACCTTCGTCGCAATGTTGGGAGGCTGGTTTCTCAACCAAACTCACATAAACATCGTCTTCTTCTACGTTTTTCTCCAAAGGCGGTTCTAGTTTATCAGATTTGCATTGCTCCAGCCGTTTCAAAAGTTGGTCCTGGATATCACAGTTGACATACGTAGCGTGCCGCGTAATGGGAGATTCCTTTTTGATCCTTTTGATACTGTTCATGGCGATGTTTGAGCTAATATGTTGCGACGTGGCTCGGATAGGAGTGAGCTTCTCAGTAGGTAAAGCGTCTAAGTCATCCATAGAGCGAGCATGGCGATGTGAAACCCTGCGTAAGCTATCTCGCCACAAGTGATCTTCGTCCCACACTTTGTCCCCGTGACAAATCAGGTTCTCGTAAGCACAAGTGTCAGCTTCCGCGTCATAGTATACAGTGTTTGAGGAGTTTTCACTGCCAGGTGATGACATACTAGTTGTACTAGCCTTTAAGTGTGCATTACTAGCGTTACAGTTGCTTAACTCAGATAACGAACTCTCGTGTAAGGAATTATTTTTGCTAAGACTAGATAATATACTCATGGACTCGGGTATTTTGGATGTTCTACAAGATGATGACTCGTAAATATTCTTCATATCGATTTCTGGGTCTTTTTCTGCTGCTGATAGAAACTCTACTGATAAACTTCTAGCCGCAGCTGCTAGTTCGTAACTTTTATCATCAATGTACTCCCGGCTTTTGTGTATAGGATTATGGATATGTGATATCTCGTTTCGCTTGTGCATGGGACATTTACGCCTCTGATTGTTTAGTTTGCGGTGAATATTAGTGTTTTTGAGGAAGTGCGATGTGGGTAAAACGTTTATTTGTTCTTGTGAGGAGAGATCAGAGTAATAGTATGGTGCACTATGTTCTGTAGAACTATCGCGGCTGTGAAAACCTATACTAGAAGAGCCAGATGTTTCATTTGCGTTCTTTGTGTAGGACTTATCCCTTTCGAACTTTTCAACCTTATCCTCCTTATTCAGATTTTTGGCCAGGAAAGCCTCTTCGTCGTAACTTTTACAGTAATATGACAGTGGAGATTTAGCATTGCCGGCCGAACTGCAAGAACTTTGTGAGCCAGTATATCCTGACTGTTGATCAGAAATATTTTGATACAAAAATGATTTGTTATCTGTAGCTTTTTTCATATGTGATACAGGTGTACTAGAGCTTCGAGTGTGGGATATTGTTCCTAAATGCAGCGTTCGTGTTATATTCTCTCGTTGCTTCAGTGATTCTGCTGCGTAATTCAATGATGATTCTGAGTGACCTGAATTCAGGCACGGTGCTATGGAAGCAGGTCCCAAATTGCTCAAATATCGGTCCAGATCCACCTTATCAGAAATTTCAGCTTTAGTATCAGATTCGCCAGTCAGTTCAAAAATAGAATCATCTGATAGAGGTCTACGCTTCATTATAGCTTCGATGTCGTGATACGCTGTAGGATAACGCAGTTCGATTCCATTTTCACTACCGTTTAGGCTAGCTACTTCAGAGGAGAAGTTTTTGCTGCTTAAATCAGATTCTAAAGACAGTCTAGAAGATCCTCGATCAGCATTATAACTGATCAAAGAGTCAGTTTCTATACCCTGGTCGGAACTGTAATGTTGCAATATATTATCACGCAATAGATTCGATTGTGTTTCAGCAGCCTTATTTCTTTCCAGTAAAGTAGCCCTATTGTGTTTTGCTTTTTCACCACGCGTAAGCGTATCGTGAATTGAGGTTTTGCTTCCATAAATCATTAATGACGTGGTTTTTCTCTTAATAGTATTAACCTTCTGGTTTTCTGTTGTCAATAATTTTAGTATTGAGTTATCTTGTGAAATATTGGATTGATCTAATTTGTCTAGCACATATTTCGAGAGAGCTTCATCAGATAAATCTCCACACGATGGGGTTGAGCTATGTATTGATGCGGGCAACGGAGTTTCACTTCCTGAACTGTCTTGTCGGTCAAGAACGTTCATACTACCGCCCAAGTAGTAAGAAGCCGGGCGGAAATTATCAGAAATACTAAATCTACTAAACGGTACACCCAATTGACTATCATCAAGGGTTTCACCACATTCATAACTATCACTTTGGTTGTCTATATCTGTTTTTATTAAGGAGCTATGAGAGTCGTGTTTTTCTGGTTTTCTCTTTAAGGTCTGCATTTGAGTATCCGCGAAATGTAAGGTTGTGTCACTAGACTTCTCGTTAGAGTCCGAATCGTCACTCTTTCCAGCTGATAAGGCATTACACAACTCCATATATAAAGGCTCAGCTTTCCCATTATTGACGCAAACGATTTCATATTCCTGTTGTTCCTCATCGTCGTTGCTAAGATTCATCTCAACGTAAGGGTTGTCTTCGTGACCACCGTGAAGCAATTTTAGATGTTCTATTATGGTTTTGTGAGCGGGTTCTACAGTTGAAACTTTTCTGGGACTCATAGGTAAGTAGTGATCTTCGCTGCCTTGAGGTGGAGTTTCAGGAATGTTTTCATCTTTAGATATATCTTCACTTGTTTTAGAAACTTCTAGATCATCATTGGTGATTTCGTAGATATTTTGCGATTTTTCACTTCCGTTTTCCACTACATACTCGATCTCTGTTTCTGATTCAGCTTCACTCTCGTGTGTTTCATAACCATCTTCAATTCGTCCATTGCTTTGTACATTAAGAAGTTCCATAGAAGGAGCCCGTATACATACATTTTCGTAAGTATGCATTCCAGAATTTTCCTCTGTATTTTCCGAGTCTTTCAAAGGTTCAAGAACGGTTTCGTTATTTACATCGTTTTGAGTTTTAAAATCTAGTTCGTCGCAAGTGTTCTCATTAGGAATAGTGTCATTAGTAGCGTGCGGTGTTACCGGTCGAGAGATGCTGGGCGTAGCAGCCTCTCTCAGGGACCTTCCTGCCTGTGATTCACTCGACATTTGCTGTCCAGTATCCGATGTTTCTTCTACGGTGCAAAAGTGAAACCGACAATTATGTATCACTCTTTTAAAACGATTTTAAGACCCATTCATAACAGTAAGGTTAATTACACTCCTAAATATATTTGTTAATGTACAACCATAACCATGAGTTAGTAAGTCCCCGTCACCATAATATAGTGTCGATTGTTAGTGCCAAAGTGTCCCAACAGTCAGGAAGGTACCGCAAAGCGAAGTCATTACAATACTTTCTACATTTCAACTCGAATTTGAATAAGTACCCAAAACTTGATTCTTAATACAGGATAAACAATAAATACATCTTAAAATATACGTACCAGTTTATATAAACATACCACCATCATGCACTTTATGTTACACGTTTCCAATCATGTTTGTCAAGGCATGCTTTTGGTTTATAATAACTAAGTCTTTAAGAGACCTAACTAACGACTATTTCCTAGTAAATTTATCACTATACCTTCATCATCAGAAGAATAGCTGCTATACGGTGCGTTGCCATAGTTTTTGCTCTTGTATTGATCAGATCGCAAAGATTGTCGACTTTGATTCAAGGAGCGAGCTAAAGATATGGTAGCAGGGGTGCTCTTTCTTGTCAATGGTGATTGTAACATTCTTTGCTTCCATTCTAAGAGACGTTTCATTGATTCTTCTCTCTGAAATATCAGACAGGCAAATTATAGTAGGAAACATCAGGCTCGGCACATCAGGGATCTTTGAAACTTATTAATATAGGCAATTTAACAAATGAAGTAAAAAAAATATCAATGCATTACACGTTAACAAAGTAAATTTCAGTATCGGTTCAAATCAATTGAGATAAACATTATTAAAAGTTAGCATTTTCAGTTATGATTATAGAATTAAAATACTCTTGTTAATTTCCCAGATAAGCATTCAGATCACACTACGTGTGTAACATGTATTGCTTCTGACATATGTATAATATTGTGTTGATGTTAACAATATAAATAAATATTTCCCTTCTCTAACATTTTATATCAGTTAATAATGGAAATAATTCACTTACCTGTTGAACCTTCTTCTCTCCATCTTTCTCCATAACAGCTGACGGCAACCGAGCACTGGCTGACCTTATAAACCCATCTCCAGCCATTTCCTTACCAAACGCGCTAAAATTTGACCCATCACTCATGACACTGCCGCTTCGATTCATCAAATCCTTCTGCATTTCACCCTTTTCCTTCAACATCCAATTCGAATGTATAGGATCGTTGTAGGTTCCAGGATTTGTAGTCTCTCTATTAGACTTCATAGTGCCAAATTCTGTTTCATATGCCGAATATGGAGAGTTGAGTTGCTTTTCCGCCAATCCACTCACGTATTGAGATAGGGGCATTTGCATCTTCTTAGGCTGCATCCCTTGTTGAAGGTACTGAGCGGATTGTCGCATTTTCTCTGCATAACTCTCTTCGGAGTAATATCTATCTGAACTTGGGTCGTAGAAGGAATTTATATCAAGGCTGGATTTAGGACGTTGAGGTTGTTTAGGCGCTTCGTTCATAGGTCGCGTGGGAACAGATTTGTTCAGTAACTGGTTTCTGGATTCGTACTCTAAGAAATCCGCACTATGAGGTCGTTGGACGGGCGGTTGGATTGTTCCTGACTGGATCTTTTTCTTGCGTAATACGGCCGGACCGGTAAACGTCTTTTCTGGTGGCTGTAAGATAAATTAATAACATAGGTTATTACAAAATTAGAAAGATGGGATTATTGTCCCGTGCTAGTTGAACGTAAAGGGAAAGCTAAATGGCCACCACGACATGCCGATGAACGGCAGCATCCTGATATGTAAAGGTGACTAACAGTCTAATGGTAAATAGAATCTATTGGGTCTTAGGCTAGCAACCTGTCACCAAATTTCCAAATGCAATCATGCTTAAAAGGGAATCTGAATATTTCCAAGGTAAAGTTTTTATAAGAGAATTTTAAAAGGAAAGGAATGTGAATTTATTTCTTAGAACATCATATAAATATCGATTATTATAACTATTAATTTTACGACAAGGGTATTATGAATAAGAGGTGTAAAAATTTTTCTTAATACTTACATAATGAATGACACCATCTTTCAAAGGCGGTTGGCCTGCGTTCCCAATACTTGGAGTCCTGCCATATTCCTTTTCATTACTGAAAGCATTGTACACATCTTCGTAATCTCCCATTTTGTTTTTATACCCCGGCCTTCCTTGAACAAGTTGAGTTTTGTCACGATGGGCCATACTTGGTGCTGGTCGACTACCCATTGCTGTGTCACCATAATTTCCTCTCGAACTATCCTCTGGACTCATTGCAGGGTTGTAAGTTGGACTTCTATTGGGCATTTTACCTTGTTGGAGTCTCAAATTTTGTGGGTCAGCTGGAGTAATATCATTTTGTGTCTCTTGCAAGAACGGGTTGGTGGAGCGTTTGTCTTTCGGCAGTTCTTGATGCATAGGCGGCGGTCGGCTTCTATCAGGGTAAGGCAATTGATTATTTCTAGGACCATTTGTAGGTACCATGGGGGGTTGGTTATTTTGAAACTTGTCCGTGGCTGTGTTTGTGAGAGGCAGAGAAAGGTTGTGGGCGTCAAGTGGTCGTTTTGCTTGGTATATAGGTTGCTGTGGTGACTGAGGGGTTCGAGTGTACGGGTTTTCTGGGTTCGTCTGATAGGTGGTTTGACCGTAATGTGACGCTGGTTTTTTGAGTAGGTCATAGTTAGGGTCGTACCTGTAAATTGTAGGTGATTAGTGAGGATCAACGTTATTCATGTAAAAAGTATATGGTGGTTATATTATGTAGAGACTTACATTTCAGGACTAGGTGAGTTATAGCCATCGTTCGAACGGCGTGGCTTAGGTGGGGCATTTGCGTAGGTAGGTCCAGGCACTTCGTCATCCTGAAATATGAAAATAGCATAAGATAAATGTCACTACTGCAAAAACATTGAAATATTTTTCAGGGTATTCGAGGTTTAGATTGACGTCTATCGGAACACAATAGTGTATAATTACTAGAACTCCATCTTTTCCAGTTGAAGACCACCTAAATTGATAGTCTATAGGCCTGTTGGCTTTAAAACTAGTTACTGTGTTGACTAAGCACTGCATATTTATAGTAATCGATTCATAACTAATTTCCAATTGCTACTGTTCAATAATCACTACAAATTTGCAGTTCAAAACTATCAGTAAAACGAGATTTAGTTCCATATAAATCATTATACCTGTTTGCTTAAGGGGTAGACTAGTACAAAAACAGTATAGCTTCATTATAAGTAATCGTTTATGGAGGATACGTCAATTAACCGCATTAGTTTCCCACAATTACTCACGGTTATAAGTACGTGCTTATTGGCATGGGTACCGATTAACCATAGCTTTGAAACCTGTAGTAGTTTTACATATTTGTTTTTATACATTAACGTTCTGAACTTGTTCAAATCGAACTAGTGAGGATTAATAGATGAAACTAATGTAGTTATAAATTTCCGTTTGACGTTTTCGGTACGTTATTTAATTCACTTCTTTTCCATGAAATAGTTTATTGAAAGCTTAGTGAAAGTAATACTGAGAATAAGAAAAAAATATTAAACTAAGAAAAACAAACAAATAGTAAAATAAGGAACACAGACGCAATGAGCTTCTTTAGATCAATGGTAACTGTGATCTTGACATCTGAATCGAGAAACAAATTTAATGACCTATATCCTAGACTAACCTATAATATACGAATGGATTCTATATTTACAAACCTCTATTTTTGCAGCGGGACGTTCATTTTGTTTCGGCTGTGTCTCTCTGAAAATAGAATTGAGTTTATGAGTTGCGATTTCACAGAATCTACGATTCACAATCTATTTAGCGGTGTCACCTTGAGAATGTAAAAATCTTGTTTATTACTATTTATTGCACATATTACTATACACAGATATGTAACAGATATTTAAACTTGTCTCGGAATATAACATATGAATTGAATAGCATTGAAAAGCTTTATTGACATGAAGATTGAACAACGTATATAAGGACAATAGTTTCATTTCGAGGAATTAGTAGACATTAATTTTAGATGAAACTATCCACGGATATTAGAAAGTTGTATGATGTGCTAATTTTAATAGATATCACTCGATAGATCGTTAATTTTTTATCGATCTTAATATGTTACGTAAATTTACTACTTATACTATCATTTCACTCCTTCCTTTTTGTCAAGTTTCATGTGGAAAAAGTTAAATCTTCTATACAACAGTAAGGTTTTTGTAAAACTATACTTACGGAGGACTTTGCATCATAGCAGCCATAGTCAGTGCTTTGACCCACTTCATCATGGATTCCTGGTCAGGAGCCGCCAGCACATACGTCCTCATATTGGCATGTTCCAACTTGAAAGCGAATTTCCTCAACACTTTGTCTTCGGAGGTGCAAGCCGACACTTTGTAAGAAGGTAGAAGAACAGAACCAAGAATTCTCTCTTCGTCTTGATCTGAAATACAACATACACATACATTCACGTCCTTTTATCCCTTTTTAACATAAATATTGGAGTTTTGATGTCATATGGAACATTGGTGACAGGTTGCTAGCCTATAAATCAATAAATTCCATTTACCCCTAATACCTAAGCTGCCACCTACGATATGCCGGGAAGAAAGGCACCTAGTTAACATTCCTTGTGCGTTGTTCGTTGTGTGCATTAGCCCAATTCAGTGATTTACAATACAAATGTTGAAATATAGATAAAAGTTATATCATTATGTTATCTTATCGTCTGAATATTTTGGACTATCAAGGTCATGAACATTGATAGAAATTGGTTCAATAAGTAAATCTGATAGTAATTATAATAATAACAATATATGTATATGAGTTAGCATACTAATTTATCCAAGTCTACACCAACTTATTTTAAGAGTTGTATTGCAGATGCTAACTATATAGACAAATACTTAAATAAAACGTATATATAACACCCAGATAGATAGCAACATATCAGAAAGTTTTTAACTAATACTCTACTGGTAATCATAACCAAAACCTCAGCATAGCATTTACAGCATTAACTGATCTCGCTACATAACACGTCAATAAATATATTAGCCGTTATATTATATCAAGATTTAGGAAAAGATGCTACTTACTCTTATAATAAAACAAGCAGTACTCCGACAGAACGAACCACCGTTTTCTCCAAACCTTCAACCCATCTGACCCCTGTTTGTACAGGATCCCTGACATAGTCACTGGAGCTGATGGCGATCTTTGAGCTACAGGTGACCTTAAGGCTTGGCTGCCACTTCCTCTCCTATTCTCTGATGAGGGAGACCTGATACTCGGACTACTGGTGTCACTAGATTTAACAGGAGAAGATACACTTGCGTTGTTCTTGGGGTATTGGAACCCGTATTCAGGGGACTGGCTCTTCCCTTTATCTCCTTCTGACTGCCGTCTTTGTCTTTCCATTTCTCTGTAATCTATATGGTGGTTCGCCGGCCATTGAGGTTCTTGGGGATTCTGTCTGGTATACTTTTCTACGTCTCTGAATTCGTTGTTTTTGACGTATTTATCCTGGTCTTTTTGTATGTCTGCTGCAGGGTATTCTTTAAAATCACTTCTACTGTTATATAAGTCTCTAAAAGATCCGTCAGAGTAAACGCTTGAGCTGTTCTGTAAATTTGGAGGCGGTTGTATGCCGTGTATGTGCTGGAGTAACAATTGTCGTTCAGCGAATTTCTGCTGTTGATGCATTTGAGCTTGATTCTGATATAGCATCTGCTGTTGCAGTTTCATTTGCTGGATTTCATTGTACTGTTGTCTCAGCAAATCTGTGTTACTTTGAGGGCCGACTCTGGTAGAAAAGGGAAGGTAGGGCTTTGAACCATAGTGGCTGTTGCTAGTCGTAGGCGAAGTGGTTTGCTGGTAAGTTTTTGGCTGATTTTGGTAGGGAGCTTGGGGTATTTTACCCTGGTTTCTTTTCATGTAGTCCCGATACACCTCAACGTTATAACCCTCTGGGATCTCTTGGATGAGGTCCATATTAGCATTGTTATTATAGTGGTCAGGTTTCTCCGGTCTAGGTGGGGATTGAGGGAAGTTGTAGTTGTCGTTTTGTGGGTATTGTCTACTATATTCTAGGTTAGTGCCGTAGAGGTCTTGTCTATTTTCTAAGAGCGGTGACCGCGCATCTGAGCTTGGACTACTGAACTGGCTTTGCAATAACTGGTGCATGACCCCGTTTTGTTGGATTTGACCAGGTTGTGGCGATGTGATTTGGGACAGCTGAGGATGTTGGTGTGAGTATATTTGTTCCCCAGGGTGAATGTGCTGAGCCATAAGATGCTGTTGAGTGAGGGGTTGTTTTGTAGCGGGGTTCAACTTTTTGCTGTCCATTTCGAATTGAGTGTTCGGGTCTTGAGGGTCGAACCTGGAACAAAGGAAAATAAGGTTTAGTTTGTATAATAGAATGGTTATATAACTATAAGTTTACATCATTATAATCCAACTAAATATGTCAAGTTAGTTCGATGATCGCGTGTTCAGACTCTAAGAAATACTTCTACACATTAAATTTTCTATTACTTAATCCACGGAAAGGCGTATTATACCTCGGTCGTTAATACAAACATAAATTGCGTGATATCACGTAATCCTTCTAATCTAAATGTTTCTTGGCAAACAGTCAAAAACTAATTCATGCATGACGACCGATGTTTGAACTTAGTTTTTGTTAATGAATAATAGGATGTAAATTTTAAGAGCTGACACACACATCCTTTCACCTCTAGAAGGGTAAGTCTAGTCATTCAGTCAGTCTAAAGTAGTCCACTGCTGTAAAAAATCCTTCTCAAGGGTACGTAACAAAACCCAATAAAAATAGATGTTTATTTATTTATTTCATAATCACCGCACTCGTTTACATCTTAATGGTGATTGGTCATTTAGTTTCGAGCTCATTCGCATACTAATGTGTTGTAACTATAAAATTTCACGGTAGAGTAGGAATTCTCACGTAGTAATTACACGTAACACCAGCGTATCGTATGTCATGCAGCGGACCAGCCGTGAGAAATGGGTTCTCCGATGCTTTTTATTGTTTTCATTAGTCAAGTCTGCTTTTTGTGCGTCTTGCTGAAAGTGAATTTGTGTTTGATAGTGTGAAAGTTAACAAGGGAATTGTAGTGCTTTTGAAAGGGAGTATTGCTTTCTGATGTGTTGTTAGAAGTGGTAAAATGACTAGAAAATTGAACTATAAGAACGATTTAATTACAAAATTTGTGATACATTTAAGGCTAACATAAGTTAACAGTTAACTAATCATATGAGGGTATGCATATGAATGATTTAAGAATTTTTAAAACGATATATTATCTTATTGATAATTGGCTGTTTCAAAACCCCAAATGAAATATTTAATTTCTGGTAGTTAAATCAAAATAATACTCATCAAAACAATAGTAAGTACCAGCTGTAATTTTCTCACTAAGGAAGTTAGGATAATAAGATACATTTATCTCTGGTGTGAATAAAGATATGTGTTTAATTAGGGCGATTTGAGTATTCTATAGCAGGATGCTGTTTTGAACTTTCAAATGAATCGAGATAACATCACGTCTCAAGAGAGGAACGATTTCTAAGAAAAAGAGAAATTTAATTACGAAAGAAAATTATCTGAGAATTTGTACTTAGTGCCAACAGGTTTTTGTAATTTATACCTTCACTTTATATCAAGCCTAATAGTTATGCTATAGGTGACTGAGAAAATATTATTTTTTCGAGAATTATTTTTTCCGTATTTTCTAAAAGGAGAGATAATTACTCTTATTTATTTCACATACACTATTACATGAAAGGCGATTTTTAAATGATCGATTAAATCTATTAAGCCTTTTTTCCCATATAATTAGTTAACCTTATTTATAAATGCAAAGACAATGTAAAGAACTTGATAATATACATACGAGTATATGGCACAAAAAGTATAACTTTAATACTATAATACATATTCTTAACAATCACAAGTAACTATCTACATTTTAGGCAAATCCCAAATCACTATATTTCTCATTTACCATTCCTTTTCCACTCTCAAGCGCTTTAATTTATTCCATGTCAAATGGATTCTTCTTAAAGATTAAAGTATCTATTTTATGCCAAGAATCCCTTTGAATACAAACGGGATGCTGTGTTGATATATGCATCCGATATTGATTAAGAAGACGCTTCCTTTTCTAAACCCTTTTAGCTTAAGCACGTCTATTATACTGTTAATGGTATCACATCCTGACACTTTTGTCGTTAAAAGCGACTGGAGTAAGTTTGTAGGTAATTTTGGGTTTTGGGATTATTAAAGTTCTTAATTTAATCAAACTTATGGGTGATAGGTTTGATATAGTTGGAATTGTTAATTTCATCACATTGTCTTCAATAATAGGTTTAATGTGAGGAATAGTTATTTTGAAGTATTTGTTGTGTGTATGTAGTATCTATGATTATGCCACTTTAATATTTAAGTTAGTTGGTAGAAGTACATATTTCTGTTATATACCTTAAAAGAGAAGGTAAAACGTAAGGATATAGGCTATTTAGAGTCGTTCGATATAATATAATAATTACTTATCAAACAAAGAAGTGTAACTACACTCAAATACTTAAGATTAACACGAGCAAATCGTCATAAATTTCGACCTAAGAACGCAGCCGGAATTCCAAAATTAAACTTAAAGTGGAAACGACTTGACATTCCATTAGCGTTGACTGAAGAAAGTCATAACTTCCGGATTTAATGGAAAATTGGAATTCCTATCGACTAAATGTGGATTAGATTGCTGCTTTAAACATACATACAACTTATACATACATACTTTACATACTTTCAGAGTATATTATGAAGCTTAAGATATAATTGCAAGGTATCCCAAGTAACCTAATCTACGTAGCCAATATTCCTAAAAGTTAAAGTAGCGTAAAATTAGAGACGAAGGAAAAAGAAAAGGGTTTGAAAGTAGATGTAGTGACTAAGATTGAAAAGGGCATGCTTCGACGGTTTGGACCTGTTATACGGATAAATGATAGCAGATTGACAAAAGGAATATATGTGAGTGAAGTGGAAAGGCGGTTGAGCGGCCAAGCGGCCTAATGAGACATATGGCAGTCAGATAGACGCTATATTGAAAAAGGGTGACTTTAGGAGTACCTATAAACGTAGAGTGTGTAACTATGAGAAGATGTATGAGTGTCAATGAAGCGAAAGTGGTCTGTCAGGATCGGGACAAATGTGGACCGGTCATTTCTGCCATCCCTCTACAGGGAATCAGGCGTGATGTGTATGTATGTTAATTAGAATATTTACTTATATATTCAAATTCTAATATACCTTTAACGACTTTTACAAGATTTAACCAGCCTGAATTCATTACAAAAATAGAATAATTATTTACAATAAACCTCGGATAACCACTGCAGATATATTCTATCCAAGTCTGAAACTGCATTCACCTCATATATCGCATTTAACCCGCATTGAAAGCGAACCAAATTAAACTTGCAAAAGTTTTACTCGTCGAGATATTAGTAACCCACTTGGGAAGGTGCCAGTGTCATAGCTTAAGGTGTTATTGCACTGTCAGTGATCTGATATTTATATACTTAAGTGAAATGTACGCTATTGGATATTTATATTTTGATAACTAACTAAATAGTTTTCCCGCGACCACGGCCTGTGCAACTGGGTCGAAACGTCGGGCAAAATAAAAGTAATCAGATATCTTTATTAATTTATCGTGATATGACCCGGTCTCACATAGTAAATAAAACTAAACTAAACTACATGATTAAAACAAAAAAACCTGCATTTATAAATATCATTTGGTCAAACGCTAGGACATAAGATAATATAATAACAAATTCTATTTTTACAATAGACAACATCTTGGATCAGACTAATTATATTTTGATAGACATCTTATATTAAGCTAAAAGATACAAATCAAAGTCATGAAACCTGTCAATCTAATCTCAACGCTTAAATCAAGGTAGACATGATACCTAAAATAACAATCTCAATCCAATCACATACTATTATCCCATACTAGTCTCGGACGTAAAATGAATCCTAACTAGCTGCCGTTCTTCCCAGCACGTCGTAAAAGGCGTCTAAGGTACTAGAGGTAAATGGGATTAATTGCGCGATGACTAGCAACCTGTCACCAATGTTCCATATAACATCACTACCCCGATGTTTGCTAAAGTGACCTAGGCGATGCTTAATCTCCGAGATTTTGTCCTCCCGAAAGTTATTGAAGGACGTGATTATATATGTATGTGAACTTTATATCCTTCCCAGTGTAACATCGCCCTAAGTTGTCTCTCGGACACGCCCATTCGTTATCCCGTTCAATGTCAATCTGAGATTGACCCATTGCGAAATGTCACTCGGAGAAATTGATCAGAGCGACACAGTTTCATCGCGGCCTAAACGGATCTGCGGATATGAAGTGCACCTAGCTATAGACTAAACTTTAGGAGTTTAGTGGACGGTATTTAAGTACTAGAATGTAGTATGGATGTCATTTTTTATATATAGCGATTTCATGTTTAGATTAATCAGGTATGTGAATATATACATGTTAGATTTTGAATAAGAGGAATTACAGACATCGCTAAAGGTTATATAGATTAATACTTCTTACAATTACTAACGCATTGAATTGAAAAGCCTTAAATATTTACAAATTCCTTCCCGCCACTTTAATATATCAATTTTAGCTTTAGTATTCGAGTACACTTTTATTTCATCGTACTATATGTTCTTTACTTTTACAGCTGGATCACTTTTTATTCCAAAACGTGTCACAAAAACCACCATAAAAAACATTATCTAAAACTACAGATAATTATAGATTAGAATGTTGTCTATGTCAAATGTCTAAGACAGTTCAAAGTCCCAACTATAGCTCTTCGCCGGTCGCCAATCAGGGCACGTCAGTAATTCATATATCACGATGGTACAGATTTAGACAGCGTGTCAACTGAACGCCTACTATATTCCAAAGATAAGTGGCGGTTAGACCGAGATGAATAAGTTCACTGCCGAATCACTAATCGAATAACGGATATGGTAACTATTTGTGACGTTGTGTGGCGTGATGTCGTCACGATTCCGTTTGGTTGAGCCAATTGGTGATCAAAGATTAGTTTCTAATGTTATTTATAGATTCGGATAGAATTCGTTTAAGTGTAGTAACGAGATTAAATTATGGTCGTATTTCTATATAACTATAACGTACTTTCTATATAAAAGGTATATAGATACGAATATTTTTAAGGTAATAGACTAGCTATCATCACATATATTGCAATTGTTTTATATATAGTCATATAATATAAAGTCAATAGTTTAATTACGACGAAAAGTTCTATAGTCTTAAAAAAGAAGAGAACACAAGGGGTAATGTGATATATGTATTTAAAATCTAATCACACATTATAACAAAGAACGTGTCTTAATATTAAAGACTAATATTTATTAAGTAAACATGCAAAATAAACTTAATAACTTGTCTCAACTTGTTCAATCTTATTCCTCAAAATACTTGTCCGAAGTTTAAGTCGTTAGGACCAGTGATTCATATCCGATAAGTAAAGTTTGAGAACTGAAGCCTCAAATGAGTCAGATTGTGAAATGACCTATAGGAATGTTTGACTCATCTCGTCAAAGAAACGGGCTTTCTAGATGTAAATGTGAAATAATTAGATAGATTAAAAGGTACATTGGCATTTATAATTTTGACTCGAATGTTGTTTATATCAGGGGTTATGTAGTTATATTATACGGTGGAACATGACTGTATTAGAAGTTGTAGTAATATTATGCTGAGGAAATTTCTAAATGATCCTTACATAAATACGCTTCCATACTATTAAACATATGTATGTATTCTTCGATTCTTTACTCTAATCCAACTTACCTTGCTTACTAACCACGGTCGCCTTTACATGACAATGATCATTTAAACTTCTCGTTTCACTTGATAGCTAATATCGAATTATGTAGCCAATATATTTTCTATGTAATTTAATTTTTATTTCTACTTTAGGTTTATAGTTTTAATTCCGTGTTGCATTGTAGTTATATAATAGATATGAATAAATATCCATGATACTATTATTCGAAAGAAAAATCATTAAACATTACCCAATATATTTAATTACCTATGTACCAAGAAAAAGGTATATCATCGTAGAACTATACAATACAAAGACCCTATTCAAAAGAGGCCCTAGTAACTACCTATGCGTAAAATAACAGAGTATAAGTTACCTTCTTCAAAACCTCCACTGGTGCATAGACTGAATGCTAATTACTAGCCCTTCGCTTCAGTAAGTTGCAGAAACCACAAATATGGTGGTTTGTGAACGCATTCCTTACCTAAACCGCAAATAGCCCGATATGATACTTTTCTCAGGAATATGTTAACGTAAACCCCGCGTAGATAATTATGTATATGTGGTGACTGGACTAAAAGGATAAACGTGACGATTATTAATAATGTTTACTACCAAGTTAAGTCTTTTATGTTTATTAAAAAGGATTGCTGATAATACATACATATACATGCATGTCCTTTAATCCCTTTTGGGGAAATAGTACTAAATATATTATATTATCCTCATAGTATTTTAGTTTTTTGTTAGTTATAAATGATACGTAATACTTATAGTTACTTATAACTTTTCTAACTTATCTACATCCAATGTTTCCCAATTGAATTTTGATGGTCAAAAAGATGTATCTAGGAAGATGTATCTAGTGTATCTATAAATATACATAAATGTAAGTTACAACTTTCTTTATTCATTAATATCCGTAAGTGTATATCTTAAATCAAGTGTTAACTCATAACATAATTACTTAGTACTTGCATAAAAATAGCATTGTATTGAAGCTTAAGCGCGTACAGACATATTTCCCATCATTGTTGCATAGTTTACTAAACACTCGGTGTGTTGTACGGTTTTTATACTATTATATTGAATAGCAATATAATAATATTGATTGCTTTAAGCTTCATTGATTGCGAGTGGAATTTTACTAAGGTCAATAGAAAAAATGACTATAGCTAATTCTTTTACTTTCACATTCTTGTTTTCATGTATTTACACTTTGCTTTGCTTGTTTATTCGTTATATCAGCTTTACAATTCAAAAGGGTAGATTAATTTAGACGGTCCTTTCTCACGTTAGCTACTTATAGTTTAAAAGCCCTTCGTATATTAATTATATGTAACCATACACATTACAGGTGGACCGATGACCTCAAGAAGGTCGCTGGTAGTGGCTGGATGAGGGCCACGAATGATCGTGTTTAGCGGCGTACCTTTGGGGAGGCCTACGTCCAGCAGTGGACTAGTATAGGCTGATTGATTGATATCCATTCTAAATTTACTCAGACATAATCAACGTAACTTTATACGCTTATAGTTTCGGCTTTCATCATAATTCGCCATAGCCATGTCCAACCATCGAAGCATGCCCTTTTCAATAGTCACTCCATCCTCTTACAAAACCGCAACTTTCCCTTATTACGTTATTTTGAACTGACCGTTAAATGCCACATCATGTATATTGCAAACTGTACTTAATAATCTTCGCATATTAACAATCTTTTTCTTTCTTTCCTTGAATGTAGATTAATGGAACATGGTTTAATGTTAGGTATTTAATATAAACATAGAACCTTGTAGACACGATAATAGGTTCTAGATGAGTTTTAGCATGAATATTAGGGTTGTGATGACGTCTTTAATTAGTGACAGGTTGCATTGCCAAATAGATTTCATTTACTCGTCTCTTAGTCACTCCTTACAACAGGAAGAACGGCAGCTAGTTAGCATTCATCCAAGTTATGTAACAACGAAACACGATGCCGACTAGCGTTTCTATTAACTCGGCGAGTAATTCTCTGATTGACATCACCACTATCAATTTCGTGACGGTCCAACGAAAGCAACCTGATCATTGATCATGATTGCATCTTCAGTTGCCATGGTACAATGTGTAGTGGACAGCCGGCTTTATTCCGCTTTGTAATTAATACTTGTATCTCTCCGGAAATCTCTCTAAACAGATCGATATCGCTTATGCAAGATAGTATCACTTTTCTTTTCTACAGATAAAATGGCCACACGTTTTACCTTTCAAAAGTTTTATCGTAAAATCGAAGACTTTTATATATTAAGCCTACTTATTACTTGATAGAATACTACTAACTTGAAAAATAGCTACTTGTGTAAATAGATGATAGCTTAATGTGGATACTGATTAATATTTTATATAAGGCAATATAGATTTCATTAAGTATTATGAAACCTTCCTCTCCACCCACTGATCCCGTAAACGTGCTATTTTATTAACAGACAGATGATATAATTTGAACTTTTAGTTTCAAATTCTGCGAGATAAATTGTGAAAGAAAAGCATAGAGCATATCATATGGAGTTGGAATAATCATAAAAACGTTAGAGAAACAAATCGTAGTCGTAAATTCCAACTAATGACTCATTTATATAAAAGAAGCTATAATGTCGTTGCGTCATTCGCTTCTCGTTAGACGTGAAAATGACAACCAGCAAATTTCGTAAGTCAACGCTTTGTGTTTTTGTACCCATCCGTTCTTTGATTCGATGGTCTAAGCCCACTAGAAATAGCACCATAAAATAATGGCGATGAGTTCTAGCCATTTTAGTGTGACACTAATGGCCTACACTCATGCTCTTCTGCCATTATGAAGCACTTTGGTACTCTAAAATCGTAAGGTCGTTTACCGCTGATTTTTCAACTGATAGCAGAAGATGAAACTTTAATACGTCCTCATAAAAACTGTTAATGTTATCTTATTGCAACCGCATTTAATCTACCTTTTTATGTCCTTAGCTAGAAAACTAACATTAATCTCAGTAAATGTAAAAAATAGATCAACTACGATAAGTCACGCCTATATTTCCCTAATTAGATAGACTTAGTTAGGCTATTGATGACCACCTTAACGTTCGTGTCAAATCTCTTGCCTCAATAACCTACAATTTCTTGCAAATCTGTGTTTCACACTAAAGTTCTGATAAAAATTAACTGCAGCATCATTTTAGTTCGTGGCTATATGAAGTAAATAGATTTACGCTATCTTTGAACAGCCAAAAACTGACGTCACCTAAGCTTTTGTCCGAACCAAAAAGTTTCACAGTATATCGAACTAGCTATGTTATTTCAAATGTTTATAAAATCGATTTATTTCAACACTATCTCACGTTGGCAATAGCTAGAATATTTATATTTATTACTAAAGGACTGATTCTATCTCTCAGTATTAATTGCATTTTGCAACACATCCTGCGATTGCGATGGTAATTATATTCCATGTTGATTCTAGAACTAGTTTATGGTATACCAACCGGATATATTGTATCGAAGGCGAAGCATAGATCTAGAATCACTACCTTCCTTTAGATATTTTTCATTGAAAATATTTTAAGACTATCCTTGCGTGCATCCGTACAGAAACAAGGTTTTGTTACTTCCTTTCAATCTATATAATATAATGGAAACAACGAGTCAAAAATTGGTTGGCTTTAAGAAGAGCTAAAAGTCAGAACAAAACGTTCATTGTCCGGAATTTAAGCAACATTGAAATAACCATTCGAAAAATACATCAAATAAAGCCAACATATGTAAAAAAGAATCGTAAATAATTATCAACATTGAAATAACCGTTCACATACTCGTATAAGTCAAATATAGCCAATATGTATAGAAAAGAATAGTCGACGATATTCGTGTTTAAAGGAAATAAAACAACCAAAACCAGATAATTCAACCACTAAATTTCCAAAGCAATAAAAACCCAACATTCCCACACCCTAGTTAAGTCTTCCAACGAAACAAGGGCCGTTACAAAACGAACCCAACATCAAGTGGCCCCAAGATATCTTTGAGCATGAGATGACCGCATAGTGGTCTCCGTGTGAGGTGAGTCAAACCAGATATCGAGGGAGCCGATTCTCGTCACTGGAATCGTTGGTGCCATCTGACGTGCGTGTTAGGGAAAAAGATAGAAATCTTAGTTCACATCGAGAGATACGGAAAGTTAGTTTATAGTCTTTTTATTAATGGTCGGTAATTTATTGGGTGAACTTTAAGTATTTAGTGAAAGATGTGTATAACATTTTTAAGTCGTCGTTTCTAAGAACCGCGGAAGACTGCAGCTTTGTCATTTATTACTATAATGTGATATAGATACTAAAAGTTAAGATACAAAAGAAAAATGCGTTAGGAAAATACTTTTCTAATTCTAGTCTATTTTTGCTTAACGATCGTTTATACGTTACACATATTACTATTGACATAATTCTCTACGGATTGTTCACTTATTTTTCTCAGGTAAATGTTAACTAAATAAAAATAAATAAGAGAAACCCCTTATATTGTGTTTCAATGCAATATTTCACCTTACTTCTTACGTTTGTTACTAACATCTTGAAGGTCATATTGATAAATCTCACAGAATTGTTTTGCTTATTGCCATTGTAAAATGCCATAGTGTAGCAATTCTAATCATGTTGTATGCAATAACATTGAGTGGAGTATTCAAATACATGGTAGCGAAATTCAAGATAAGGCAATCAATTGAAATAGTGGAAGGTTAATCTGTTTTCTGTTGAAAGGAAGAAAATATAATTAGGTCGGGTTATGTTAAAATATAAATTTAAAGGAAGAAAGGGTGTCTTATTTATGAATTTTATGTATTTATTTAAACAACATAGAGCTATACATTCCAGGGTTATCCCTAATAATATGGATATACATATGTATATCCCTTGTATCCCTAATAATATATAGATTTAAAACATATACGATTATATATAAAATCTTTACGTGTTAGTTGTTTCTGTGTTAAAAATTGTGTTATTAAATGCCTACAAAGCTATCAGTAATCAGTAAATTTTTCCTCTACCTATTCGTGAACGAGTAGAAAAAGATTTCCTTTCATTACTACTTTTTGCTAAAGGTTATCCAATGGTCGGACAGTTATGCTTGTTTACACAGAATGAATTTGAATAAAAACAAGGAAAATTCGTACTTAAACCAGTCATTATTTTGTGATATATATATATGTATGCATACTTTAAATATTTACCGTTTAGCCTAAGTACAATTAAATAATATAAAACGTTCCAAACATTTTATTATATCGATTGGATAAATCAAAATACGTTAGGGCTCACATTAATTTAAGTATAAAATCGAAAACTCTATTAGTAATATATCCAACCAATCCTCAAACTAATTTATAAGATTTTTTTATTTCACACAATATCAAAAACACAGATGAATACTTTCAAATAGACGACCTGCAACTAATATTAATAAAAACAAAACTCGCCTAAAATTCAACCCACAAATACTCCAACCCTAAGCAACTAAATCGTTGAGTTTAAGTCGCGTTTAAACCTTTCTGAACCCGTGCATCGCCGCCGAGCACCGCTAGCCTCCAGCATTCCTGGCGAGGGGTTAACAACCGGCTCGCGTCGTCCTTGCCTCCTTCTAGCCACGCAGCCTCTAGCTTAGGAATAACTGAGGCTGTATCTACGTTTATATGGCTATGAATTGTATGAATTTATTGGTAATTGGAGAACATGGGTAATTTTAATACATTAATATAGATAGTACAGAAAGGCAATATTGAATTTATTTAATCTAAGTTTCATTTATAATGAGAATAGGTCGTAGTTACATGATAAAGGGATATATTTTTCGTGTTTTTATTTCTTAATCATTCATAGGTATTCAAGTAAAAGGAATATTTGGGATTGTACGTACATTTTTCGCTAAACATTCATTTGACCGAGTGAAAAAGTTGAGTTTTTTTTGATAAAAAAATAAGTTAAAACATTATTTTATTTATAATAAAAATACACTCTACACTCACAAGAATGTGGGACATATTTACTCGATCTCTATCACGATTGTTATTTATAATATTAGTCACAAGTTACTAGCGTACCCAATAGATTCCATTC